>KN042416.1:1524705-1579705 GCA_000739165.1 Podila verticillata NRRL 6337 | reverse complement strand
TTTTTTCCTCTTCTCTCTTTTGGGCCAGATCGACGTGGTCCAAAGGATAAGAGGATTAGGATGGAAGGGGAGAAGGTAATGAAGAGAAAGAAGACAAAGTAAGAACAAAGAAAGGAGACGGTGTATGGAGGATCGGAAGATTGAGATGCAGATTTGGCAGACAGCGTGAAGAACAAAGTAAAAAGCGAGATGGGACAACAGAATGCTGTCGATGGATGGGGAGCGGAGGGGAGGGGAAGAAGATGAAGCAAAGCAAGAAATGTACTATATGAATGAACTTACTTTTTACGGTCGTTTTGCAGTGTGAGGCGAAAAGAACCAACGCGGTAGGGTGGTATTTAAATGAGGACGAGGTGGTGTCGAGTTGGTGTGTCGAGGTGATATGTCGAAGTGATTTGGCGGTCGAGGTGGAGTCGAACAGTAGCCCCAATTGAACACGAAAATAGACAAAAAATAAAGGGTGTGTGTGAGTTGGGTGTTGTGCAGGTATTAGGGGGGGAGGGGAGTGGGTGAGTGAGAGATGAATGAAGAAGAGGTATTGGAGTTACTGTTGCCTTTCGGGTGATGATGACGGTGATGGAGGTGAGGATGATCGTTTTGGATATGTTTTGCGAAGGACAATTGTATAGGCGATGACACGGTTCAGTCTATGTCTATGTCTGTGTCTGTATCTGTGTGAAGGTGTGAGTCTGTGCGGGATGTGTCGCTGTGTTAGTGTAGTCTAGCGTATTTGAATGGA
This sequence comes from Podila verticillata NRRL 6337, assembly GCA_000739165.1. Classification (NCBI taxonomy): domain Eukaryota; kingdom Fungi; phylum Mortierellomycota; class Mortierellomycetes; order Mortierellales; family Mortierellaceae; genus Podila; species Podila verticillata. The sequence goes on along the minus strand of KN042416.1, from coordinate 1,578,966 downwards.
TGGATTGAAGAGGATTGACATGGTTACGTATGTTAATGTATGAATGAAAGTATGTATGTATGTCGAGTAGGAGGGTTGTAAATGTGAGTGCAAATGTGTGCCAATGTGGGTGAAATTGTTCTTTGCAGAACCAAAGGGACGTCTTTTTTTAGAAATGGCGCGCGCGCGGAACAAAGGTCCAAAAGGGCTATGCTATACTAGGCCAAAATGAACATGGTCAAGAAGAGAAACAAGAAAACGACTATGGTGTGGAAGGAAGGAAAGAAAGAAAGACAGAAAGAACGAGAGAATGAAAGAAATTAATGAGGGGATGAAAAATGAACAACCTGAGTGGTCGGATGAACATAAAAAAACCCTTGAATAAGAAAAAAAAATGGTCGTGTCGAGGTTGAGTTGAGGTGGGCGTATACTGTGGTTTTATATGGATAGTAGTGATTGTCAACGAGTGACTCGTGTCGTACACCCACAAAATAACGACCGTCTTCGTCTCGGGCATTCCCTAAATGGTTTAGTGAATGACCCTGTCTCTGTATCCATAATCCACCGTTTGTCCCGTAGAACGCAAAGGCCTCAACCCCCAGCGAAGATGCGGGAGAATTGGCGTAAATTAATCATGAAAGGGAGAGCGAGAAACAGGGGAAGAAAGAGGTACCTGCAGATGCCACTAGACTACAACAAACGAAGGGTCTTTGAAGCAAAGGTGGATTTTCTGTCTTTTGTGATGCTGCCGCCTTGCGGAAATAGTTCCTCCCAAATGGAAGCAGGTTGCTTTGATTGGTAAAGTGCACGAGAAAAAACAACGCAGAAAAAGGGACAGGGATCAACATACCCTTAGCATTGGCTGGGTCAATGAGAGCGCACACAAAGGGATGCACGGATGTGAGAAAGCGCATTTAAAAAGGGTCAACACAAAAACAAAAAACCAGGCAGGGCTTACGGGAGAATGTGGAAGTGTGCTACGATGTGGATTTGTATGTACGTCCAGATATTAAAGTAAGGCGGAAAGGAAGGCCGATCGATATCCAATTCTGGTTATGAAAAAAATAAATTACGAGAGAAGGTGAATATGTACGGATGTCGATGTGGATGTGTGTGTCAAATGTTGATGAGGATGATGAAGATGGGGATGAGGATAAGAATAAGGATGTGGATTTGAGGGACGATGCTCCTTCCTTGGTCGTGATTACTTTTGTTGGGAAGATGAACTCCAAGATGAAGGCGTGAGTACAGAGAGAACAAAGAATCACAAAACGACACGCGTACAAGGATGGATTGGAATGGAATGGAATAATTATTTTTCTTTCTTCTTTGTGGCCAAAGGGTTATATATGATAAAAAAGAGAAAAAAAAGATGGCTCGAGCGAAAAGGAACACAGTATCGAAGACGAGTCTAGGAAAAACGAGTTCCATCTCGGTTCCTTGTAGACATTGTTCCTTTCGGCTTCCTCCTCTTCCTCCTTCCTCCCTCCTTCTCCTCCTGGTAGTGCACCTCCTCTCTTCATCCCCTTCCTTTTTTTTTTTTTTTTTTTTTTTTGCCATGGGCCATCCCTTCGGCGTATTTTAGCATGAGACTCCATTGCGTGTGTGGCAATGACCAAGTGACTGAACAGAGCAAACGCGTTGTTTGGTTTGTGTTGTGCTCGTTAATGCAAGTGACCCAAAAGCCCCATAATCCCTTTTGAAGAGACAATTGGGTTTAGAAGGGAGAGGGGTTGCAGTGGTGTTCTACAGCTTGTAGCCAACAATCAACGACACAAGCACAGAGGGATGCATGGAAGTGACAAACATGTTGCCACCCCAAAATAATCAAAAGAAAGAAGAAAATAAACAGATTACAATCAGGAGCGAGGCAAAAAGAGGGAAATGGTGGAAAGGTGGTGAATGAATGAACGTCCCATGGCTATTTTGGTGGTATAGTTGGTGGCTATTCTCTTGGTTCTTCTAACTGAATCTATTTCTCTCTCTCTCTCTCTCTCTCTCTCTCTCTCTCTCTCTCTCTCTCTCTCTCTCTCTCTCTCTCTCTCTCTACTCGCTCTCATTGTCTCCGTTGTCAGGGCATTGGCATATGCCTTGAGAAAGAACGCGGACACACGATAACCGCAATACCAATTCTAATAACACAAAATATAATAGGGCAGCCCAACGGGGAGGTGTGCTTAATGGTTGAGGGATAGAACGAAAGTTGGATATGGGGTCACCAAAAAAAAAATCGATGCGACCAGGAATTGATTGAGTTGTTCGAAAACAAATTATTACGACAGAAAACGGATCATACTCGGGCGTTTTGCGGCACGCTGACATGTCGTTATTGTCTTCTTTTTTTTTTTTATACATCAAGGGGGGTGAGGTGGGTGGGGGAAAAGAACACGCAACAGAAGATGGTCACAGGGTGTTGGAAAGAAAATGGGCACTCCTGATAGAAGCGTCATGCATGTTGATAGTTACCTGGTGGATCGGGAAAAAGTACTAAAACGAGAAGAAAAAATGGCGGCAAGACGAGTCAGTTCAGTGTATCCAATCCTCCATTGGTTGTTTAAATGCAAAAAAAAAGGCGCAGTAATGCAATAGGTCTGGCAATTGAGCCAACATACCCACCCACTGTATGTGCGATGACTGGGTGATGTACCAACGGAGTCGATTATGCGTTGAGTGGCGAAAGGCGAATAGGAAGTAAGAGCAGCACGGGTTTGTGGAAGTTGCAAGTAACCGGCACCAATCGAGAGCGGGAAGATGAGAGAAATAAACGGACACTACCAGTGAACGAGAGGTACAAGATCTTGGGATGTGTTGTATTTTCGTGTCGTGTCTATGTGTGGAATGGATGTTCTGAGATCAAGAAGACGGAAAGAGAAGAGGGGGAAGTGCCGTCCTACTTTTATTTGTTTTGTGTTTCTTCTTTCCTTTCTTCTTTCCTTCATTGGTACCGTTTTGCTGTTATTCTTCGTTGCGTTGTTGGGCTCATCGTGAATAGGTTTGGTGCGATGGTGTTCGACATCGTTTCAACGAAGTAACGCATGATATCCCTACCATTCCACTGTGTTCAACTCGTTTTGTACTTTCCTGACCATGGACACAAAACACTGACACGAGGATGAGGTGAGGATTGGGTGTGGCACAGTGTTGTGCATGTTTTGTGTACGACCCAACCTGTCCGGCCATGGACGCGCGATTTCTGGCGATTCAAGGAATTGTGGTCCAAGGGAACAATAGAAACAAAAAACATATAATGAGGCTTGGCGTTAATACAAATTGTCAATGCGCTGATATTGAACTGGAATGAACACATCGGCTGAAAGAAAGAGAAAATGAACCTCTCTGGACCACAAGTTTGCCCACTATCTGACAATGGTTTACTACGACAAAGATCATTGTCCTACCTATCTGTGGGAGGATTCCAATCACAGGTTCCTATGGCTTCCGAACAAAGGACAAAAAATTTCGGATGACAAGGGTCATTCACTGCACATGGCGTGAGAGAATTGGAGAGAGTACAGGCCAAGTTGGGATAGGAAGGTTAGTGACCCAAAGACAACCCCATGGTGTCCTCCCCCGTGTTGAACACAACGTATGTGAGTATATGTGAGGCTGTTTTTGCGAGTTCACGATGAAAGAATGTGACTCCACAATTCTTCCCTCGAATAAGAAACCGACCTCGATATTTGGTCTCGAGGCGGCATGAAGAAAGGCAATTAGTGCTCTCTTATGGATCGCAAGGTGCACGACTCCTGGTTGGATAAAAACGCGTTCGAATGACGCGTTTGCTATGAGCCATATGTTTATAGCCGTGTGACAGTGATGGCCAATAAGATTCGACTGGCGCGTGTTTCACGTGTGCCACATGGCGCTGGATCCTAACACAGTTTTGTCCATGGCACTGGCGCTTCAAACCTCGGGTCGCTTCTTTCATGGATGGGACCATGGTGCCTGTCCACACTATGGCCACTTCCACGTTAGCATAATGCTCAGGTATGTAGAAAGGGGCGTGTGGGGGATGGAAACACTCCTCACACACCCTCCCACACCAACCAAAGGGTCAGTCGTTCAACATGAGAGCAGTCAGGGCCTTTTTGATTAATTAATTGAAAACGAACTCGATTCCTTCTTTCCATCCAAACCACATCCCGCCACCTCTCGCTCCCGCCAACCATGAACTCGCTCATCAACCTCACTGCCTTTCGGTCGGCATTGACCATCTCTGCACCCATGCACGTGCGCACCATGGCCACTAAGGCTACTGCCTCGACTGCCGCCAAAGCCAAGACCACGAAGAAGGACAGCAAGGACACCAAGGACAAGGCCACTAAGACTACTAAGTCCAAGGCTCCCAAGGTCAAGGCTGAGAAGCCTGCCAAGCCTGTCAAGAGTAATGACCAGAGAGCATGATTGCGGGAGGTCGCTCACTGGATCCATCAGACGGGAACAGGAAATCACGCGTCAAACAAATAGCAAACAGGAAGTTTTACTTTTCGCGTGAATGGCCCATCACTTCAATAGCAGGATGGAGCATGGTGCTCTGGAGCTACACTACTGGACAATGGCTGACTTCATTGGAATCAATCTTGACATCCAGATCAACAACAACGCGACAAACATTTTCTCAATCAGGAGGCACAGTGAGAATCCAACAGAAAAAAAAACGACGCATGGGAACAACAGGAAGACTAAAAAGGCTGCATCAAGTCCAGCCTCCTTTTGAAATCTCGCTGGTGGGAATGGACTCGGTGCAAGGATCACTTGTCCTGCAAAAGGACATGGAGCACAAACAAGACATAAGGAAAACCCGCGCATGACTTGTATTGGTGGCACCACACAGCAAAACTGACCATGTCATTTTTTTGGCTTTGAACAACGACAACAACAATAACAAAACGAAATGTAGTCACCCCCGTCGTCTTGCCCAAGCGCCCCAGCACCGCCTGGAACATGTTCTTCATGGAGCACCTCGACAAGGTCAAGGCCTCCGGCCGCGCCATCGTCCCCATCCAGGAGACCCCCAAGGCCGCCGCCGACTGGAAGGCCCTGTCCGCCTCCGAGAAGCAAGCCTACACCGACATCTACCAGCGCAACATGACCGTCTACCACAAGCAGATCGAGGCTCGCCTCCAGGAATTGACCCCCGCCGAGTACAAGCTCGAGAACACGCGTCGCCAGGCTCTCCGCGCTGCGGGCAAGAAGGGTTTGCCCTCGCTCAAGGACCCCAACGCCCCCAAGCGGCCCTTGAGCTCGTTCTTCCGCTTTGCTCAGGACCAGCGCGCCCAGGGCCAGCATGCCGACCTGCCCTTAAATGAGAGGGCTAAAGCTTTCGCCGCCGCTTGGGAGAACGCCTCTCAGTCTACCAAGGACGTAAGTTAGCATATCTTGTTTTTTTTTTGCATATATCGTAAATTCAAAGGCACCTGACTTCTTTTTTTAACGACATTTACAATAGCGCTACATCGAGGATGCCCGTAAAGCTCAGGCCGAATACCAGGTCAAGAAGACTGCATACGAAGCCAGCAAGTAAATGTGGGACCATGACCCACTCCTCATACTCCTGTATTTTCTTTTTTTTTCCTACTTTCTCGTTTCTTGCAGTTTTTTTCTCCTCAGTATCATAAAAAAAAAAAAAGGACACACACTTGTACGTATTTTTTGTATTTGAAGTCGGGTTTTTGTTGTTGTTGTTGTTGTTGTTGGCACAAGTAACGACTCTAGATCTTGTTGCCGTCATCTATAAACAATGTATATATTTACTCCTGGATCAAGCTCTGTCCAGTCATCTCGGCAGGAACGTCCAGACCCATGACGCGGAGCATGGTAGGGGCCACATCGCACAGGGCACCGATCTGGTCGTTGTACTTGTGGGTCTTGCTGGTCATGACCAGAGGCACGCGGGCGCAGGTGTGGGCGGTATGAGGGGTCGAGAAGTCGTCCGACAACATCTTCTCGGCGTTGCCGTGGTCGGCCGTCACGAACAAGGTGTAGTTGTGCTTCACGCAGGCCTCGTAGATCACACCAATGGCAGCATCGGTAGCCTCAACACCCTTGATCGCAGCTTCGTACATTCCAGTGTGTCCAACCATGTCGGGGGGAGCAAAGTTGCACATGACAAAGGGGAACTTGCCTGTGGCAATCTCCTCGGCCACCTTCTCACCCACAGCCGCAGCCGACATCTCGGGCTTGAGGTCGTAGGTGGCCACCTTGGGCGAGGGGATTAGGTCGCGGTGCTCGCCGTCGAACTGGGCCTCGGAGCCGCCGTTGAAGAAGAAGGTGACGTGGGCGTACTTTTCGGTCTCGGCCACGTGGCACTGAGGAACACCCTTCTTGGCCAGCCACTCGGCCAACACGTTGGTCATGCTCTGGGCAGGGAAGGCTACAGGGAAGGGGTAGTCGCCCTTGTACTGGGTCATGGTGGTGATGTGCAGGTTCTTGGGGAGATGAACCTCCATGGGCGCAGGGTGGATGCCCAACACGGCCGAGATCTCGCGCATGCGGTCCGAGCGGTAGTTGAAGCAGAAAATGGTATCGTTGTCGCCAATCAATCCTTGCTCGTTGACAATGATGGGCTTCAAGAACTCATCGGTCACATCCTTGCTGTAGTTGTCCTCAATGGCCTATTGGTTCATAATCCGAACGTCAAAAAAAAAAAAAAAAAAAAAAAAGTCAGTGAAAAAGACTTTGTGCTCCTGCTTCCATGTTGCGTTTGCTTATTCTCAGTTGATCCCTCCTTGGGTTCATACCTGAACAGGGTCAGAGGCCTTCTCGCCAACACCGCTGACAAGACCATCGACAGCAATCTTAATGCGCTCCCAACGCTTATCGCGGTCCATGGCGTAGTAGCGGCCAGTGATGGTGGCCAACTTTCCGTACTTGATCTCGTTCAGCTTGTCGAGCAACTGCTTCATGTATCCAGCGGCAGAGCGAGGGGAGGTGTCACGACCATCGCCAAAGAAGTGGATGAAGACCTCAGGAACCTGGGCCTGCTTGGCGGCGTCGAGCAGGGCGAAGAGGTGGTTCATGTGACTGTGGACACCGCCGTCCGAGACCTGTTTATTTTCGAACAGAAATGTTTTTGTTTATCGCAAAAGATGAAAGGAGTAATGCGGTTAGATCGGTCCAAGATAAGGGTCAAAAAACGGATATCCGTGTGGATTTATTTAAATAGGTAGCCATAACGAGGAAAACTTACCAGGCCCATGAGGTGGAGGCGACCATTGCCAGCCTTGGCATGCTCGAAAGAAGCCTTGATGTTCTCCAGGTGACCAAACTGCTTCTTGGAGGCAGCGAGATCAATGCGGACAATATCCTATTGAGATTGATATACATATATATATATAAACATACGTTCCCCCAACAATGAGAAAGAAAGAGCGGAAAGAGATAAGATAGTGTTTTTTAGTAAAAGGAAGATCGATGGTCAATCAAAAAGAGAGTTATGTCCTCATATCGCGTAACAGTCGGCTTATCTCTTCCCCCTCTCTTTCTGACTGTGCCAGACTGCCTTTCCGTCCTCTCAACTTTCCGGGTCGTAAATCGACGGCATAGCATACCTGGTAGACAACACGGCCGGCACCAATGTTCAAGTGGCCGACCTCAGAGTTGCCCATAAGGCCGTCGGGGAGACCAACGTCGAGGCCATGGGCACCCAAGGTAGTGAAGGGGTACTCCTTCTCGAACTTGTCCATGTAAGGTGTGTTGGCGTTGCGAATCGCGTCACCGCGTGTGTTCTCCTCGGGTGAAATGCCCCATCCGTCGATGACAACGCAGCAGACATTCTGCTTGACCTGTGCTTTGGCTGACATTATGTGGTGTGAAATGTGGGAAGGGGAGGGGTGTGATGACGTTGAATGGAAAGAGTGAGAAGAATTCGTCTCTCTCTCTTTTTTTTTAAAACAGTCGGAACACCAAAATCGAGATAGAGTTTGGCCTTGCCTTTTGTGCAATTACAGATCTGGGCCTCACACATTTTCATAATTGCATGTTTACTCATTGTCTTGCTAAGCCACCTAGAACAGTACCTTCAAGAATCTGGATCCAAAAAACATAATATAACAACAAGTTCAAGCACAGCGTGGTTGGTTTAGTGGTATAATTACCGCCTGCCACGCGGTAGACCCGGGTTCGATTCCCGGACCACGCAAAGGAACTTGTGAACTATGATATGATCAAGCGCCTAAACAGCGGATTCCTACATCCCGCAATTCTTGTCCTTCAGGACTTGAGAACGGTGCATATGAGTTCACTTTTTTGCATCTTTTGCTTTAATTTGCATCGCCTCTCACATAGTTTGGGTTTTCTTTTGCTGCCATGGCCAGCACTTGCCGGTGTGCCTACAGGTGCGTTGCTAGACTTTCCTTTTAGTCAATCCAACTCGCACTCACTTGTAGCAAGCTGATCTGTCTGGCCAGGATGTAAAACGGACTATTGATCGCTCAGATAGATGAGATTGGCTGTCAGCCGTGTGCGATCTACCCTGCAAACGTGTGCACCACAATAGGCCATTCCGTAGCGACAAGAGAGTTTAGAACGGAGAACAGCTCGATGGTTGTGGACTACTTTGGTATTTATTATTAGTGGTGTGTCCTACTAAGGGTTGACTATTGACAACGAGGAAAGGTAGGCGATCAACGACCTGTGGTTTCCTCTGTGTTGGTGGGAGTGATGTGGTGTCTTTGGTGGTGCGCCGAGGGGATGTTTTTGGGGGATGGTTTGGTCATAAAGAGGTAAAAAAAATCATAACTAAAAAAACAAGAACAAGAAGAAAGGAAAAAGGACGTAAGGGCAATTACATGATAATGCAAGCCTTCTCCTTCTTGTCCTTCTTCTCCTTCTTGACCTTGGGTGCCTTGCCGCCAGCGGCCTTGATGGAAGCAGGTGAGGCTGCTGGAACGGTCTTGGTCTCCTCAGTAGGCTTCAAGCTTGGGATAGCTGTGACATCGGGAACCTTGGACTCCTTCTCGGGCGCTGCTGGGGCCTCAACGGCGACGGCGGCAACAACGGGCTCCACAACAGCGGCCTCCACTGCAGCAACAGCAACAGCAGCAGCCTCTTCCTTGGGCGCCTTTGCAGTGGACTGTTCCTCGGCAGCGACGAGAGCAGCAGCAGCCTCCTGCTCCTTCTCAGCAGCAGTAGCCTCCTTCTCTTTCTCAACAGCAACACGGGCGGCTTCTTCTTCAGCAGCCTTGGCCTTCTCGGCCTCCTCAGCGGCGATCTTGGCCTTTTCAGCTTCCTCAGCGGCGATCTTGGCCTTTTCGGCCTCCTCAGCAACCAAGCGAGCCTTCTCCGCCTCCTCGGCAGCGATCTTGGCCTTCTCAGCCTCCTCAGCAGCGACGCGTGCTTTCTCGGCCTCCTCAGAGGCAACACGAGCCTTTTCGGCCTCCTCGGCAGCAAGCTTGGCCTTCTCGGCCTCCTCAGCAGCAATACGCTCCTTCTCGGCCTCTTCGGCAACCAAACGAGCCTTCTCAGCCTCCGCAGCAGCAACCTTGGCCTTCTCAGCCTCCTCAGTGGCGACGCGGGCTTGTTCGGCCTCCTCAGCAGCGATTCTGGCCTTCTCGGCTTCCTCAGCAGCGACGCGAGCCTTTTCAGCTTCCTCGGTGGCAATACGCTCCTTCTCGGCTTCCTCAGCAGCCAAGCGAGCCTTCTCAGCCTCCTCAGCAGCAAGACGGGCCTTCTCAGCCTCCTCCTCAGCAATACGAGCCTTCTCAGCCTCCTCGGCAACGATGCGGGCCTTCTCGGCCTCCTCGGCAGCAACACGAGCCTTCTCGGCCTCTTCAGCGGCAATGCATGCCTTCTCGGCTTCCTCGGCAGCAAGACGAGCCTTGTCGGCCTCCTCAGCCTCAATGCGTGCCTTCTCAGCCTCTTCAGCGGCAAGACGGGCCTTCTCGGCTTCTTCTGCGGCAGCGCGAGCCTTCTCGGCCTCCTCGGCAGCAATGCGCTCCTTCTCGGCTTCCTCGGCGGCAAGACGAGCCTTCTCGGCCTCTTCAGCGGCAACACGGGCCTTTTCAGCCTCCTCGGCGGCAAGACGCTCCTTCTCGGCCTCCTCAGCAGCAATGCGAGCCTTCTCGGCCTCCTCAGCAGCGACGCGAGCCTTCTCAGCCTCCTCGGCGGCGATACGCTCCTTCTCGGCCTCCTCGGCAGCAAGACGTGCCTTTTCAGCCTCCTCAGCAGCGACGCGAGCCTTCTCAGCTTCCTCAGCAGCGATACGGGCCTTCTCGGCCTCCTCTGCGGCAAGACGAGCCTTCTCCGCCTCTTCAGCAGCGACGCGAGCCTTCTCGGCTTCCTCAGCAGCAACGCGCTCCTTCTCAGCCTCCTCGGCGGCCAGACGGGCCTTCTCGGCCTCTTCGGCAGCGACGCGGGCCTTTTCGGCCTCTTCGGCGGCAAGACGGGCTTTCTCAGCTTCCTCGGCCTCAGCACGCGCCTTCTCCTCAGCAGCAACACGGGCCTTCTCGGCCTCCTCAGCAGCGACCTTAGCCTTCTCGGCCTCCTCAGCAGCGATCTTAGCCTTCTCAGCCTCCTCAGCAGCGATCTTAGCCTTCTCAGCCTCCTCAGCAGCGATCTTAGCCTTCTCGGCCTCCTCAGCGGCGATACGGGCCTTTTCGGCCTCCTTCTCCTCCTGCTGCTTCTTCTCCTCGGCGTCGTCGGTGGTGGCGGCAACAGCAGTCTCCTTGACGGCGACCTCGGTGGCGACAGGGGTGATGGCCTCAGGGGCGGTCTCCTCGACCTTCTCGGCGGGGACAACAACAGCTTGTTCTAATTGATGGAAACCAGATGTGGATGGTTTATTTTTTGTAGATTGGATAGGTTAGTATCGAAGATAACAAGAAGAAAAAAAGGGACATAGGGAAACAGGGCAGTTGAGAGAAAAAAAAAAAAAGAAAAAAAAAAAGAAAACCACGAGAACAGGAGGAGGGGGGTTGGCTTTGTGCTTGTGCTTGTATTTGTTGCATGAGGTGTGGAGGGAAAAAAGAAAGAAGTAGCCGGGGCAAGGCGAGATGCGCAAGACTTTGGGACTAGGAGGTGACATGCGCAAAACATGAGGAAAAAAAGGCAAGATATCCGTGTGACCAGATTTTTTTGGCTGTGGGGAACAAAACTTTGGACAAAATGTGCCATGAGGTACAAAAAGAAGTAGTGGGCTGTCCCTTAGTATAAACCCACGCCTCTGTTTTGTTATTGTTGTTGGTGGTAGTGGTTGGTTGGTTGGTTGGTGGAGGACGAACGGAGAAAAAGAAAGAACGAGATGGAAGGAATGGGGGTTTGGGAGTACAAGCGAGGAACGAACAAACAAACAGAAAGGGCCAAAAAGCGAACAGAATTACAGAAGTCGAGGTAAAAAAGTGGGCGGTTGGAAAAATGCCTGGCATAGTCCAATGTTATCTCCCAGCCCTCAGAAGTGTCCTGCGAAACAGTGTTCGTTTTCTTCCTCCCATGAGATACCATCTCTACCCTTCCTGCTCTCTTTTTTTGGCATTTATTCCATGCATCGTCCCAGCATGCATCCATGCTCCATGTGGCGATGGTTTCTGAGGAGCTAAACACATATCTGATCGTTCTCCCATGGCACATTCCAGTCCAGTCTCAATAGTCTCAATAGTCTTTTTTTTTTGCTCGTGTGCCTCTTTCTCTTGCGACTCAGGCACAGGAGGGAGAGCGAAAGAGACAGCAGGTTACTAATCCATGTGTCAAGAAAGTATCTTGCTTCCTGGTCATTGGTCCTTGGTCCTGTTCCTGAGATTCAAGTGGCCAAGGTGCTGTCATTTGACTTACCGGCGATATCAGACATTATTGGTGGGTGGGGTATGTGGGGAGAGTGTAAACGTGAATGAGAGTAAGAGTGTGAGAGCGAGAGTCGTAACAAATAAGATAAAGAAGTGGTTGTTTTGTGTGGTTATGAGTGGGTGGTGGGAATGGGGGGAATGAGCGAAATGAACTAAAGAGATGAAGAGAAGAGAGATGAGAAGAAAAAACAAGAAGAAATAAAATATGTACGGGAAAGAGGGAGGGAAGGAAGAAAGTCCAGCGAGTGCAGGCGCATAAAAATGTGCTGCACTGTGAGCACACTGAGCCCTCTTTACTCTCTTTACTTCTCATCCTTCGTCGCCTGTACGCACTCGCTTGCATTTCTCCCAGACAGACACATCCGCACATAATGCGCGCTTCAGGCACTTGCAACAAAACACACTTGTTTTCAACTAATCCTGCACACATTATCCCGTCCTCACTTACTTACTCATCGTCCTCAATGAATAGTGCAATAGTGCCAGGGCATTGGATGGTCAAAGGAGACAGCAAGGGAGCTTTAACTTTCTTTGATTCATAGTTCACACCAACACCTTTGCCTTCTCTTTGTCGGGTCAATGAGAAGCAGAAATGAGGCCTAGGCTGGTTAGGAAGATGAAGAATATTATTACAAAAAAAAAAAAAAAAAAAGGGTTCTGTGTGCTGCGTTCATTACACCGGACACCTTTCTGATCTGTGTCGAGTTGAGGTCCCAATCCTTATCTCTGTGTGTTCGATTGCATCTGCTCGCAGCAAACCCTTGAGTACATACTCACACAGTATGTACAGGGACATGTCTCTCTCCAATTTGTGATGCGATCGAGATGAGAAATAAAATTGTCCGCAGGGCGGCATAGGACAATTTGGTAATTGTCGACATCATACATCATGGACATCGTGGATATCGTGGAAAAAAACACTCTCGATGGGAGCATAGCTTACCCCAAATTCAAAGACTCTAATTATGACAAGTGCAGGTTGGAAATAGAGCAACGAAATGTAGATGAGAGCACAAAAAATAAGATGTTGAACAGTAATTATTGGCAAGGCAGAACAGTTAAGTGAGAGCCGTTCTATTGGGAACCAGAAATAACGATGAGCACCGACTGGGGTCAAGTCAGCATTAGTCGAGAAAAAAAGGTGGAGAAAGAGAGAAGACAGCCAGGAAAGTCAGCCAAACGCCCACATTTCACAATCCACAATCCACAACACTGAACAAACATCTCGAGAGCATTTTTTTTCTCTTTTCTGTTTGCTACTGAAAACACAGATGTAGCAGTGGAGAAATGGGGACGAAGAAAGACGCAATTTCTTGCACATGTCGCCCAAATGCCTCGCTTCGTCAGCTGGCATGAACACACTCGAAATCATCTCTACCACATTCCCGTGTTTGAACACAGAGAGGGAAGACAGAAATCGAACTCTGCATTAGCCCATGCATGCACGATAGGTCGGGAAGAGAAAGAAAACACAAGAGAAAGAGCTGGATGAACTGGATGATTATACGCCTCCATCGTAACATGTCCCAGTTGTCCCAGGTCTTGAATTTTTTTATACAATGTCTTGTTGCCCCTTCGGCATAGTTGGGCGATGCCAATGACGACAAGTTGCAGGACGGGAGGGGTACATGTGTGTCAGATCGAACCCCATGGCCCAGTTCATTTTCTACAGTGCTACATTGCGCTATGTCCTAATCGAATTTATTTTCTTCTGTAAGTTGACTAAACTGATCTCAAAAATTGGGTGATTGTTTTTAGACAGGGGGCACCGGAACCACCTTAACCACACAGCCTTCCTTGCCTCCGTCCACAAACAACACAAACCGCTTCACGTCCGCCAGACCACCACCATTCTCCGCACCAGCCGACACTTGTGCGTACGCGAACCGGCCCACCAAGTCAGTGTACCCATCCTTCCAGAACGACGTGTCCTTGACCCCTTCCTTCATCTCCGCATAGACCTTGACATACCCGCCCCGGATAGGGCGGCCGTCCGTCTTGGAGATTACCTTGATCGTGCCCGTTTGCTCCAACGTCTGCACCAGGATTGTCTGCGAGTAGTACGCCTTCCAGCTCTTGGTCGCCGGCGGCGAGGTGCTCACCGAGACCATCACGTTCGTGTTCAGGTACTGCGGCAGGATCGGGATCATCAGAATGCCGTCATTCGCCACCGCGCGCTTGACCACATGCGTGTCCACGCCGTTGGGCTTGACCAGGCGGTAACTGTTGGTGGACTCGTCAGACGAGGAGGAAGAGGAAGAAGATCCAGTGTTGTTCTCGCTCTCACCCTGGTCACTAAACGTCAGCGGCGCCGACGAGAACATGGTCTCGGCCTCGATCGAGTAGTACTCGACCGTGACCTCGCGCACTCCGCGGTGACGCACCGCCACCACACTGTCGCTGCCAATCTTGAAATCCACCATGACGGGCACGTCCGAGTCGTTATCATCATCCTCCTCCTCCTCGTCCACATCCATCGAAGCCGAGTCCGAAGGCGTCGTCTCAGTCTCGCACGCCGTGGCCGTCGAGCTCGACGGACCAGTGAGGGTCGCCTCATTGTTGCTCTGGATAATCTCATCTACATAGCCTTGCATGTCCTTGAACAAGCGGTTCCAGCGCTCGACGGGGTAGTTCTGGTACTTGGCCAGGATATGCAGCACCCCCTCCAGGTCCAGTGACAAGCTGCCCCCAATCGTGCTTGCACCCACATTCCCGTGCACCTCCACGCAGAGGCTCAGGTACGCCCGCAGGTAGTCGTACTGCAGCCGCTGGCTCCTCTTGCTCGACGACACTGTCGAAGAGTGTGACTCCGAGGCTGGGAACATCAATGTCGCCAGCTCCGAGAACTTGGTCTTGGCCTCTTGGATCCGGTCCTGGGCCAGCAGGTACACAATCAGCACCAACAAATCGTCTACCTCGTGACGGGGCTTGCGGCTCAGCAGGTCCAGGAACTTGCTGTACTGTGTCTTGAACTGGTCGTTCGAGATGGTTGCTTCCAGGTTCGCCTTGTGCGCTCGGGAATTGACCAAGGGAAAGTACTCCAGGAACTGGATCGAGCTGTCGTACTCGCTCGCCAGACGCGAATGTGGACGACGGACAATATACTTGGACGTGAACCAGTCCGGCAGCCGGGAGACAAGATACCCTTGGTGCTCCAGGTACTCGCGCACCAAGCTCACATCCCCTTGAGCAATCACCAGACTTTGGCGCCAAATTCCGTCGCGGTACTCTTGGCGGGCCCGCAGAGTTGACGTCACCTGCTGCAGGAACCGTGCGTCCTTGTTCAAGCGGGGCAGAAGCAAGGATTCCGGGAAGTTGCCCGTCATGGAGCCCGTGGCCAACTTGTGCAAGATATCTTCCTTGGTGCCGCTCTTGAGGACATATGTCCAGCTGCTGGTATCGGTCTCGCGGCGGTTGGGCTCCGGGTCACGTACACGGAGGACAGCAGGGGGTGCAAACGCAATGATGTCCTCGTAGCTGGAGACGTGAGCAGGGTAATGTGGGAATTCGCCTTGCTCAGGGAAGTAGAATCCATACTCGTACTGGAAGGAGCCGTGGGGGGACAGATGGATATCCTGGCTGGAGTCGAGGCTTCCGTAAATGGAGATCGATCCATGTGGAATTTGGAGTTCAAGATGCACTCTCAGAGGATTGGACGATGCATTCATCAATACGACGTGAGCACCATAGGACTCAAGAGGCTTGAATTCTGCAGTAGGTTGGATGTAGCGACGAACTTCTGCCTTCAGTTTTTCGTCATACACAGTCTTTTCATCCTGTGCATAGTACTGCTGTGTCACCAGCACTGTTCCCGTCACTGGTACCTCGGAAAGCTCCTATTGATGTTTTGTTTGTTCGTTTGTTTTGCGGATCAAATTGATTAGTGCCAGCTCCCTGGGTTTAGATCTCTTTGATTACCGCCTAAAATTGAATATTTACCTTGGTGGATGAGTGGAAAACAATCGAAGGCGAGTGGGACGTAATCACCAAGGTCTGATTCGCCGATCGGGACAAGGACGTTTCCTTAGGCTTGAAGGCCACATCCACCAGAGCCAAGGTCGCCATAGCATCAGTGAATGATCCAGTGTTGACGACAAAGTTCTACAAAAATAAACATAAAAAGAGTAGGTTAGGGTTGTCTTTGTAGGTAGTTTTTTTTTTTTTTTTTTTTTTTTTAAAAAAAAAACCCTCCCCCCCCCCCTACTGAATGGGGCCAAGTACTCACCTGCGACAGGAAAGATCCACTCTGAGACTGCACCCACTGAATAAAGTCCAACCAGAACAGATTGGCCTCCTTCTTGTCCGAAGGCGCAATATCACGGCGGTTGTAGTAGTAGGTCTCGCCCATCTCCTTGGTCAGATCCAGAGGCTTGAACTGTCGCTTGACCGCTCGTTCAGCTTCCAAGCGCAAAGCGCTTGCTGCGACCGGAGCTGAGCGCTTCATCAACATCATGGGTGCCATGTTGGCTACGACAGGGGCGGGGGATGGAGCCGAGAAAGAGTTGGATACCATGCTGTATGAGCCGCCCTCAGCTCCATCAAAGAGCCCAAAGCCCATGTCGTCATCGGAATCGGATTCTGCACAATCTTCTTCCAGTTCCTCGACAGCGACAGATTCCTCATGAGTGTCCGTCAAGACACGAACGCTTATGTGGATCAACGCAAAGAAAAAAAGCTGTTAGACTGTGATCATTCTTCTGTATTCGGCAAACAACTACGACACACACACCCACGCGCGCTCACTCGTCTTACCTCTTCTTCCTCTTATCCATACCGGAGTGAGGGCTGGTGGGCGAGTAGGAAGGAGACGTAGGCTTGTATATATTGGCGTCTTCGTCCACCTCCTTGAGGGCACCCGAGTTCATGACCGTGCTGAACAACTTGGCGTTCGTGCCGGAGCGAACATCAGGGACGCGGTCCCTGACCCATTGAATCACACCTGGTCTCAACGAAGGAATGCGCTGAGCAAGAAGGCATTTTTCCATGCATGACAACTGGCTAAACTCTTTGAGTGCCGTGTAGCAGTCTAAAGGGGCTTCAATGAGGTACTCGTCCATGAACGACTTGATGAGTTTGTTCTATCGAAAGTGGAATAAAGCCACGAGAATATGTAAGAAATGACTTGGATTATTTCCGCCACTTGTTCACCATATCCTTTAGAAGTCCATACCTTCAAAAATGGGGCTACAACAGTGTCGAAAAACTCCTTGTCCTTCTTGTACAAGAACAAGTTCAGCTCGTGGCAGTTCCACTTGGAGTATTTGTCCTTTTTGGCCTCATACGACAAGCGCGGCCAATCCACAATGAACCCAAACTTGCGCAAATCCTGCTTGTGGGTCTCGGATGCTAGCAGAGTCAGCATCAAGTCGTAGATCTGGCTCACAGAGCTGATCACACGGACCGAGGAGGATGAGCTGCTGGACGAGTTCAAGGTAATGGACGCTGGCTCAGTTGAGGGCGACTCATGCGAGGTAGAAGATGCGCCATTGGGCGAAACTGTAGGGTCGAGCTTGATGCCTGTCTTCTCGGCAATATAGTGCTTGCAGGGATCAATCTGAGTCTTGAATCTCAAATCACGCTTCTGGAACTCGACGGGGCCACCTCCAGCGATGGAGATGGTCTGCTGTATCGACTGCGAGCCGTCTACAACAAAGATCTCGAGGTAGGTGCTTTCCTTCAGAGCCGAGAGTGGGATCTTTACTAGACCCGTGTGCAGATCTGGGGTCAAGTTAACCAAAATGACGCTGGGGTTGACCAAGAAGGTCATCAGGGGAATCTTGTCGTTACTGAGACGGCCACTCACTCCATACCCCATCATCTTTCGGCTTCGGAGAGCATCTCCAGTGGACATGCGCGCTGTAGTCTTTGTTCGCATCCCGCTCAGGTTTTCTTCCGCCATCACGGGTTTGGTGACTGTCGTGCTGTTCGAAACGGCCTAAACACAAAGAGGGAAAACAAGTATATGGCATGAGAACTCTTTACAAAATAATCCTGCCATAACACTAATTTATGAGTCAAAAAAAAGGTTACCCATGGTGTCAGCAAGACACTAGGCTTGGTCAGGAGGTTTCCTGCCCAGTGGGCGGACTGAGCCTTTCTGTTCAAGACATATTGGTACTCATCGCCAAGGACACGACCAGCCTTGAAGGTGGTTGAGGTCAGCTCTGTCTTCTTCATGTGCCAGGGGTCCTCTGCTTCCAGCACGGCCAAGTTGGGGAATGCAGTGCGAGCGGAAGTGAACTTGGAAGCAATGATGCAGAGACGAGTCTCTGCGGACCAGTTGTAGAGCTGAACATCGAGCGACCGGCTTTCGCTGTTGGTCTTGGGGGTCATGTGGAGGGGGCGTCTCGTGCTTTCTACAAGCTCCATCATGGGGTTCGATCGGATCAAGTAGTCCTCCAGACCAGGGATAGTAGAGCGCGTGGCCCTGGCGTTGGCAATGGCCAGATCGATGCTTGTCTGGTTGTCCAACTGAAGGGTGTAGTAGCCGGGTTCCAGTTTACTGATGGTAATCACACCGTCGCGAAGGCTGGCATGGTTCGTGTAGTCCTTGACTGCACAACTGCATCCAAGAGAATAATCATAGAGAGAGGTCAGACATCATGATGCGGCAGAAACTCAAACAGCTACAGAGAAGACAAAGCAAGTGAACACTTACGTATCAGCGTATCTCAGCTGAGGATCATTGGACATTGAGTACAATGACACTCCGCGAATGTACTCGATCTCATGGCGGTGGAACGGCAGGGCAATGCTCTCCCCTGCAATTCCGTGGATCACAGTAGGATACTGTGTCCAGTTTCGTTGGGCCAACTCCCACGACTGCCTGGTGCTAATGCAGGTCACGGATGTGACATCCTTCAAAGGTCCAAGATAAATGCATCCAGCTGAATCCGAGCGCAAGTAGACGGTGATGGCGCTGGTCTGGCAAGGGTGGTCGAGCTGAATATGCAAGGTAGCATGCGCTCTCTTTTCGCCTGATAACATCGATTAAGGAGGCGTCAGTTTTCATGTTTCAAAGTACTAGTCGAGATGCAAGAAACTCGCCATACCGTTCTTTCCGACGACCAAAATTTTGTATCCGTCAGATCTCTTTTGAAGCAGGCCCATGACCTCGCCTTGGCACTTTACGCTGTGCCACTGTCCGTTGACTTCAAACGTTGTGCTGGCATCCGTAACAGGACTATACAAAGTGAAATAAATGTCATGGTTAGCTGGATGGGCGTCTATCAAAAGGTGCGGGGGGACTAGATGCAACTTTTACCCATCTTACCTGCTGAACTCGAAGTTCTTAGACACGGTCAAATCTTGAAGCTCTCCAGTGGAAATGATCTTGATCTTGGCTGTCAGAGTGAAAGAAATCGATGACAAATTTTCGGGTACCTGGAAGTTGTACTCGGACCAGTCCACATCGTGAACCTTGAAATCGGGGACTGTTGAGGTGGCTGTGATATTGTTGGTGTCCACCGACTGGATGTTGAGCACCACCTGTTCCAGCAGGCTTACTGGGACGACCGATGTAGTGCCCTGGATCTGTACAATGGGCTTCAAGATTGCCTATATAATATGCCCACAGCGTTATATGTTTTCATTAGCACCCCATTCAATATAAAAACCTTAATGGGAACAGGAGTATTCAGGAGTTGCGTACCTTTGCCGTGCATCCTGACACCATGGCTTCGTTGTCGATGTGGCAAGACATCTTGATCTCGTAGTTCTCCACGCGGTGAGTGAAGGATCGGCGGGTAGCAAACCCGTCGTGGATCAAAAAGACCTTGCCTGATACGCTTGTCGATGCCTTTCGATAGGGAATTATGATGTCGCCGTCGCCATTGGGCTAAGCAGGAGTACAACACATAGCACACATGGACAGTGTATTGTTAATGCTGTTGTTCGATCTCAACGACACAGACGCATGCATATTCTTGTAGTCCTATTCTGCGTACCTTGTAATAATATCCGTTCAGCCAAACGCTTGTCTTGTCAACCAGCTTTCGCTGCTGCTCGTCCACGACTGTGAGGATGTGTCCAGCAACGCTCTGCCTCTCCACAAAATCCAGGCATCCCTAAGTTGCCAGGAAAATAATAAATGCGGGTCAAAATCAAAAAAAATAATAAATTAATTATCAACTAGACTCCGCCCAAAAGACAGACACAATAGGAGTGATGTCAACGCCCATACATGACCACGTCATGTCATCACAAACTGTGTGTGGGGTTCATTCCTCCACGCTTACCTTGGTAAAGTATGCAGAGCTGTTCTCACCGTTGCTGATCACATCCAAAACAAATGCACCACGTCGGTTCGCCAGCTCCGTCAGCTCAATCGTCACATCGTGCATCTCAATCGAGGGCTTGTCCAGCGTCAGGTTGTGCTCCCAGTTGGGCGTCAGTCCATCCAGGTTCAGGTTCATGCCCAGCCCCTCGACCTCGTTGCTCTGTTCATGCTGCTGCAGATACTCGAACGTCTTGATCTCAAAGACACGCACCAGGATCCGTTTCGCGTTCTTGGCCCGCAGGTTGAACACGACAGAGTCCGAAGGCAGGAACTTTGTTGGGTTGTCAGGGGCAAAGCGGATGATGGTCTTTTTCGAAAGTGCGGCCAAGTTCTCATGTGAAGCCAACAATCGAGACCTATTCCGATCAGTGGGTTGAGGGAGATGTAAGAAAAAAAGAGAGATGAGGGCAAGTTAGCTCATAGCACGGATCCTGCGCTCCAAGCCCAATTGAGATGGAAAAAAACAACAACAACAATATTCATGCAAAACAAGACCAAACGAGGTGACAAAAATAGAACGGAGACATACAAAAAAAAGACTTGTCCTTTTGGACATGATGACAAACTAAGGCATATATTGCTTACCATTTCTCGACATCCTTGTCGCCAGCGGAGAGCATGGTGCGTGCCAACAAGGGTGCCAAAAAGTCCTTCACGTCAAAATAGGGCTCATATTCGGTGTATGATTTGGACTCACGCAGGAAATGGGCCAAGTACTCCTCGACAATCTCGTTGTCGCGCGTCGAGTCTGCAGGAGTGACTCTCTATGTTTTGTGCAGAGGGATTTTTTTTTTCTTTAACATATTATGTTGCGGGAAACCAAAAAAAAAAAAAAAAAAAAAAAAGACTTACATCGGACCAGTTGCTCAGAATGGTGCTGTAGTACAGGTTGACGATAACATCCGTCTCAAACTTGCTCAAGGCCTTGCTGCTGTAGTGTGAATGGTTTCTTGGAATGGCGATGTATCTAATGGGTGTCAAGACAAATAAGCCAAATAGTCAATACCACCCCCTTGCCTTTATCTTCGCCATCAACATGTGCCAAATACAATGCGCAATGCAAATATGGGCCCAAAAAAAAAAAAAAAAAAAAAAAAAAAAGCACTAACCTCAGGAATTTCTTCTTGTCCCAAACGCCCTTGCTCAGGTCCAGCTCCAGACTCATCAAGTACACTGACAGCTTCTGCAAGTTAAACTTTGGTGACAGCCCATCTACAAACTGCAACATACGGTCCAGCCATGCTTGGTGGGCCGCGTCTTCCGACTCGGCAAAAGGCTCTGGCACGATCCGCTTCTCCAGCATGCCCACAAACCCTTCGTCATTCGCCACAGCCGGCACCTGTTTCTTGATCTGCTGCAGCTGGTCTACTGTCAGGTTCTTGAGGTGCTGAATGTGTTCACTAAATCCAATGAGGCCTGCCGCATGCAACCGGACAATCATCTTGACGATCAACTGGTCCACACGGGTCGAATCCGCCTTGCCCACAATCTCAAGACTCTGGGAAGAGATCACTGTCGACAATGAACGGAACATGCTGTTCAACTCGGCGGGTGTCCAATGCTCCAACGCAATCTTTTCCATCGCTGGCTGGGCCAGCAAGTGTGGCCAAATCTTTTTCGGGACCGAGGCGTACGAGCTCTCCTTGAGGGCATCGATCAGTTTCTGGATCAGCGTCTCGGTATTGACTAGGGCTTGGTCCAGGCCCGAGGGCAGGGCCTCGGAGGCGTCGGTCAGGCCCAAATCTTCAAAGTCTTCTTCGACCGAGGTAGGGGCGCTCGAGGAGGTCGCATTGGCCAGGGCTTCCGGGTCAAAATTGAGTTCCTGGAGCAGGATCTCTGGCTTGACGCCAAAGGACAGGATGGCGAGCTGGACTTTGATCTGGTCGAGGACGGTATGCTCGTACACGACACCCGAGTCCTGGGCGGCCTTGAGCAAAGTCGTGGCTTCATCGATGGCCTTGGCGGTGACGGGGGTGTTGGGGTCCTGCAGCTTCTGGAGCTTGTAGAGCAAGTGGTAGAGGTGGTGCTCCTCCGTGCCTGGGGTGAGGTTCTTGAGGAACTCTGCACGGCCAGCGGGGTTCAGGGCGTATTCCTCCTGGAGCTGGGAGTAGGTCATGGTCGTGGTCGTAGTGGTGGGAGTGTGCTGAGCACGAGTGGGGTGGAGAGAGGGGCGAACTGTTTTTAGAGTTCGCCGTATAGAATGGACGACGGAATGGAAAGGAATGGTGCTTAAATGGAGAATGAGCACACAGGGGGAGAGGTGTCAGTGGCTGTGCGACGGCGTGAGTATGTGTGTGAAGGATATGGACAATGTATGGACGGTGTGTGGATGGTAACTGTGGACGATATGCGGCGTGGGTATTTGGGAAGCAGGAAGGAAAGGGTGAGAAAAAAATAGAAGAGGAAAGAGGAAAGAGAGAGGGATTTATACTTTCGTGGGCCCATTTTTGTGCCACCCTGCCGTCCAACTCAACGCGCTGCGGCACGATTATTGGGACAGAGGGACGCGATCAGACAAGATTCATGCGAGCACCGAAAAGACAGTCCAGTCCAACCGAGTGTAGTGTGTTTATGTGGGGTGGTAAAAAGGAGGTATATACAAAAGCAAGGGACTAACGACACGAAGTGTGGAGGGCAGGGGCTGCGTGTGCCAACTACTCTACTCGATCTCCATCTTGTCGTGGTATGTGTGCTCGTGGTTCCTGGAGTTTGGAGGGGACCTGTTGGGTGCGGTGGGCTTGTCCTTGTACGTCTCCTGGATCTTCTTCAGGGCCGGGTACGCCATCAGGCTCTGCCTGGCACCATCCTCCGAGTGCGACTGATCAGGGATCGAGGGCACGGCTTCTGCCACATCCTCGTCAATTTCAAATGGCCGCTTGATCGTGTTCTTCCTCTTCTTGCTCTTGGCCGAAATCAGCAAGCCCCGGCCAAAATTCCGGAAGCAATACACCATAAAGAACAACGTGATCAGAACCAAGACCATGGTAACGGCAACTATGTCATTGTGCAGGACATGGTTTTGATTGGGTCAGCATAACATAATATATATCCCCATAATTTTCATATTCAGACATCCTCCAACATTAGAAACCAAGCATCAAGGCGGTCGAAACTTACTGAAGAAAGTCAAATACTTCCTCGAGTTGATGAACCGAAAACTGTAGGCGGGGTTGTAGATGTATACGAGCTGATAGATAAAGTAGGGCTCAACAGCAGCCAGGCATATCATCACAAGGATGGAAACAATCTTGTTCTCCCTCATCACGCCAAAAAATGCGAGTCCCAGAAGGATGACCGAGGCAGGGATACCGAGGCCAATGAGCACTTGCTGGCGAGACAATGGCCGTCCGTCGACAACAGCAACCACCATTTTGTCCGAGGTATCAACCAAGGTGAACAGCTGGACCGCAAAGGCAACAAAGAAGAACACATCGAACTTGAGCAGCGTTATCAGAATCTCGTACGCCTTGTGCATGCCTATCGTTTTTTTTTTTTTTTTTTTTTTTTTTTTTTTTTTTTTTCAAACAGAGAAAACGAGTATTTGTCAGTGAGAGGGTATGCCCTTGCACCTTCGTCTTGTCTACTTTCACAGTTTGTTCACTTACGACGCATTTGGAGGTCACTAAGACGTGCAAAAGAAACATGAAAAGTAAAAAAATATGGGCCACTTAGCTTCTCCTCTTGGACAAACAAACGAACAGAGAAATGGACAATACTTACGCTCCAAGGAATCGATACATCTCCCAGCCAAAGACAGCGGCCAACTTCCATGCTGCGAGGAGGAGGAAGAGACTGCCGACGCCCATGGTCACAGAGATGGCAACGTTGTATGCCAGGAGTGTCTTGGGGACCGCGACCTCCTGCCAGTCTTCTACTGTCTGGATAATGCCATCTAATCACAAAGGTGAGGACAAGGAACTTGGTGGGTTAAGATGCTATTTTAAGAACAACGTGTCCATCTTTTTGTCTTTTGCGCACAGATGAATTCTTTCAAAGAAGAACGAGTAACCATGGTGGCAACTTACAGGCTAAGCACAAAAAGTTGAAAAAGGTAAAGGCGACCACTTGGATCTGGTTTTGGCAGAGCATGGCATCGATGCAGAGCGCAAACAGGCATATAATGCCGAGAAGGTACAAGATTGGATAGATGATGTTGGGTGTGCTATTTTTTTTTTTTCCAAAAAAGCAGATGGATCAGCAAAACAAGGTATGGAACAACGTTGTTTCGTGTTCCTGAAATAATAGGGAAAAAAAGGCTGCGCGTGTACCTAAGTGCGTTGCCAATCGGTGGTTCTTGCGAACCGCTGTTTATAAAAGTAAAAAGGTGGGAGAAGAGCGTAAGCACGGTGGTCAGTTTCGGTCATGGCCCCATCCATGACCCAGTTCAAGGCCGAGACAGTTCCGCTTCAAAGTGCCATTACCGAAGAATGTGTTCTCTGAGAATGAGTGCCTCGAGCACTAATGCAACAACGGTCTCCAAGGTGACCAGAGCCAGTGTTGCCTTTGGCCATGCTCCCTTTGGTGTCTATTTGAGATTGAATTGGGTTTTCATTCGAATGCATGTGCATTGATCAGGATGTTGTTTCTTCTGCTTTGCAAATGCAAGCCAGTCCATTCTATTTTTCCATTATTGCGATGCTTTTGTAAGGAGTGTCTCAACGCACCAGTCGTTTCGTCACCATTGTCTTGAGAGTTTAAAGTGAACCGAGTGTCGAGTGTCAAGTGACTGTGAGTGAGAGTGGGTCGGTGGGTGAGTGAGTGAGTGCGTGAGTGCTGAACGAATTAATGTGGAGTGACTAAATGTGAGTTGTGAAGAAAAGGGTGCGAAGAGTGTAGAATGGGAAAAGAGATCGACCTCGCACTCCAACGCCGAATAAAAGGAGAGCCATCAGTTTGCATCGCCTTTTCAGCCTGCAGAAGAGGACAAGGACAAGGACAAGTCACAGCCCTCACCCTCCCCAAAAAGGGCACTGCCACAGCCCACTCCACTCTATGGGACTGTTCGCGAAGACACAGACTCAACCCACCCCTGCTCAGCCCTCTTGCCCTACTCTGCACGCCCTGCCTAACTGCCCTGCCATGTATGGTCTAGATGCAACGAATGTTCGCTTAAGTTTATGTACAGATGGAAAATATAAAAATACAGACAGAAAAACCAATCAAAAACGAAAAAAAAAAGTAAGCTATGGCTTGTCTCCTTTGCCTCCTTCATTTCCTTGCCACAGTCCGCGGAACATGGCCAACAGTCCTCTATAGC
Source organism: Podila verticillata NRRL 6337 (assembly GCA_000739165.1). NCBI lineage: Eukaryota > Fungi > Mortierellomycota > Mortierellomycetes > Mortierellales > Mortierellaceae > Podila > Podila verticillata. The sequence continues at coordinate 1,553,675 of KN042416.1, read as the reverse complement.
CCTCGACATCCTTAGCTTCTTTCCTTGAAGCAAGACCGTTCGCCATCCTGCCCTTGGAAGGATCCAGTTCCTTGCTCACTTGTTTGCTCGAGGCTTCTTGTTTCTCAACCTTGGCCTCTTCCTTTTTAGGGACATCCTCCTTGCTCAGCGTCTTGGTCTTGGTCTTGCCCACAGGCCTGCCACGCACTGCCGCAGCAACAATCGACGCTGCACTGGTTGTGCTGGTGGGAGCGGTCGCCGAAGTTGCCGATCCAGGGATCCTGGGCGCTGCCTTGGTGTGGTACCCAGACTTTTGCTGGTAATTGCTCTGCAGCGTCCGAACCAAGCCACCACCACCAAACTGCGATGTTCTTGCCATCGGTCCAGTACTTGGGAAGCCCCGGTGGCCCGTCGGGGCCATGGCTGCAGGTCGTAGCATTTCTTCTGCCCAGTTCCAGATCGTCTTGTTGGGTTCCTCGTCGTCCTTGGTTGAACTGGTCGTCGTTCCAGGTATCGTGCCCAACGGTACATCTTGGGCAAAGACAGGCATTGGGAGCGACCCGTCATCAAACAAGGGCGAGCTTTCATCCATATACCCAAACCACTCGGTATCTACATCGCTGTCCTGTCCTTGATTCGAAAGTGGCGAGCTGTAGGTAGAGATTCCCGAGGATGGGGTCAAGTATTGCTTGCTTTGCTCCTGCGTCGCCATCTCCACATGCTGTGTAGAGTCTCGATCCGAGCCTTCCACAGGGAACAGGGAAGGCCAAGCCGAGGGTGCGTTGTTGAGAAGTGGATCTCTGTTGGACGAGAGATAGGCGAACGGTGACGACAAATCTTGAACAAGGCCGTTTTGTGCAAATACTGGCGACATCTGATTTCGAGTTGTCGAAAGAAGTGAGGGACTACCAAACAACGCCCCCGGAGATCTGTCGAGAAGAGTTGTGTCTGGTGAAGAATGAAAAGACTGATTCGTCGTAGCAGGGGAGGCCAGAAAGCTGGTTGGAGCTAAAGTGTCGTCGACGTACCCGCAGGACTCGAGCAGCTCGTCAATGGTCGAGATACTCAGCAGTTCAGAGGACGACATTTTCCTGTTGGTGTTGGTGGGTGATGGTTGGGACGCCGAATCTGTCATTGAGGATATTGAGGGTGTTGCGGAAGGGGTGGTCATCTGCGACAGCCTCATCTGGCTCCTGTGGTTTTCAAGCAGAGCTGTTAGCGCCAGGTGATAAGAGTGGTTCTTACTGCTGTTGCCAAGGATCGACGACAGCGACATTGACCCTTGACCGAGTGATTCCCCTGTAAGTACTGGAAGAGACGCCTTGTAGTGGCCCAGATCCGACTCACCTCCGACCAGGGCCAGCCTGGCCATGGGAGGCGATGGTAGGGTAGAAGAACCATGTCCCTGTGGCTCTTTCTTTGCTTGAATGGTGTTGGGCTGGTGCGAGTTTGCGGGTTGGACAGGATGGTGGTTGTGCTGGTTGTGTGGATGCCCTCCTGCACTCATGGACTCGATAGTTTCTGCTTCCTCCCATTGCAGTTGGACTTCGTTCGAAGGATTGACTTTTCCTACGTAGTGGGGCTTGCCTCCTCTGACTTTGTAGGCAAGTGCCTTTGGGTTGATGTCTTGGGAGTTCTTTTCCCGTGTGATGGATCTTTCCTTCTCAAGTTGCTGCTGTTGTAGTTGTGTCTCCTTCTTGGCCCGTTTGCTCTTGATGCTTGTTCCGTTGGAGTATGGTCTCCAGCGCAGCTTTGTGGGCAATGTTGAGGGGCGGGAGTGGTCTGCGTCCATGGCTTTAATGTAATGATTGATGTTGGCTGTTTGATGCAGTGGTGAGATTCTACTTGGCCAGGCGGGAGAGACGAATCGTCATCAATAGATAGAATGAAGTGTTGGTGTGTTTGTAAGTAGCCGTGCGTGTTGAATGAAAGCGTGAGTGTGTGAGAATTTGTGTAAGTGTGTGTTACGCCGAGCTCACACGCATAAGAAAAAAAAAAAAAAAAGGGAAATGTGCGAAAAAGCAAGTCACAACATGTGCCCATCGGGCCTCTGTAGTCGAACAGGGCGAGAGCGCGTCGCTGAAAAAGGAAATTTTCGATCCACATTTCCCCACTTTCCGACGGGCGAGAAGCGAACGGAGTGAAAAAGCTCGGAGGCAAGTGTCCCCTATCTTCGGATACTTCCATTCTGGATACCCGGAGTCCCGTATGCCGGGTGAATGCCTAGATACCTGGTAGCCAGCCGAGAAAAAGACAACACTAGCTAAATAACAATGCATATGCAGATAGGAATAGGATTGCGCCATTGTTGTCTGAATGTTGATCCCGAACATGAACTATGCCTTACGCGACGGCTCCATCACCCCGAAACATCCAAGCACACACACACACACACACACATACATTCACAGACACACACATACACACACACACATACACACATTTGACCATTTATCAGGCTTGTAAGGAGTAGATATTGATGAACCGAACAGAGGCGACATGTTAAGTCTGGCGCACTGTCCTCATCGCTGTGAAATGATCCTGCACTACCTGGGAGAACACCAAGATGGCGTGGTCATCGTTCGCCGCAAGTGCGTGGACTTTCCCTACACACACATGTGTATGACACGGCTAGTCGCTTGTTTTAGCTCTTCGCTTCGCTTGCAAACTGAGCTCAGTAAGCTTGACACGCCGGTCAGGGAGATTCGTGATGGCAAGCATGCCTGGATCGGAGGCTGACTTGTCGCAGCCTCCTCTTTTTTTTTTCCGGATCGCTGGATTATCAAGGAAGAACTTGAAGCTTGCGCCAGCATTGTCCATCGCAAGTGTATCGAGTAGAGGGGATGCACCCTGGGTCGAAAATGACTAACGCACTATCAACAGGCCGAATCTTGGTATAAGTCTGGCACCTTTTAGCAGTTTAATAAAAAAAAAAGGAACGAGTTATTCTCACATCCCCGTGAGACTCCTATTCTGACATCCTCCGCAAGAAACCCTTGGAACTGTTGTTTTGTCAATATCATATGTTTTGTATAGTTTTTATGAGCCGTAAACTCTCAACAAACCACGAATATGAGAGATAATGTGGCGAACAGCCCATGTGCATGTATGACGAAGAGAATCATATCCAGGTTGCCTGCCCGGCATCGTCAGGGGGCCTCCTTCAGTTTGTCCGATGTGCGCAAACGCTAACAAATTTCCAAATTTAAGGTTTACCATGGGAATCCTGCGTAAGATGTTAGAAGGGAGTCGCACATGGGTGCGAGATTATCATAAACCGATGCCATGCATCTTTTTTTTTGTTGAGACTATCGCGGATACCAAACTAGAGAAGATCAAGAACATGCCTTAGTGGTCTTGCTAATAGAGTCGAGTCGCGAGAGGTTGAAGTGAAAGTCTACAGACCAAGCGAGCACTCCGCCTTCAAGCTCGAGAGCCAGGCGGTGCTGTCGCTCTTTGCCATTGGCAACACCACTAGCCTTGCTGTGGAGTCGGGTGAAGGTGTGATCCAAATTGTTGCTGTTGTTGACAGACCTGTCCTCACCAACGCCACTCATATGTCTGAACTCGCAGGAAGCACCGTCACCGATGTTCTCGTCAAAAAGCTGCAGGCTCGAGGCGTGCTCGTAGGGCTGGAAACAGCCTGCGACATCAAAGAAAAGAGGTGTGTTATCAAAAAGATCTCGGAGCAGTTGAAGGCGCATAATAGCCTTGCATGGGTTGGTTGGCCTTGTCGTACGGCACTTGAGGGATGGGATGGTAGTGCGACGGAAAGGGCGCATAAGAGGAGTTGAATGTCGACGTGGTCAATGCAGATGAGTGGAGATGTAAAGAAGGATGAAGGCCAAGAATGGAGACAGAGCAAACAAGTTGCACGCGAACAAATATGTGAATAAAGAGTACCCTACTGAGCACCATCATGTTTATCTGCTAGCATGGATACTATTGTACTAGGGCTAAATAGTGTCTGGTGAAGAAGGATGGACTTCATTGGCAACTTGCGTGTTTTCCTTACGGAATGTGACTATTTGTTGTTTTATGACCCGAGACTGCCATTTCCTGACAGAACAGGAGCGTTCTTTAGGATATGCGAGAGCGGTTCATCGCCCTTAGCATTTTCTGTACACTGTTGATTCTGTGGATTCGAGAGGACGTTGATATCCTGTACGCCGACGTTCACCAACGCCACAAGAGACTGCGCGTTGATTTTCGCTGGTAAACCAATACAGGGTTTGTTCAAGGTCCCCTGAACCAATCCCAGTTGAGGAGGACTCATATCCCCTGTATTTCCGTAAATTTGTTGTGCACCGTTTCCTTTGACTGTGTTGATCCCGTTGTCATTTTCCAATGGGCAGAGCCGAGACGAACGTGGTAAGCAAAAGGGCCATGATTGTGTGAAGGGTCTTGATCTGCATGATTGGACTAAGAAGGAGCCGTTGTTGTTGTTGCGGTCGGGAGAGTGCGATTCGGAACAAGGTTGCAGTCAGTTGTTGTACTAGAGAAGGAGAAAAGCCGGCTTTTATAAAAAAGCAAGTTCGCGTTTTATAACTTCAAATGTGATAAGTAATCGCAGGACTAGAGGCCAAAAATAAAGAGGAATATTAAGGGACCCGCGCCCAATTCAAAGCGAAACTAAGTTTCAAGGGCAGATAATGGCCAAGGGAGAGAAAGTTGTTGCAAGAAAGTAAGGGGGGGTCTGTGGTTCAGGGTTTGCACCCTTCTAGTGTCTGAACCCACTCTGGAGATCTATCTTTTTACAGAAGTTGTGTGAGTTAGTCACATTGAGCTTTGATATTGCTTATGTAGCCACTTCGGTATTGTATCGTTAAGTAGCTAAGGTACCTAAATGAGATTAAAACAGCAAGATGCTATCATAGTCTCAGTGAATCAAGGAAGTGGAAGGATGGAAGGATACTGGAGAAAGATCAAGGGATGCTAGAAATATTTTGATGGACGGAAACATCAAGGGACAACATCAAGGGACAACATCAAAGGATAACCCATTAATAGACAGCGTGAGAGTGAGAGGAGGGTAAACTGCGTGAGTCTTGCCGTGGATGTTGAGGAAGAGGGGATTAGGAATGCTGGGAAGCAAAGAAGAATAGGAGTAGGAGATGCGAGCGTTGCCCCGGGATCTGGCCGACCGACCCCCGTGCCTTTTTCCGCAAAGATGTCTCGTCCGACGATTGGAATAACTTGCTACGCCGTTATACGACAGCAAGAACGACCCGGACTACGAGCTGCCGGATGGTCAGACTGTCCGTGTTGGCATCGAGCGCTACGAAGCCCCCGAGGTTCTCTTCAACCCAAAGTTGCACGATCTCAATATTGACGACATCCACAAGATGGTCCAGACTTCTCTCAACAAGGTCAATACCATCAACCGAAAGGTCCTGAGCGACAACATTATCCTCTCTGGCGGTAACATGATGTCGTCTGGCCTCGAGCTGCGTTTGAAGGTCAAACTCATCAAGCTTGGCACTGAAGCAAAGATCAAATCACTCGCAGAGCGCAAGTATGCCGCTTCTCGGAGGTTCCATCCGTACAGCTTTGTTACGTACCAGAATCTCTGGATCTCGCGTGAGAAATACACCGATTCAGGTGCTGGCATCATCAACACCAAGCATTACGACTAAGGTTGAGCAGCTGACGAAAATAAAGCATTGATGACACTTTGTCTTGACCCATAAATAAACTGCGAGATAAAACAAAACAGCGTTTGAGCATGGAAATCATTTATTTGTGATGGAAGGTAGAAGAAAAAAAGTAAACACAGTCTGTTCGAGAGACACTTTCTAGCTCTTAAGCGCCAGTTCCGTAGTGTTCACCCTGGTACCGGTCCAGCATCGTGGCCTGGCCCGCCTGGCGCTTCCGAGGACACGTACAAAGCAGTTCCAACAGCTCTGGCTCATTTTTGAGTCGGTGCATCGTCTCCACCGCCACTTCCTTGCGCAGCTCCTCCATGTTGGTGCCCTTGGCCGAGGCCATCAAGCTGCCATGTACCAGGAACCGGCACTCCAGCGTCGGCCCCACACGATGCCCGTGCCCAAGTCCCAGTCTTCTCAGTGTGCTGTGCGCGCCACTGCCACCACCACTCCCACCTGCCACCGTCGGCTCCTCTCGATTAAACCGCGAATCATTACACCCCTTCGACTGCAGGAACTCCAACAAGGCCTTGGTCGGGTGAATCACAATCGAGTCTAGATTGACATGCTTATCCAGAAACGGTCGAATAAATCGTGCAAACAGCGCACTGATCTCTCTAAAGTCGAACCCACAGTCCACAAACACAGCCCCGATCGTGCTCTCGACCAGGTCCCCAAGGACCTTGGGCATCTTGATATCGACCCAGTACTCGCCCTCCAACACCCCCTTGGGCGAACCTTCCTTGATCGTCTCGATCGCCACGATGGCGCGCTCAATCTCGCCCGCTAGGGCCGCCGAATTGTGGATCAGGAACTCGCCCAGCCCCAGCTGCACAGCCATGGCTCCCAGGATCTGGTTGTTGACCGAGGCGTCCTTGATCAGCGTGATCGCGCCTGGTGGCGCGTCGTGGTACTTGGTGTAGTAGTACCGGATCACCTGGAAGTCCAGCACAGCATCTCCCAAGAACTCGAGCCGCTCGTAGCACTGCCCAGAATCCTTCGCGGCCGCGGACGCGTGGGTCATGGCTTGGTGCACCAGGTTCTTGTTCTTGAAAGTGTACCCGATCCGCGCCTCCAGCGTCTTGATCTGGTTGTACAAACCCGAGTGGCGCAACGCAGCGTTGTTTCTCCTCTGGTCATGCTCGACTTGCTTGTCCGTCATGGTCATCATCTGGCTTTGCACGCGGTGCATGTCGGCCCAGCCTTCAAACTCGTCAAACGGGATCCCCAGATGCTTGGCCGCATTAAACGCCACCTCGTGCCCGCCGCTTAGGAACGCGGCACCCAAGATGGCCTCGACAATGTCTGCCAGTGTCTTGTTCGAAAGCGTATGTACCCGCTCATCATCCCACGGCGTGTGATCGACCAGGAACTGGCATGGTCGCCAGTCCTTGCGGTGGAAGGGGGCGCTCGTAATACGCCGAAAGAACTCGAGCTGGAGGCAGTGCGATAGCAGGGCCGTATTGGAGATGACCCGGATGCGGTGCATGTGCAGCTCGCCCTCGGTGTTGGCCGGGTTGACAATGTACAACCGGATCGTGATCGAGAACTTCAGGAACGAGTCCCCCAAGAGCTCGAGCCGCTCGTAGTTGTAGTCACGGTTGGCGGACGAAGTCGTGAGAGCGACCTGGAGCGAGTCGAGGGCGACAGCGTGAAGGTGTAGTTGCTGCTGCACTTCTTGGGCGAGCAGGAGGGCGTCGAGGTCAAAGAGGGTCGAGGGGATTAGCAAGGACATGCGCAGGACACTAGCGGAGATGGTGCTCCGCTGGCAGATGGACAAGGGTGCCAAAGTCGAGGCGCGATCCTCTTGCTCGGCCGCGCCATGGATCATGGGTTGCAGGCTGTTGCGAAGACGTTTCACCTGGCGCAGCAAGACCATGGTGTTGTCGTCGCTGTCGGTGCACTCGGTCTTGAACTTCCACAAAAAGTACTGGCGGAAGGTAGGCTCCAAGAACCGGTTTCCTTTGTTGTTTCTCATGGCGTCGATTTCTGCCTTGAATCGCTTGGGCATGATCTCGTCGAGTGCGTGCTCACGCAAGACTTCGTGCACAAAGTAGTCTCGGAAGCGGTCGTTGGTCACCTTCATGACCAGTTCTTTAATGGCTGCGTTAGAGAGTCTCTTGCTTACGATGGGCTGTGGGTCCAAGGTCTGGCCCAGTTCGACCTCGTGCCACGCAACAGTTGATCCAGCTGGATTTTGGTCTATGGGTGCGACCAAGAAGGGAATACCACCTGAGTATTCAAATTGTTTTCGCGAGATGCGCCGAAGTAGTGTCAGAGTATACTGTTGGAGGAGTGAAAACTGGTTCTTTTTGAGCTGAAGTGGAGTTGGCGAGGTTCTCAAGATCATTTGTCGGACTTCACCGTTGATGTACACATTGAACAAATGACTCTCGAACGGTAATGGTTTAGATGTGATGAAGCATGAGGTTCGGTATCCGTGGTCACGGGACGCACCGTCCATGAGCGTTATGGAGCACATGAACACTTGTCTGGATCTGTTTTGATCCTGAAACAGACTGTTTGTCCAGAAGACTGGGGTATTGTGTGGATAATCATGGTTCTGTTCAGCTCTGAAAAGCTTGACAGATATTTCTTTCTCTTTCTCTTTCTTAGCAACGGTTCTAGGAACCACCGGTTCGAGATGATCGTCCAGGGCCCCCATTCTGTGCAGGGTCTCACAAGCCCGAAAAGCAGCGGACATGCGTGCCGTATCTTTACATGAAGCACGGTCTGACTGGAAGATACGGATTGGAGCGTGGATCGGCAGGATCAAATCACAGTAGTAACCGCTCATTCCGCTACGACGAAGTTCAAAAATAGGTCGCCACTCACAATACGCGTCTCCCGAGAGCACATTGCAGAATCGGTATACCAACGGAATCGCTGAGGAAAGCGTGATCAGCGCCTGAGTAGAAGCGACGAGGTATTGTTGCTCATATGACGTTGACTTTCTGGTCTTTGGGATCTCGATAATGTCAAGGGTTGTGTCTGTTCGGTTGTTTTCAAGGTTGTTGCACCATTCGCGCATGTTTTGCTCTCCTCGTTGCAATTTGGCGAGCATGGCTTCTTCTTGATGATTACTGCACTCTTGCAACATGATGTAGCGCGAATCCTTTTTTCTGGCCCGCCCTCGGGATTGAATGTAGCTTGTAGTGGTATTGACGGGGTCGAATCTGATGACAACGTTACAAGGTTGGATATCGAGGCCTTCCTCGGCCACGTTGGTGGACACGATTAGGTTGTAATCCTTATCTCGAAACTTGTTGATGATGATACTTTGGTCCTTTGAAGTCATGTTCAGCAGTAGATGATGACCTTCGCTATGCCCTACCAGAACCTGCACTCGGAACATATCTCGAAACGGCCTATACTCTTGCAGCAGGATCGTCAATGCCACAGCTGTGTCGCGCCGCTGAACAAAGATGATCCCACAAAACTTGTCTCCCAGCATCTTGCCCGTCACCCGGAGGGTTTGAATCAGTTTCTGCACCTTGGGCGTCAGACTCTCAGACTGCAGTTCCGGTGGCATGGACACACTCTCAGCGATCACAGCCTTGGCAACTTCAAGATGATTGGTAGCTGCGGCCGTAGATTTGCTTGCCGCCAAAAGGTTCTTGATCGCGAGTCGCCAGATCTGGTCGACACACCACGGTCCAAGATGTGCGAGGATGACGTTCGCGTCGTTCCAGACTTGCAGTAGCTTGGGATCAAAATAGCAGGTATTGCGCATCCGCCAACTGAGCAGAGTGCGGTTGTACCTAGGCGGGGGGTTGTACAAGGCCACGACCTGGACGGGTCGCTCGACGTAGTCTTGCAGAACCTGTGGTTCGATGGTGTACAGTTTGCAGTCCATAGTTCGTTCGAGTTCTCTAGTTCAAACATGTTGTACAACGAGATTAGTTAGAGGCGATAAACAGCCTTCGGCGAATAAGCATCATTGTGGGATGCAATAAAGAAGTTCTTGCCTGGCAGAGTGATCCAGCTTCGAACCCACGTCCGTAGTTGGCGATGCGGTCATCCCAAAGATCCGTGGTTTGTCGGTTTTGGCTCCAGAGGCAGTGATATGGTAGAACTCGTTCATGATGAAGCAATATGGGTGACTCTTGTGGGCATGGTGGCACTCATCAAACACAAGCAGATCGATCTACAATTGAAGGGAGCCGGTGAGCTGTACGGCCCTCCTGAGACTGTCATTGAGATACTGGCAGCAGCAAAAAGAAAACGTAGTAGAGATACTTACACGACTCATGTGCCAGTACCCTTGACGCAGCGCATCCAGCAGGATCTGAGCCGTGATCACCACCACCTGAGCCGACTCGGCAACCTCGGTCCAGACCGACTCTTGATGCTTCTTGGTCTTGCTCGCGCCACAGATTTCGATCACCTCCACACTACTATCTCTCCGGATGGCGTCGGCTTGCTGCTTCACCAGAGGAACATTGGACACCACAAAGAAGGAGAGCTTTCTCTGTAGAAGCGAAACAAAAGGATACCATTAGTTTGATTGATGGGAGGCAAGCGACTGCGAGCAAACCCCCCCTGTGATCCCTCTCTCCTTCTCACATCTTACGTTGACTAGAGCTCTGTTGGCTTCAACTTCTCGTCGTCGCATCTCCTTGATCAGCATGGCAGCGACCAGGGTTTTGCCGCTGCCGGTGTCCATGACAACAATGGTGTTTTCGTTCAGCGCTCTTTCGTAGATCTGGAGCTGGTACTGTCGAGGGATGAGCGGAGATGCTTCTGATCCTTGAAGCGTGGTCGAAGGATTCGGTGGCCGATTCGGAGGTGGATCTAGACGTGTGATCGAGGTGATTGATGTCGGTGGGTCTGGTGGATTACTCGGTGGAATATGGCGACTTGCGGATGGTTTCCTCTGAAAGACATCTACCCATCTAGAAACTTCCCATCGAATGGGGTCGTCTTCTAAGACTCCATGAGGCTCATCGTCCTGAGTTAGCTTGCCAAAGGGCCATGATTCAGACCATTCGCGAGGTACCTCTGTGTGTGAACGACTCTCTGGTGGAGATGTGATCCTGAGCGAGGTATCCTCCGACTTCGCGCACCGGTCTGGGGACTCGACTTCGAACAGAATGAGATCTCCCATATCCATTGTACTTGAAAAGAGTAAACCGTAGTGTTGTGGATAATGGGATGATGGGAAGGGAAGAAGGAGGGTGAAAAGCATGTCAACGAATGCCATTTTTATTTTTGAGAATGTCATAACAAAACAAAGCCAAAACTACAACCAAAACCAAAGCCAAAGCCAAAGCCAAAGCCAATTAACAGTTTTTCGTTTATTCCACATTGTCGTCAAGATGAATCTGAAAATCGGTACAAAAGAGTATAGTCTTTGTCGTCAATGTCGAGGCCAGGGATAAGCGCCATGCTGGTGATTCGCATACTGCTTGGAACTCTTGCAACGGTGATCCTTCTTCTTGGTATCGCATCCGCCAATGTCAATCACAGGAGCATGATAAACAGGAGCCTTGGAGTCGCCAGCACGGCGAGCTTTTCCTTCGCTATCACTCAAGTCTATCACAGGGGCACGAATAATTGGAGCCACATGGTCCCGAGTAATGTGGAAATTATTCGGACTGAAATGTTCTCGAGGTTGCGGAACATGCTGGTCGCCATGGCCTAGATACAGCTTCACTCCAACAAGAATACTCACCAACGCCATCAGGACCGAAAACGCGTATTTAAGTTTGATGTGGATGGATGCCTGGCCGAAGGGGCGAACAGTCGTGGTGGCCCTTGCACTAGAGCCGGAGTTGGAGTCGGAGTTGGAGCTGGTACTGGTGGTGGGAGCGTCGGTCTTGTGTTTTTCGGGAGACTGAGCTAATGTTATGTCATCCGTGCTTGCGCAACGTCTCCTGAAGCAGCGCCCTCTTCCCACCGGAGTGGATGACGACGAGTTGACGGAGGTGTCACCGGCAGTTGGTCCGCGACCAGACAGATTGCTCCAGAAGAATTCCCTACCACGCTCTTGGCGCGCTTGATCGGGTCTTGTCGTGGAGGAGGTCGAGGACGCTTTCTCGTACTGGACACTCTCTTTCCAGAGCTGGTGTCTGGTGAGTTCGAGGTGCAATTGGTCCTGAATAGCCTTGAGTTCCTTGTATCGCACACGAAGGTCTGCAGTAAAGATCTCCTCGCTCTCTGAGAACAGAGACATGGACGGCGCGGAGGAAACAGGTGTGGTAACTCCCTCAAGCACGAAGTCGTCAAGGAGATTATCCTTGTACGAGGAAGTGCTCATCCTCCTGCCTGAGCCAAGGCTCGAGGCGTCATTCAGGCGGAGATAAGGGAGCAGCCCAGGTGTGTAAACTTGAGGCAGTGCCGAGGACGACTGGTAGAGCTCCTGGAAGAAGGACTCAATCTCGCGTAGCTCTTGGTTGACTTTTTCGAGGTACTCTGTAGCCATTGGATAGGTAAGAGAATGAATGAATAAGTGAGTAAGAAATTGAAAGTGGGAGATCCAAAGACGAGAAGACCAAAAAGAAGAGAAGAGAAGAGAAGAGAGAGAGAGTGCGTATGTGTGTGTGTGTGTGAGAGAGAGAGAGAGGGTGTGTGTGTGTGTGTGTGGTGGAGATAAAAGCATAAAAGGGGGGAGAAGGAAGGGAAGGTAAAAAAATCTGCATTATTTGCGCTATGGACACATAATCCATTCTCGTGCGAACACGTTGTCCACGGTGACACAGACCGCCTTTTTCTTCTTTTCTTTTTTCCTTTCTTGCTTGAATCTCGAGCCCTTCAGAGTACTCCAGGGGGACACGTCAGCCCACAGCTAGCATCTTCAGCATGAATGACGAAGGTTCTGCTGAGTTGCTTAGTCTTGATGCTTGTGCTACCCGCGATGGTGTGCTCGTTTAATTTTGGTCACGCAAAGTTGGCCGACAACCTATCATAGCGACGCCACCAAAACAGCGACAAAGTCCGAGAAGCTGTGATACCCAGCCCCTCTGAAGCCTGAAGCGAAATTTCAGGTGGAAGAGGTGGCTGGGTATCACAGCTTCAAAGTCCGACGGGGCCAATGGCACCGCCGATTCTTGCTAGAAGAACACCCAAAAGGTGTGCGTTCTATTTCTCAAGATAGCGCGTCGAGGAAGGGCGACGCGACCAAGTTTGCGGTCCATGACGTTGCTCGGGTGGCAAAAAAAAGCGAAATAGGGGCAAGGTCTTTCTCATTCGCTGCCCTTTGCATATCCCACACTTTTTGAATTCAATCATCATAATCACATTCACTCGTTCATTTACATCAGCACCTCGCATCCACATCATCGCGAAGTCATTTTGAACTCTCATCAAAAAATAAACATTGGCAGTTCTTTCCACATTTCGACACCAATCAATGTCCCACACGTTCATCGACACGATTGACTCCACATGGGGGAGGTGAAAAAGCCATCTCGGCATTCTGAGCGGTGCTTACACTTGACTGACTTCGGGAAGCACAGGTCGACAGTGGCTGTATGTTGGAATGCTCACCACACCCAACAACAAGAGCTGAGATGAAGGTTATAACATGACAACGTCTGCCACCGTCGATTTTGCTGGTTGTTTTTATTTAGTCGGACAACCTTCACGAAGCTAGATGATTAACTGTTCCTACACTCACATAGTCATTACTTTTCAGTGCTCGGGGTCAATTCGACCGCGAGCACTTCAATGTTCTGGAACGGCGTCGTCGAGCGAGTTGAAGGATTCCTATCAGACAAGAAGGTCAGCGCAAGCATGGAGCGGCATCCTCAATCACAGGACTACGAGGTCTCGAACCATGACAAACCCTGTCCACTCTACGCTCTATGTTTGCTTTAACGACGTTGAATCTTACACAAATAAATGTAACCTGTCTTTGCACTCGCACACACTTTTGCTTTAAACATGACGAGTGAGAGTGCAGAGCGAGGCGCAGTGTGTGTAGGTGGCGAGAGTCGGAAAAAAATATATACGTTGGTCTGTGGGACAGAGTCGAGAACACAAAAAAAAAAAGTCAGAGCATGTTGGAACAAGGCAACAAGCTAGAGACTATAGGCCCTGGTAGAATATGCAGTTCTGAATATGTCACTGTTTGTGGTGTTTGTGATGAGTGGTTACAAAGCAACGGACGCTTCTCTCCTTGTTTGCAAACAGCAAAAATTGAGAGCCCGCAGGAAATCCGTGGAAAGGAAGAGTGAGTTCCCCCTCCCAAACTCAACTCTGTGTTCACGCCCCTTCCGTTTAGTAACTGGAGGAGAGCCGCCAGAGCGCATGTGTTCTCTAAAGTGCGAGAATTTACCCATCACACGCATGGTTGTTGCGTCGGGTCAACCCTTTACCATGCATCTCTACTCACAGGCAAAGGTGGCACTAGTCTTGATTCAGAATCGGATTGTCCAAACTTAGACCGAAGTTTGTCGATTTCGGCAAATTTATGCCCAATGTCCACAAACGGTTGCTCAGAGATGTGGTACAATCGTTGTCCTTCTCTGCACGTTCTCCTGGGAGGAAAAAGAGGCCGCCAGTGTAAGAGGGCAGAGGGCCTACCCATTCAGAGAGAGATGGATACATAGAGCGATAAAGAGAGAGGGCAGGTGGGACTCCCTTGATGTTACTGCGGACAGTTGTTCTTATCCAAAATACATATGGCATCGGAAGGGATGCATTTCCCTCTTTTTTTTTGGATTCCAAGTGCGCAGGACGCCTCTATCTGCATTTTTCATTTTTATTTGCCTGCAGCGTGGTTGTGGCAACGTAGCAGAGCACTCTGGGAATGACATTCATAATGTGAGACTGGAGGGACACGAGAGGAGACACTGCACAATCCACTAAGGCCGAGAGGCGCAAGAGTGTTCTATGTTCTACGCTGGGTTAATTGTCTATTTGTTGTACAGCTCTATCGAGGCACGCTCATCCGTTCTTCGAACCGATGATGCTGAAGCACACATCAACTAATTGCTCCACTGTTGAAAAGCAGCCATAGACAGAGATCACGTCGGGCTAGCTCTTGTTAAGTATTTCTAAGGTGCTGAAATGACTCTAGAGGAGAGACGTTGTTGAACCCGAATTACCCCGCACAGATAAATGTACGCTCATAATTGGCAATGGTTCCTTAACAGGGACTCTTATCGAGGAGGTGGAGCCATCCTCAGTGTCAATGTTAAACTGAATTTGCATCATTCACGAAATGGTTTTAAGACTGGAATACTATGTGGCGATCTATCGTCTTTTTCCTCCGTCGACTCCACCTAGATACAACGCGAGTGTTTAAGATATAGAGTGAGAGTACCGTAGAGTAGTAGAAAGAGTAACAGAGATTATACACTAGAATAAAGAACGGTATGTGCGAATGAGAGTAAAGGAGTGGTTAATTATCTACTTTCGACCGTTGAACAAGAAGGAAAAACCACGTAGCGAATGTGAGTGCGCGCAAAGAGCATGTGCATGTACACGTCGACTGCCCAAGTTTCAGTATCTACAAGAAAGGAAGCGTGCGGAATAGAAGGCCACAAAAAAAAGGAGTACTTTAGGCGTACAAATGTGAAAATAATATTCACTACAACGCGTACTATGGATCCTTATGATAGAATGGCAATGCTGTTAATGCGCAGATTCGGTCTGGTCCCATACAAATACTTTTGTATGGCGTGGGAATTGCGCGCTATGTTGGATCAGGCACCCTGAATGAGAGTACCCTGACCATTGTGAACACAACGCTATCGGGATTTCTACCGGGCTGCAATATGCTCGGTGGGAGATCGGGCTTGCATTCATAAATCTTAGTTTCGCGCTACCGCGCCCACTTTTCTATATCAGCTAATGTAACGCCTCTTAGTAAAGGGCGTACGCAATTTTTTTTCTCAGACTTTAGATAGCAGGTTCCTTTGTGCATGCATGTGAGCCTGTTGAAAATGACGCGCTTGAATTGCCACTATGATTATTATCGTAGGTGCTTACTTTATCCTGTATCTGTATCCACCGTGCGAACGCACGAAATCAGATGGCGACATCAAGCATCATTTCTGGCGTGTTATAATTATAAGCAGTCGGATCAACTATTAGACACTTACATTTTCATATAAAAGGCGAGTGATCTACTTACATTGCCCCACACTTTTCTTCACCTTCCTCTTGTGCTAAAATCAAAGCATCGCTCCTCCATTCTTCCCCACTTCTGACATTGTAAATATCGGTGTTCATCAATTTCCGTTCACAACTGCAAAAGAATATTCGCGAAAGACACTGATTGTATTTGAGTTTCTTCCCACCATTGTTATAGAAATTTCGACCAAAGTTCACAACATGCGTATCTCCACCATTGCCGGTTTGTTCGTTGTCCTCGTTGCCAGTGTCGCCGAGGCTAACAGACAGTGCGATAACTACGCTTCCGGATGCAAGGCCTGCGTTTGCAACCAGTGGGCTGACACCTCCGACTGCTGCTTTGGCGAGTTCAACAGCGGCAACGGAAACTGCGAAGGCATCAAGGCTGCCAACACCAACAAGTTCCAGGCTTGCTGCAATGGAAAGAACGGTTTCGGTCGCTGCTGGTAAAGCATTCGATTCTAAACACAGAGTCTTGATATATCCTGCGATGGCTCCTTAAAGTCGTATGGTCCAACAGCCCTTGGCACAACAAATAAAGACGACGACATTTCTACAAAAAAGATATACTGTATCGTAAATATGATGTTAGCACCACTGCCACCAAGGCGAGATGAAACCAAGCAGAGAGTCAGTACTCTTCGCCTTCCTAATACAACAGTCCACAGTGACAGAATTTATTGCAGACTCGTGTGGAAGAAACTGTCTTACCCTGTCAAAAGAGGGGAGGCATGCGCACGTGCCAGGGCGTGTGGGTGGCAAGAAAAGAATATAACTGGTACGCTTGAACAAAGGAAAGACACTCATTTACAAAGAGTGAGGAGGGAAAAGACAAGGGAGACTGCGATCGGTCCATAGAATATGGTCGTCCTTTCACTCTTTTGTCCGCCACTCCACGTTGTTGTTGTCTGTGGGCAATAAGAGAAATTCTTTGGTCTCAAGAGAGAGCCATAGGGCTCAGTTTTTTCCTCGTCCACTCTGATTCGTCAGTGCTATTACGAACTGTCTCCTCGCAGATGGCCATGTTGGAATTGCGCTCTCCGTCGAAACTGCATCTTCAACCCAATGCATAAGGTGCCTTTATTTAATATCAAGAGAGTAGGGAAGCGAGGGTATAAAAGACACTAGCTCAGGAGCTACCTCAATCAGCTTTGAGTTCTGCGCTGCTTGACCCTGCAACACGCTTGGACTCGTCCTCCACAGGAGATTTGGAGTCAATACCCTTCTCCATGCTATCTGGACCATCGATAGTGGGCTTGGACGACATATCTTCCATGTTTTCGGTGTTGTTAAGTTCCTGATCATCGGACTTCATGAAGTCCTTTCCACGCTCCTCGTTGCCAATCATGGTCAAAATGATGACAAAACCGAAAACCACGCCCAACAAGATCATCTGCACACGTCCGTAGTCAGGTTTGCCGTTGGGTAACTTGTGCTTTTCGCCAACAACCGCCTCGATCTGTGATGCAGATGCAGAGATGAGGTTGCCCAGTTGGTAAGCGAGTCCAGGGAATGTAGAGCGGAATCCTGGTGGCGACAATTCGGCGAGATGCACTGGGATGACACCCCAAGCACCCTGCACACAAAACTGCATAAAGAACGCTCCAATGACAAGGGGCGTGTAGCTAGTAGGCAGCATCCAAAGAGGTAAGAAGCAGAGGCCCAACACAGAGGACCAAATGATCATCGTGCGCCGGCCATAGTACTCGGACAAATAACCGACGAGGAGTCCTCCGATAATGGCACCAATGTTCATGACGACGGTTGCGACAGTGGCCTGCGAAGCCGAGAAACCATGCTGAACCTTGAGGAATGTGGGGTACAAATCCTGAGATCCATGTGACATGAAGTTGAACCCGGCCATGAGCAGGATGGCGTAGATGCAGCGGAGCCAGTGCTTTTTGAGCATTTCCAATGTGAGCTGGTAGAGACGCTTGCGGTTTACGGTCGCGTACGCACGGTTTTGGCGCCACACGTCTGTCTCAGGCACGAAATAGACGAGAATCATGGCAATAAGAGCAGGGATGATTGAGATCCAGTACAGAGCGCGCCAGCCCAGATGAGGTACGGCAGCGTAATAGATGAGAGCGGCAACGAGATAGCCAGCTGCATAGCCTTCCTGTAGAATACCAGAGAAGATGCCACGAGAGTCATGAGGGAGGGTTTCCATGGCTAGCGCGTTTCCTAGGCCCCATTCGCCTCCCATACAGATGCCAAACACGGCGCGCAATCCAATGAATGTTGAGAGGTTATTGGAAAACCCGGTGGCGATCTCAATAACTGTGAACAGAGCCAGGTCGATCATAAGTGGGATGCGGCGGCCATATCGATCGGCCAGTACGCCAAAGATGAGGGCGCCAACGGGCCGGAGCATAAGGGTGGCGGTGATGGCACTGGTTATGTCTGAAACCTCTACTCCGAATTCGGCGGCAACTTCGGTCGCAGAGAGCGACACGGTGAAGAAGTCGACAGCGTCGACCATCCAGGCCATGAACGCGGCGGCAAATGTGATCCGCTGCTGATAATTGAGACCCCCAATGAGCTTGATGGGGTTCTTAGGACGATTGGCAATCTTTGGCACGAACACGTCGTAGAGGTACGCCTTTACGGCAGTAAGGGTGATGGTCGGCATTGGGTGAAGGCAGGAGAGGAGAGGATGGCGGAGAAAGAAGAAAAGGGGAACAAAAAAGTTGGAAGTAAATACTGTGGGGATGATGACGCAGAGAGAAAGGGGGAGGGAAGGGGCGTCTGCCCTGATTTCTTCCCATTGGGTGAGACGAAAGTTTATTTTAGCGTATTCGGAGTTTGCGCTAGTCCATTTTGGGCCATACGCCATGGCGCGCATGGTATGCATCTTCCAAAAATGCTCGGCCTTTTCGCCGTCAGCTAACCTTGTTTGTCGTTGTTGCCCTCTCCAAAGCCCTTGCTCGACCTGTGGAGAAGTGCTGGCGCCTACAGTACGTAACAAGCTTACTTGGGTCACACGCTGTTTTTCTGCTAGTTGATAAAGGCTTGGGTTCTGGTTGGTTGATCGATGAAAGTTCTGTGAGTAATACAAGGTACGAATCGCGACGTATTGAGGTTATCTCTTTTTGCCCAAAAAAACAACAACAGTGGGGGTTGGTAGGTGACTGGTATGTCGTGAAGAAGACCATGTTTCCCTCTTGCTCCTTCTCGTTCCCTTGTTACACACAACCTCACACGTCTCTTGTTTCCCTGCTCCTCTCTTTCCCCATTCATGCCAGCCCCAATAAGAAAATCCAGGTGACCAAGCCATTTTAATTTTCGCTGAGGTCAATGGGACAAAAAAAATACACTCTGGAAGGATGGCTTCTTTCTGGGCAATGCCCGTGCCTAATCTGGCTCGATAACTAAGGCCACGGGACTCAGTCGTCCTGACGTTCCTTTTGGTGCCAAGAACATGTTTCTGTGTCAATAACAATCGAAATATGAAAACTCGAGAGAACGTGACCATTTCATGCATGGCGAGACAAGCTTGGGCGAGATTAGCCTTTTCCACTAGTTTTGCGTTGAAGCGCTCTTTTCACACGCATGCGCAAGGTCTCGGGGACATCTTTATGGGTTTAATGCAGCTTGGACGCATTTTTTTATACTTAATTTCTTACTCCTCCTCAAGGTACTAAATCTCCATTTGTTCAAGCTCGCGTCCTGGAATATGGCGTGTTTGACTTACCAGTCCCTTCTCTGCTGATGCCTTGCGAGTAGCCATCTCATCTACGCTCTCCTGTGTTACGTCTTCACCATATCTATGCGTTTGCCGTCAATGAAATTAGTTCTCTTGCTTTTGTACAAAGAAAAAAGCTGGCACAAGTTCGTCTCTCCGTCGCACAGAGTCTTCAAATCTCTGCCGCAGACATGGATAGATGGTCAGATATGTCCTGAAATGCGACATTGTGGCCAGATACTGAGTTGCTATAAACGAAGGGTGTTGGATCGCTATAGCCGGATTCGTGTAGTCCGTCAGTGTTGCACTCCAAGAAACACTACGTGGTTACGTCCGAAACTATGCCATATGAGACTACAGGCACAGTGTCGTTGCTATAGCCCTCAAATTTCCGTTTCCGTTTTGAAGTTATGATGTCAAGTTGCGTCATATTTTGGGAGAGAGACTTGCCTGCCCACCCGTCATACACAAGGCAGAATTACCAGTAATCGTGGATTACAACAAGAAGAACCGGGATGACAATGTGCATGAGGTGCTAGAATACATTTTGCGGCTTGTTGAATTTGTGTCACAGGGAATCCCTTACACAAATACGATTCATTAGAAAAGGCTCCTTGAAAAAAGAGCCATAGATATTATAGCTCCATACCCAAGGTGATACCCCGAGAACGAGATACCCAACAAAATACAATATGACTGGTGAATAAAGCAATGTCAACACAACAAGAACAAGGACTGAGTTGGTGCGGCGATGTGGCAAGGCAGACCCACTTCCCTCGTTCTTGTTCTCTGTGTACCCTCGCACTAGTTCAAAACACGTAGATTAGAGATAGCCCTTAACGGTGAGTTGCCACCAAGTTACTTGAGGGGATAACTTTGTTCTTGGGCGTATGCTCTACACTCCACTCAGCACTTTCAACACTCTCTCACTTCTCACGGTTCCCTCGCGCGACTCTCCGACTCACGCCTTTCTAGCGACGCCTGTTTGCCCCTCTCAAACCTTTGCTCACGAACGAAGACACGGCAACAGTTTCCTCGGTGCCCTAAACTCAAATACCTCGTTCTCTCGCCTATGTGCATACTCCCGTACCATGGGTGCTCGTTCTCCGCCCATGGTATTTCTCTATTTCCTCCTTTTTTTTGTCACCTGTCGCTCCCCAACGGACTCGATCGCAGACGTGCGGAATCAACCACTGCATGCCACTTCCCTGCCACGTTCTCTTAGGTGTCCGAAGATGTCCTCCTGCGTTCAGGAAAACCCCTCGCATTAAAAACAGACCACTCATTATTGTCGTTTGGCTCAATGCTTGTGGTCCAAGGGTTGATTTAGAGTGGGGCGTGTATACACTTGAGTTCCCATCCATTAATCTTCTCATCCCCTACGACTGCCGTGAAGAAAAAAAACAGAGTTCCTGTTATCTGAAAAGTTGCCCATATAAAATAGAACACATCATTGTTACGTGGTCTGGGAGAATGTTTATTAGTTGCTGGTAGTGAATGCCCTTAATGTTTTCGTCTGCTTTAGAACGACGGTGAAGTAGAAAACGAAAAACTGTCCACCTCCGCGCAGGGAAAGATGTCCTCATGTGTTTAGGGAAAAGTCATTATTTTCGTTAGGCTAAATACTTGTGGTCCGTGGGTTTGATTTTAGGGTGCAGTGTGCACACCCTTGAATTTCCCGTAAGTCGATCTTCTCATCCCTTACGATTGCGGTAAAGAGCTCCTGCATTCTGAAAAGTTGCTCATATTAAAAATAGCACACTTCATTGATACGTGGTCTGTGAGAATGTTTATTAGTTGCGGGTTGTGAATACCTTGATGTTCTCGTCTGCTCTAGAAACAACTGTGAAGAAGAAACGGAAAAAATGTCCTCCGTGCAGGAAAAACACTCGCAGTAAAATAGACACGCCATTGGCTCAATACCTGTGGTCTGCGCGGATATTTTTTAGTATAAATTGCAAGAGGCACCGATTATTTTCTTCCATCCCCCTCTACACACTCAATCTTCTACACATCCAATATGCTCAAGCCTGCCATCATCTACCTTGACTCCGTTGTTCTGTCACGGATCCCGATTTGCACATTACTGAGATTGCTATTGAACACCCCTTAAATATAATAAAAATTATTGCAGGTAAACGAAGCATCGACAACGTATCCGACGAATTCTAATGAAGGAGAGACATCGAAAGATCAAAAAGCAACGTCACTATGAACGCTTGGCTGCCACAAGCCAGTTACTCGTATGAATTGCATGAACTAAATGTCATGCTTGCTATTTGAGAGCAATGGATGCATAAGATTAGTGTCACAGTATTATAAAATGTTCTTTTGCTTCGCGTTCCTTAACTACGCCCTCACTACCATGCCTCTACTTACCACGCCTCCGACCCTTCTGTATACTAGTATAAACACCCCTCTCTCCTTGAATCGTAAAACTGGATCTTTTCTAGCCTCCTCCACTTTCCACTAGTACTCTTGTCTCCCTCTTGCTTCCTTCTCTTGCTCATTCCCTCAATTAACACTCTCTTGCTCTATTGCTATCACAATTAGTGTCTGTCATCCTTCATATCTTTATCCACATCATTGACTACTTTACAACATTGCTATCGTCTTGCTCATTCTCTTGATTTTGTTCTTTCTTTATTATCTCTTTCTTTTGCTCACTCCTCCTTCATTATCGCACTTTCTTGTAGCCCATCATCACCATCCTCGTCACCATCACCATCCTCATCATCATCCCCATCGCGCTTGTCACGCTTGTCACGCATTTCTTCTTTATGACTAAGAAATTTCGGACTCATGCCCTCGATCTACCTGAAATTCGCTCGATAATTGTCAGCAGCCTTGGCTACAAAGACCTTGCGTCCTGCGCGCGTGTGAGTCAGGATTGGAACGACTCATTTACACCGCCACTCTACAACTCCGTTGTCTTGTCGAAGCAGGGCCCCAGCATGGAATCTATCGAGAGACATAAGCACCTTATACAACGCCTAAGGATTCAGAGCTCTGTCGATGAAAAAATATCATTGACATCAACACGAGATAGAGTAATTTCTAGCGTCATGGCCAACTCGACTCTAGCCATTTTGGACTTGATGGACAACTCGATCGGACCCTACGGAGCTCAGGCGCTGTCTGAGGCACTCAAGACCAACTCTACCCTAACCACTTTGGACTTGCAAAGCAACTGGATCAGACCTAACGGAGCTCGGGTGCTGTCTGAGGCACTCAAGACCAACTCGACCCTAACCACCTTGAACTTGAATAAGAACGCGATCGGATTCTACGGAGCTCAAGCGCTGTCTGAGGCACTCAAGACCAACTCGACCCTAATCACTTTGGGCGTCGAATTTTAGTGGCTGTCCATGCCTTATTAAGGGTGATAAAGAGAGAGAGTACATATATTTTATAGCGATGTCAGTAAAGATCCTCCCACCTTTCTCACTGACTCCCATACACACACTTCTGTCTGCTTTTATCTGCTCATTTCATTTTCTAGCACAATGGGTTTTTAGTAAATCGATAATTTTGCGTTAATACTCAAACCCCTAAAGTCATGGCATAGATGTATCATCTGGAACACGTCATTTTTGGGGGGAGGGAGTTTTCTTTAAAGAGCGACTCGATTCGCTCATTTTTTCAAACTTTCCTTCGACATTTGCTTTTTCACACACGCACACTTACACAAACAACAGTACAGGAGCAGATCATGGATTCCGACAAACCCTTGGATTGCAGTTTCTCGACAAGATTCGTACAGAGATAGGTTAAATCCAGAAGATCCTGGTTCTCTACAATACTGAGGGCAAATTCAATGTCGATGGCCTTCCAGAGGTCATTGTATGTTTCCGCAGCAGAAGCAACGCTGGTGTTGTCAAGACATTGCAGCAACGATACCATATGCTTCAAGATCAGGAAGTGGAGCTCGTCCTCGCGACTGAGGACAAGGTGGCCATTAGGGGGCTGTTGATCAGGATCAGGATTTTGATGCACGAGATAGAGAAGGCCATGTTCAAGGCTCGACCATTCCAGTTACTCAGCCTCCCACGATGCCTTTCGAGCCGCTATATCGAAGGATCCGGAGCTTCACTAACAGCACCTGCACTACTAGAGCGCTACAGCACTCTGAAACAGCACGAGTTCAGGATCGCACTCACCGACATACAGGTAAACACTTCCCAGCCCTCGACTTCTCTGGTAGACCTTGTATTAGCCTCTGGATCAGGTAACTCTCTCGCCATCCTCAACTCTAGAGGACAAATCGAACGAATTTCCTTCGACGTACAATTAGACAGTGGATTTGACAGAAAAGACACCATGTTTGCTCCTTTTGCATCGGCAATGGCCCACATGCTGTTGCATGTGCTGTTGTGCAGCTAATTGAACAAAATCAAGTCTGAATGCTCTCATTCACTCAAAGTTTGTCTACTTTTGAACTTGCTCTCATCTTTGGAGCGTTCGGCATTTCTTTCTCGAGGATTACCATGAAGTTGCTTAAGGAGTGACCACTCCTCGACTCCCTTGTTCACACGCCCTTCACAACGATACAGGATACAGGCCATGGATGTCGATGGAGCAATTGTCAACACCTTTTTGAAGAAGGTCCGCTAAGAAATGAGCGAGATCCACAGCATCTTGGTCATTCACAGCACAAAGCATTATTTCGACGTCGATAACCTTCCTTCACATCTTTGTGGTTTCGTCAAGATGAGGACATGAAAGCCGTTACCAAGTCCTTGCAGGAACGTTACCTCACCTACCTCAGGAAAGAATTAGATTTGTTTATTGCGATTAATGGCAGATCAGCCTTGCGCCAGCATTTGGTCAAGATCCAGAGCACCATCTGTGAGATTGAAAAGTACATGCTCAAATACCGCAAAAGTGGGTGTTTCTCGCGCATACCACCGAGTCTTCTCGTCTGCTATCACAAGAGGACCCAAACTAGCCTGGACCATCTGCTAATTCTATATGATATACTCACTGATCAACAGCTCAGGATGGCTCTGCGGGATGCCAAGAACGCACACAGCCCCAGCCATGTCCCAGAACCCACCGGTCCTGTATTGGCCTCGTCATCCTCATTTGTAGATACTGTCAATGACCCTCCTCCAACATACAAACCGATAGGCGCACCACAACTGTACAATATTTTCATAGTCCGACTAAAACAAAGACATGAGCATGCATCCGACAGATAATTTGACATCATCCACTATTTCTTTCGCTGACTTCGATCTGTGCAACTTTACCCTGCGTTGGCTGTTGCATACAAGTCAGGGTTGGTCGACTTTTAAAACTAAATAAAAACCGCTTTGCCCACCCGTCGACTTGAGGATGAGCAATTGAACATGCCCAAACCATATTTCGTGTGGGAATGTATCAAAGCAACATATCGACATTCGAGTTTCAATACTTTAAATAGAGGGAAACATGCATCCCAACCACCCCAAACATCCCACCCTCTCTCACTCACTTCATTACACACACACACTCACTCACTTGTCCACCATAACAACAATGACTGGACACGGAAACGTCGGTTACCCTTTGCTGGAGAGGATCAAGGCAGAAATGGCCGAGATCCTTCAAATCCTCACCACCCATACCTCCCAGGGCACCCTCAACCTCAACTCCCTTCCCTCATTTATTGCACCCTACCGTGCCAGGGGAGACATTCGCGCCACAGTGCTGGCACTGCGTCAACGGTATCACGTATTACAAGAGCAAGAATATCGCCTTGTCCTTGCCAATCCAGTTGGAGCGGACGTAGAACAGTTTCTGAAGGGGATCCGCCTCGTCATCCAGCAGATCGAGAGGGTGATGCACAGCTACCATAACAATGAACCTCCTCTACAAGCCATTCCTCGGTGTCTTGTGTCATGCTATTCCAAAGTCGGCAACGCTGTCCACACGAGCCCACTGTTGCAGCGATATGAGACCCTGAAAGCTCAGGAACTCGAGATCTGTTTAGCTGACATGAGGGGCGCATCGCAAGATCTTCGCGATATAACGACACAATCACAACGCACCGACCAGTCGAGTTCAGTGCCGTTTATACAGATGGAATCTTCGTCCTCCACGTCCATCCATTCCACAGCTGCATCAGACTCGGCATTCCAACGGTCGTCGACGCCATTGTCCATGAATATCGATCTTCCTGTTGATGAACATCTCCCGTCATTCGAGGAAAGCCAAAGTGCCTACAGTTAGTTCAGTTTTGATTAAAGAAACGTACTGCTCAACATTATCTACTTTCACAGTTTCACCATCTTCATAATTGTCTTGCTGCACACATTCGTCATCGTTGGATGACTGTCAGCGTGACCACTCCAGGGCTGTTGGTTTGGTGAAAGTGGCGGGCTCACAAACATTCTTCTTCACCAGCACACAGTCGCTCGTCCACTCCGCTCGTCTTCCATCGAAGGAATATATAAAAGAGACAAGGAACCGTCCAACATCACAATACTCCTTCACATATGTACTCCTTCCCAACACCAACCTACCTACCGACTGCCGACACCACCCATCGCACCCACCAAAGAAATACCACATCGGAGACCATGGCTGCATACGGAATAATTGCCTATCCGTTTTTGGAGAGAATCCGTTCCGAGATGGGCGAAATCGAGGTCATCTTGGAATCATACAAGAGCGAGGGCTGCCTCAAAGTTGCATCGCTCCCCCGGCACATCCCCTCACTCTACGACTACGATAAGCCCAATGCAGTGGCCTGTGAGGGGTTGCAGAAGCACTACCATATGCTCGAGGAGCAAGAGGCCGCCATGGTCCTGGCGACCAACGATGACGTCTTGATCCATCGACACTTGCAACGGATCAAGAAGTTGATCGACATGATCGAGAAGGTTCTGCAAAGGCACCGCTCCACCCACTATTACCCGGCCATACTGCCAAACAGCTTGTTGAGCTGCTACAACAAGAAAACAGAAGTCGACGGCAAGGCCATGCACAATCGATACATGAGGTTAAAAGATATGGTGAGAAAAAAAAAGCCAGTATTTGCAGGCGACAGATATTTTGCCGCCACAAGTCTGGAGGAGGAGAAGGGGCGAGATCGGTCGGGAAGGCGATATACTAACCGTCGAAAAAATTCATGCGAACTCCCCACCAGGAATTTAAAATTGCGCTGAGGGACATGCAGAAAGCCGCGTCGGTGCAGGCTCTAATAGAACCTGCAGGGGTTGCCTCGGTCTCGGACGTCCAGTCCTCAACGGTGGCAACCAATGGCGATTCTGTCCCTCAAGACGAACATCTCCCATCCTTCGACGAGTCGCAGAGAGCGTACAGCTAATCTCCCTCTTTGGATTTTGCAGAGACAAACAGCAGCATCATTGATGCTACTGAGAGACAGAGGGGAGAGCCGTTGGCACCTTTCACATGGGTGATGTCAACAGCGACTGCATGCCGGTCGACTCTCACTCAACCTTAAATAAAAGTTCGGTCGCCTCATGTCTTACATCTCGAACTTTGTGTATTGGTGGGAATCTTCCAATGGATGCGATCAGAAGACTTAGATATAAAAAGGCTCTGAAAAAGGCCAGCTTCGCGAACGTAAACCGAATACCTTCACTCTACTCTATTCCTCCCCACACTCACCTCCCACTTCCATCCATCGCTACTAGCACCAACAAAACCACCAATACCATATTATGCCTGCACCTGGATCATATGCATTTTCATTTCTCGAGCAGATCCGTGCTCAGATGAATGAGATCGAACAAATCCTGCAGATCTACAGCACCAAGGGTGCTGTCAAAATCGAGACTTTGCCCCCATCCTTGGTCTCATTCCCGGAAAACGACTATTCGAGTTCACGGACCATTATTGAGTCGCTTCAGCGCCGGTACCATGTTCTTTGCTCGCAAGAGTTTTTGCTCGTCATGGCCCACAAGGACGAAGAAGCCGTGGAGCAACTCCTGAAACAAATCAGAGCGGTCATTGCAGAGATTGAGAGAACGATGCACAAGCATCGTACTTCGAGATACCATACTCCCCTGCCAAAATCTCTCCTGAGCTGCTATTCCAAGAGCAATGGGGTCGACATGAAGCTTCTGGAGAAGCGGTTTGAGGTGCTGAAAGACCAGGTGAAGAAGTAGAGCATTTAATGATGTTGTTATACATCTGGTTTTTGTTGGCATTCAAGGAAGAAACAAAACTTAACCGTCGAAACATCGAAACATCCACTCAAAATAGGAGTTCCAAATAATGGTCATGGATATGAGAAACGCCACAACAGCGCGGGAAGCGCAGAGCGCCCCGGGATCAGCCCCCATTGACCATACTGCCATTCTAGCCGCTGCTTCAGCTGCAGGCTCGGCCCACTTATCATCGACCTCTTCCTCCTCCTTGCCTGTAGATTGCTATCCTGTGCATCATGACCTCCCACCATCCTTTCAAGAGTCGCAATCAGCCTACACCTAGTCGAACATCATTCTGCATATTGAACTAAGTTCGTCGACCCTCCTGTGCATTTCCTCTTTGTTCTACTCACTTTCACAGTTACACGAATTCAACAACCATCGAGGTCATCTTCTCCCTTCTGACTTTTATTGCATGCAGAGAGAGCCAACTCTTTTCTTTTTACTCTTCTTTTTTTTCCCACCCACCTCTTCAATCTCTCTCTCTCTCTCTCTCTCCATCCGCCCAAAAGTGCCACCCCCCACCAAAAATAAAACAAAAACAGAAAAACATCAATACCGTTCCATGGCAGCATACGGAGCAGTCGCCTATCCACTTTTGGAGCGCCTCAGGAACGAAAGCAACGCCATCGAGGACGTCCTCACTGCCTACATCTCCAAGGGCACGTCCATCGACGCTCTGCCCCCCGCCCTCGCCTTCTATAACGCCAAATCCCACTCCGCTACGATCGACCTCCTGCGCCAGCGCTACATCGCCATCCAGGACGTCGAGTTCAAGCTTGCACTGCTGGACACGACCCGCACTGCCACCAGCCACTACGCGGACCGGATCCGGGCGGTCATGTACCAGGCCGAGAAGGTCATGGCTATCTATTATGCGGAGGAGTTCTTCCAAGTCATCCCGCGGTGTCTGGTCAACTGCTACGTGCGTGGCAGTCGCCAGGCCACGATCGCGGCGATCCGGGAGCGGTATGCGGTGCTGCGGGACCAAGAGGTGCGGCTGGCGATGGTGGACTTGGAGCTGGAGGGTGGTGGTGGTGGCGGTGCCGTGCGTGGGGAGCAGGATGCGCATTCGGCGAATGGCAACAACAGCGGTCAGAGGGAGTTGGCAGTGCATTCGGCGTCGGCACCGATTGATGCTTGGGAAGACCCTCCTGGCTACAGATGAAAAACCAAAAAAAGAAAAAAAAAATGAAGAGTTCAAAATCTTGATCTTTCTTCCGCTCATCAAGCACGTCACTCCAAACATGGGCGTATGCGTGAATTCGAAGTTTGCAAGCTGTTGCCGTGGAGGAAAGGAGAGCTTAGCCCAGCTGAAGAATCAGCAGTCTCTAGGGATGAATCAATGCGAGCAGGCACACCCTCTCCATTTACATTGATCTGCCCGAAGAGTTGACATGCCTGCCAAAATGCACTCACATG
>KN042416.1:1387017-1524605 GCA_000739165.1 Podila verticillata NRRL 6337 | reverse complement strand
CTTGAGTAGCGGGGGTAATGAATGCACTACACTCTCACTAGCATTCTCTTTCCTCTTCCCCCCCCCCCCTTTGGCGGCAAAAGTTTAAGTTGCATATGCTACTGGAATCGACAAGCGAGGAGCACATACTTCTTACTAATGACTACCTACCTATCTACCCTTCCTTCCTTTTAATGTTCTCTTTCTCGCGTATTCAGTATTCAGATCCGCTTCACCGACACAAACTTGTCCGCCCGGAACTTCCTCAGCCGCCACCAGTACCGCGAGCAGCTCGACCACCACAGTGCCGTCACTCTCCCTTCTTTGTTCTGGTACCAGCTGTTGCACGTCGTCGACCACACCATCCCCTTCATCTTCTCGTCCACCTCGTCCGCAAACGCCTTGCACGCCTGCGGGGTCACCTGCAGCTGTGCCAGGTTGTGCTTCATCATATAGGAAATCGCCTTGAGCGCGTACTCGACCTGCGTCTCGATCATGAACAGGATCGAATTATGCCCCAGCCCCGTGTTGGGCCCCAGCAGGAAAAACATGTTGGGCGTCTCGGGGGACGTGATCCCGTAGTACGTCTGCGGGTTGATCCCCCACGAGGTCTTGACATCCACACCGTCCTTGCCAATCACAAACCGGGACGGGAGAGGGTCCTGGACTTGGAACCCTGTGGCCAAAACAAGCACGTCTACTTCCTGCAAAGTGCCGTCCGCGAGCATGATCGAGTGGCCCTTCACGCCCGTGATCTCCTCCGTATGCACCTGGACGTTCTTGCGCGCCAATGCGGGGTAATAGTCCGAGGAGACTGCAATCCGGCGGCAGCCCATCTCGTACTTTGGGGTCAGCTTGGCGCGCAGCTGCTTGTTGCGGATCTGAATGAAGCGGAACAACCAAGCCATGGCGGTCATGACCAGGCGCGGAATGCGGTCGACCAGCTTGGTACTGAAGGCCGCGATCGTGTACTCGGAGGCCCAGTACTGGAGCTTGTAGACGATAAAGTGGACGAAGGGCACGTACCGGAAGAGGAACTTCCAGAGCGCGTTCGTGGGCACGTTGTGGCGTGGGACGACATAGGAGGCCGTGCGCTGGTAGTAATCGAGGTGCTTGACCGTGTCGACGATGCCCGGGACGACTTGAATGGCACTTGAGAGGAACAGGAGAGAGAGAGAGAGCAAGAGTAAGAAACGCAGGTCGCATTTGACTGGATCCATCAAAAAAAAAGTGCCACATCTTACCTGGCACCACTGCCAACAACCGCGACACGCTTGTTGGTCAAATCACACGAATGGTTCCATTGAGCCGTGTGCCACTTGGGGCCTTCAAATGCCTCAAACTCCTTGGGGATCTTTGGAATCCTTAGCGGTCCCATACCCGAGAAAACAATATCCGCCTCGTACTGGCCTTGGTCCCCCGTGCTCCGGTTCGTATAATCCAGCACCCATTTCTGCCGGCCACCATCCCATTCGACATGGGTGATCTCGGTCCGGAATCGGATCTTGTCGTAGAGGTGGTGTTTCCGCGCGACGCGGCGGAGGTACTCCCAGATCTCGGCGCCGCCAGAGTAGGTGTGGCTCCAGTCGTAGTTGGGCTCGAAGGAGAAGGCGTAGTTGATGGACTTGACGTCGCAGGCGACATTGGGGTAGGTGTTGGACCACCAGGTGCCGCCGAGATCGGGCTCGAGTTCAAAGATGTCGTAGGTGTGGAGATTGAGCTCTGTTTGCAGGCGGATGGCGGCACAAATGCCCGAGAATCTTGTTTGGAGTGAGTTTGATTAGTCCTTCTGCTGTAGATATGTAGTGAATGCATGCAGACAAAAGTGGCTTACCCTGCGCCAATGATGGCCACCACGGGGGTGCTTCCATCCTTGTATGTCTTTGTGTGTCCCATTTTTTTTTGTTTGTGTTGAGAAAGTGTATGTTTGTCCAGTTGACTAAAAAGAAGTCTCGGAATGGTAAATGAGTGAATTCAATGTGTGAATGGAGTGGAAGGTGGGCCGAGAAAAGTGGGTCTATTTAAACATTCTTCTTTGACACTCGACTCGAGGGAGCACATCGAGTGGACAGAGCGGCCCGTCCTGGATTTTTTTGTTCTTTATTATATTTTTGGGGGCACAAGCCATTCCGAGCCTGCCGTCTTCAGCGTCGTTGGGAAACGCAAGGATGGACGACATCAATCAGTAGTAGCCAAGGCTTTTATTTTATTTTACGCGAACAACACCTTCTCTCCCCAGATGTCTTGCACGCCTGCCTTTCCCAAAGGACTATGCCATGCTCGTGGAGCGACAAGAAGAGTGTACAAAGTCTTGTGTCTCCACATGCAAAGTTGAGTGCGGCTGGCGCTTTCAGTTGTTGTGGGGGAGAAAGAGCCAGGTGGAGTACGTATGGTCCGCCCACCCGCTTTCCCGCCCTCTCTCTTTTCTTCGGCTCACCCTTTTTCTTCATCGACGAACGCACGAACGCATTATTATAATGAGGCCCTTCCTCTCTTGGCACACACAAGGCCAAAAAAAAAGGCAGTCCCTCAAGTCTTGAGCTGTTGGTGGCAATCGGACACCAAAAAAAAAAAAAAATGACGGCACCGGAATATCGAATCATCGCATGAGTAACGCGAATGCTTATTTTGCTTTCTGTTCCCTCGTTCTCCGAAGGAGGCTCGTCCGTTCTGTTGTGAGAGTTGTTGTGAATAAAAAAAAATTTTCAGACGCCATTTCTCATTCTTTTCTTTCCTTCTCCTCAATCTCACCCATCAACACACCTCAACATGCTTATTTACCAGGATATCATCACCGGGTATGTTTGTATTCATCTCTTGCGCCAGAGCGTTGCAGGACACGCCACTTTTTTTTTTTTTTTTTTTCTTTCTCCAAAGCATTCATGTCTGACCCATCCACACGTACATCTTGAATTCAAGTGCATGTGGCGATGTTGCAGACAGAGAAGAGAGCAAGGCAGCGAGTTGCCAAAAATGTCAACTCTGCTCTATTTTCTGCCTTTGTGCTACTCATTCGTCTTACACCATGGCCGTCAAGGACAGGAGCAATGAAGGGATGCACAGACCAAACAACTAACTCGCTTCCTTATCTTGTCTCCATGAAACCACTTCACGCTACTTCACCCAACCTTCAACCCATGTCCACCCTGTCAACCTCCGATGTTCCATGAACTCTTAGCGACGAGCTCTTCTCCGATGCCTTCGACATCAAGGAGGTCGGCGGCTCCTACGAGATCGACTGCGCCATGGTTCCCATCAAGCAGGGTGCTGATGTCGATATCGGTGCTAACGCCTCCGCCGAGGAGGCCGGTGAGGAATTGGAGGATGGTGTTGAGATCGTCAACAACGTTGTCTACTCTTTCCGTCTCCAGTCGACCTCTTTCGACAAGAAGGGTTTCACCGTCTACGTCAAGGGTTACCTCAAGGCCCTCAAGGCCCACGTCAGTGCCCAGGCCGAGAAGGAGGGCAAGGATGTCGAGACTGAGGTCAAGGCCTTCGAGTCCCAGATCACCACCGAGGTCAAGAAGATCTTGGGCAACTTCAAGGACTACGAGTTCTACATTGGCGAGTCCATGAACCCCGATGGTGGTTTGTTGTTCTTGAACTACCGCGAGGATGGTGTCACCCCCTTCTTCACCGTCTTCAAGGCTGCCGTCAAGACCATGAAGGTTTAAATTTCTTACACCTTCTCACCCCCTCAACACTTCATTACATACAACGTTTGTTTTTTCTTTGCACATTTTTTCATCCACTAGATATATCAAATAAAAACTTGCATCCTATTGAAAAGACTGACGTCAAAACAAATCATGGACCGCCCATTGACACACTTGTTTTTGAAGCAGTTTTGTTTTTGTTTGTAGTGAGAAAGGATCAAAAATCACGTGTAGTCCAAAAGGGTAGAAAATGCTCGTTTCCAGAGCTTATTTTTTTTTCCTACCTGCAACAACACCACTCTCTTCTGCTCATGTGCGTAACGCGACTTTCACGGTGCATGAATGTGCCATGGCCAAGACTGATCTCGCGACATGGACACATCACATCAGCATGGGCGACTTATCATGCTCGATTCACCGGAATGAACCTCACAACAAGCGTGCACAACCCTAACAGACC
Organism: Podila verticillata NRRL 6337; assembly: GCA_000739165.1. Lineage (NCBI taxonomy): Eukaryota > Fungi > Mortierellomycota > Mortierellomycetes > Mortierellales > Mortierellaceae > Podila > Podila verticillata. The sequence goes on along the minus strand of KN042416.1, from coordinate 1,520,510 downwards.
ATTCTCTCGACTATTGCTTTGTGGCCTATCGTCCAATTTTAGACACTTTGCGACCTCCAGTACTCACCCTTCAAGCACCATCACCACCGCCACCACATCTACCACAGCCAAAGAGACACACGAACACGACAACACCATGTCCGTCAACAAGCCCTCCTTGGTCTGGATCGACTGTGAAATGACTGGTCTTTTGGCCACAGATAAGCTGATCGAGATCGCAGTCATCATCACCGACGACGAGCTGAACATTGTTGCAGAGGTAAACGACTGTAGCCATCATGGACCTCTTGCGCAATATGTGGTCCGCGTGGTCGGCAAAAAAAATCACTGACGCACGATATATCCACGTTCCCTTAACAACTCTTCCGAAATTTCCAGGGACCCAACCTGATCATCCACCAGCCCAAGCAAGTCATGGACAATATGAACGAGTGGTGCATCGACCACCACGGCGCTGTAAGTTCTTTGTCGTCAAACACTTCAACACACTCTCAATCGATATCACGATCAAAGCTATCACCATCATCCATGCCTAATCAGCCTCCCCATCTCACTTCTGATTTTCACAACCTAAAAAAAAAAAAAAACAGTCCGGCTTAACCGCCGCAGTCCTCGCGTCCAAGATCTCGACCTCAGATGCCTGCGCCCAGGTACTCGCATTCATCCAGCGTCACATCCCAGACCCTCGCATCGGGATCCTGGCTGGCAACAGTGTCCACGCGGACAAGGTCTTCCTCGAGCGCGAGATGAGGCCCCTCATCGACCACCTGCACTACCGCATCGTCGACGTGTCGACCGTCAAGGAGCTTGCCCGCCGCTGGTACCCACGCGAGTTCGCGGCCACCCCGCCTAAGCAAGGGGCTCACAGGGCACTGGATGACATCAAGGAGTCGATTGCCGAGTTGAGATATTACCGCGGCGCGGTGTTCAAGTGAAAGAGAAAGGGTTGCAACACGTGAAGGATGAAAGGACACAAAAAAATGCACAACGCGGATCTTTTTTTTTTTTTTTTTTTTGTTGGCAATACTCGATTAGTGAGTTTCTGGTATATTTGGTTCGATTGAGCGGGACAGAAATAAAAAGATCTACAATACTCTACACAGCTATGTCCCTATGCACTTGTGCCTCCTTCGCTGCCTCATCATCATCCATCAGCCGCTTGATCCGCTTCCGCGCCCGGTAGAGCACAATGCTCTCAATGACATAAACGAGCTGGATACAGACATCCGTGGCTATGATCACCACGAACCAGAGTTGACTGCCTTCATCGCCGGAGCTGCACTTGGGCTGCTTCAAACAGTCGTAGCGCCGCACAATGTCAGACGAAGTAAAGAACAAGATGAGGAAGTGGATGGGGATGTATCGAATGGGGTAGAGGATCACCACAGCCTGCGCACTGTATGCGAGTTTGGTGACGCTAACGAGTGTTGGCTTGGAGGGGTCCAAAGAAGCTGTTGGATGAGAAAGAGAAGCATTTTCTGAGGGCGTAGTCCCAAGAAGGGGAGGAGATATTGACGATGTTGACGTTGAGGATGAGGGCAATGTTAGATCGGTACAAGGGTCACAGGACTGGGTGGCACCGTAGTTGGACGAGAGAGCTCCAGGAGCTACTAAAGGTCTGCTATCCTGTGGCCGTTTTGGAGCTGGTCGAGCAGGGAAGAGTGCCCACCGGCGGCGCTTGATCTCGTCTGCCACAAGATTTCCGGTCGGTTCGAATGCAGAGTCATCTTGATCCTTGTTCTTGTCCTCTGGCCGCACAGGCATCGCATTTCTGACAATCTCTCCAATAACCCTGAAAAAATCGGCCAAGAAAAACAGTTGCAACACGTAGGCGAAATTGTGTAGGTTTTTGCGCATCTGCTCAAGAGAGAAGTGACCACGGACTACGATACTGAGTAGGACGATGCATAGGGCGAGGAGCTCGACCATGAGGATTTGGCGGAAGATGTACACGACAGTTTGGCGTGTTGATGGGTTGGGGCTGTTCCGGAGGTCAGTTATGTCACAGTTTCTGATGAAGGCAATCTTGGGTGGCTCATCTGGGGGTTGGACAGCAGGATCCGTGGTGGCGGAGGGTGTCGCTGGTGGTGGTGAGGAGACATCTGCATCAGGTACGATGCCGAGGTGTTTGCTGGTTTCTTCGTCGCCAGCTCTGTGTTCTCCTTTGGATGTAGATGGAGATGTGGTTGACATGGGGATGGAGGGATTGTTAAAGAAGCATTTCGACATGCATCACTCAATGCCTTTTACTGATCTCTGGAGAAACTCAAGTGAGGGTCGACTTTGAGGTTGCACAAAGAGACTTTAGCCTTTGAAAGTAGATGCGTGACAGGCGACAGGTGCGTACGCCCATGAAGGGATGGCCATCTTGGGTTTGGGATACATCTTGCATTGTCTAGCTTGGTAGTTGAGGAGATAAGCCATGGGTCCTTCCGTCCTCGCATCGTGTTTGGTGGCAAACCAAACCCAATCCAACACTCAGCGCGTCTTTGATCGAGAGTGGAGGCGTTGCGGATTTCGGCAGAATAGAGAAAAATGCCCCTCCGTGCGCTGCAGTTTGTTGGCACGTTGGACGTAGACAGGGTGAGTCAACAAGGTGGGCTCCTTCCCTCCAAAGAGTGGACTGCGGTAGGCTGGTTGGTTCATTCCGTTGCTCACTTTGTTCTATTCGTTTCGTTATGAAATGGCGACAATCTGACAATTCAGCAACAAAAAGAGACAATTGCCCATCTCTCATCTCCTTCCTTTTAATGCTGTCAGCCCAGAAAGACCCTGTTCAAACTCTGTTTTGCAGACAAAAAGAAAACAATCTAACACTGTAACCGTCTGGTATTTTCAACGAGCCCCTCATATCTAACACATAATCCATAATGACCGTCCCAGCATCCATACAACCGTGCGTCAAGGTCCTGCTCATCCCCGAGCTCGTCCATAGCATTGCCCACTACCTCCGCCCGTTCGAACGTCACCGTGCTCGACTCATCTCGCAAGCATTCCATGTGGCCTTCAGCCCATATATCTTTCTCCAGCTCGACCATTCTCTCAGAGTCGACACTGGTGATCAAACAGAATCCATCTGTCAAAAACAGCTGGCAGCCTTGGGCTACCTTGTCCGAAAGTACTCTACGAAAACAACCCTTGGCAATACCAAGGAGTACGACCATCCTCTTGCAAACCCACTGCTCGATGTTGCGCTCGAGCAGTGTCACCACATCCGGGAGGTCCGCGTCGACTGGACCGGTGGCGACAATCCCCAGCTGCATGGCACGCCGGACCTGCAAGCCATCTTTTCTGGATTCCACCAGCTCAAAATTCTGCACCTTCAAATGTGGAGATTCTCCTGTATGGAACATGTACTGCCGCTCGTTGCCCGTGCTAAGCTGGCCCATCTCGAATCGCTCACGCTCAGTGCACATCGCGTCTACCCAATCAACATAATCTCGTGGGGATCGCTCGAAGAGGCGTTAGACAGTTGCCCGTCTCTGCGCAAGCTCGAATTGTCCAACCTCCATGTTGATCATTGGAAGCTCAAGAACCCAGACTGGGTCGGCGACTACAGCCTTGGCCCGAACGAGATCCCTCTGTTCAAGACCTTTCCACGAATAGAATCTCTCAGGATCTATATCTATAACGTCTCCTTGACGGCCAAGGGCCTCGTCTTTTTGTCTCTCTGTTTCCCCAGACTCAAGTCGCTCGAGATTGACTGTGGCGGCAGCGGCACCTGGCAAGACGCCCTGTTCGACGTTGAGCAGCCCCCACCGGCGCCAGTCAATGATCAACCCATCCCAGAACTGGATCCTGAGGCCAAATACTTGAACCTACCGGATTTGAAGCGGCTCAAGATTGCGTTTTCGACGACCTTTGATATGTACCGCGCGCCATGGTCGCTTCTGCGAATGGTCAAACAGACGCCGAGCTTGATGAGCCTGGAAGTTAACCATGTGCACTGGACCGTCTTTCAATTGCGCCAGATGGCCGAGTACTGCTCCAAGCCCGAGGTGAACCAGTCATTTGAGCGGCTGGTGGTGAACACACACCTGACGGGCCGGAACACGCACTGGGATCTGCAATCCGTGCTGAATCTCCCATGCTTTCACAAGCTCAAAGAACTAAATATCGCCAAGGTATTTAAGAAATACCGCTTTGAAGAGATAAAGAGGCAGGAAAATTTGGTTCCGTTCTAACCGAGCTTCTATCACCGCCTCTCCTTTTTTCTTCTTCACAATAGGAGGCTGTCCTGACCAAACTGCTTCCGAAAAGACATTTCCACTTTGCCTCCACCTTGACCACACTGAGGTTCGGTCAGCGCCGTGTCCGGTTCGAGCACCACATCCTATGTCTCATGAACCAGCACCTGCTGCCCAACCTGCCGAACCTCGAAGTCTTGACCCTGGACAGCAAGTTGGGGGGATACCTTCTCTTCCGCGGCCTGGGCTTCTGTCCCGAAGGCGAGGAGCGCCAGCCCAAGGCCGTCATGCATCAGAGGTACAAAAGTCAAGATGGGCGACTGGTGGTGACGGATCTTGCGGCAGTGCAGCAGGATGCTGACCAGGATGCCGAACCCCAAGCAGCCCAGGCCCAAGATGTTGAGCATCAAGAGGTTACTATCGAGCAGGGTGCGCCTGAGGATATTACTGTCGTTCACCAGGACACAACTGTCGATCACATTGATGCCATTGCCAACCACGAGATGGTTACTGACCAACAAGAGGTTACTGTCAATCACCCGGACACAACGCTCGGTCACACAGACACCATTACCATCCACGAGACGACCAGCGATCACCCGGAGATGGCTGTGGAGGACCAGGACGTCGTCAACCTTCAACAGGAACAAGTAGTGGTTGGTCACCAGGAAGCGAACACTCTCCAAGAAACTTCCCTGGAGAACACAGGCTCGGCTTCACCTGAGGTGGATTGCATGACCGATCCAATCACAACCACAGAGGAACAAGCCATGGACCAACTGGCCGTGACTATGGCCAAGCTAGGCGGCCTCAAGCATCAAGACCAAGACCAAGATCAAGACCTGGACACAGCCACCATCACAAAGGATCTTTCGGAGTGTGAACCCTACCATGAGCACTGGCATGAGCGCGAGCGGCCCTTCCTTCGGGAGCTGGACATCACGTTCACGGGCAGGAGCCGGATCACGATGGACGACGTCCACACCAATATCATTCGCCGGTTCCGGCTCCTGGAGACGCTGACCGTCGAGTGGCACAACCGTTCTCTTCTGAACGTAAAGGAGTGGCGCGCTCGGCCCGAAATCCGAGATGACCAGCGACTGGCTGGGATGACGGTGCGGCACCGTATGCGAGGAAGGATCATGCCTTGAGAGCTGAGTTTTGGCCTCCCATTGTGCGACATTGAAAATCTCTGAAGGCTGTGGCTCAGATGGTGGACTTTTAAAATAATAAAGGAGTAACAACTGTCTTGAGAGTGGTCTGTGTGTTTGTGGATTGTAAATTGGACTTTTCGGGCAACTCAATCATTTTACAGAGTTGCGTCTCAGGCTCCTGACGACAAACCATGAAAAGAAAAGGCGTCTTTCAGGAAGAAGAATTCGCCCAATAATTTTGCTATTTTACATTGAGCTTGGAGGAGCTTGGAAGAGGGGCATATGCAATGGAGCCTGAACCAACGGGGTCCCAACGTGAGGGCTATGCAAGGTTTCAAAGCTCTTTACAGTGGCACTATGGAGTGCATGCGACCTCGCTCATTGACCACATACAAATATGAACAAGGTGTGCCCAGCCTCCCCTATCAATATTAACAAGCACCAACACCACCACACTTCAACGACATAGCACATTACACATGGAAAGCGCACAAACACTTTCTTTCCTTGCTTTCTTTTTTTCTTTTCTTTCCACTCTCACGTTTCACAGACCTCACTCCAGAGCGATACATTATCTCCCCATGAACAAAAACTACTGACGCGCCATTCCTGTCAGCCTCACCATCCATCAGATTCGCAAAACCACTTTGTTCTCGCAATCCTCAATTTGATTGGTTCTTCACCGCCATGACAGTCGCACCCCAGGCAACTACCAGAGCCCAGTACCTTGTTTGTGGTCTGCCTCGGTCTGTGGACGTCATATACACACCCCAGCGCACACACCTCCGACACCTTTCTCCAACTCGTCGGTGCCGTGGCCTTGCCACCATAAATGAGAGGGACATCCATTTCAGGATCCTAAAGATGTCGCCAGGATTCGCGGTTTGAGACGGCCCTGCTATTGCCGCTTCTATCGTCGCTAGTCTAGTCATTTCTTGTCTTTGCTCTGTGTTCTTGCTGGCAGATGCAGGTCACACAACTAGTCAACGCGAGGTTGAGGAATAGGAAGAAGAAAGAGGCAGATCTCGGAAGAACTCTCGAGCAAGAGTCGAGCAAAGGCAAGGCAAGGGAAGACTATGCATAGACGAGAAGGCGTACCTTGCAGGCTTCAACTATTCTCTCGTTGGGCAGTGGACCCAGAAACGCTGACCTCTAGGTGTCTATGGAAGGCAAGAGCAGGGTTGTTAACTCTGAGCCCTATTTCTGTCCTTCAGTATTCCTATCACTTCATGGTCAACTCTTCTGCAGACACAATTCGATTTGAGCCCCCTTATTCCAGCTTGTGTAGTCATCGCCATAGATACAACATATTATTCTTTCTTCCATGAACATTCAATTGCGCCAATAGCATGAATAATGCAGGCAATTATGACACTGTCTGTTTTACCACACTTTCTTTCGGTATCCTTTACCTTCTTTCTCGTTGCTTTCCTTTATGGCAAAGAAGAAAATTATTGCCATCGCTAGAGGAGACTGGTGAAAGTCACACTCTTGGCGTGTTCGGCAATTGACGATGTCTCTGCATAAAGGATTACGTTGTCATATCAAGCTAAGGTGGACGAGATAGGAGGAAAGCGACACTTATGTTCAGTGGAAGAGATTCAATTGGAGTCCAGACGACGCGCGTTCGAAAAAAAGTAGCAGAAAAGCCATGGGTTCGCTGGAGTTCGAAGCTGAACTAAAATGTATAAAATCTCCAATGCTTTGCTAGCTTTTCTCGCTTTGTTTTTCAATTTTATTTTTTTGTTTTTGTTTGTTCGTTACATGCTCACACCTATTTTTCTTTTGCCCTAAAGCAAGAAACAACCAGGTAACTACCAAATCTCATCTTTTATATTTGGTCCGCAACACTCTTCTCTTCGCCTTTGTTCTTGCATATCCTTTCCCACGATCTTTAGCCACACCTGCGCACAAAACCATATTCCCACTTGCTTCACTTCTTCGTCCAATTGCTTGACCATTAACAACTTTCCGCTCTCCTTGCTCCACGTCCGCGTTTGGCTTTTTTTCGTCACTCTGCTCCTCCAGCGTCTTGTTCTCCACCATGTATCGCATGCACCTCAACCTCAATGAAAGCGTCCCGTTGCTTTCCAAAGATTGTCCTTACTTCTCCTCGTCCAACTCGGAAGCCAACTCAACCGACGCAACTGACTCTGTCGACGATCTCATCCTTTTGGATGACAAGGATGAGGTTGAAGATATTGTTTTGCTACCCAACGGACCCGCTGCCAATGTGGACGAGTCCCTTGACTTTTTTCCTCAACCTGTTCCTGAGCACGCCCAAGGTTCCGTCCTCTTCACCGTTGTCTTCCCCCGCCTGTCCTTGCGCCAAGTCCTCGCCTCCCGCGACTCAGTCCGTCAAGTCCTGTGCACCAGCACCAGCGTGTCAGTCGTGTGTTTGATCTTGTACCAGACCATGCTTCCTACGCACGGGATGCCCGCTCACATCTTCCTCCAGGTGATGCTGTGGGTCATGGTGGCGGTAACTCGTCATAGCCTGCACAGCGGGTACTTGCCTGTGGTCTTCATCGCGTCCATTGCCATGGCATGGATCTGGCATGAGACGTATCTCGGCCGGGCATCCTTCGCCGAGCACGGTCCTATTACCAACGGACCCGTCACCAAAGACACTTGCCCCCACGCTAGGGCTGCCTGCCAAGTCCTTTTTGGGATGGTGGTGACCACCATCGTTGCAGCCCTCTGCTATGCCGCAGAGATTGGCTTGTTCTTTTACAGCGAATACGGCCCCGGTGGCAACCTGTGGCTAGAAGATGAAGGCAACGGCCTGATGGAAAACTTTCAGCGAGGCCATGTCCACCAAGAGTCGGTCGAGCACCTGAGTGACGCTCATGGCAACGATCTGAGAGTGGGTTTCGCCAGGCAAAACGAGTTTGTGACAGAGATGTTTCCACTCGTCCGACCAACTGTGCAAGCTGCGTTCCCTACCGCCCAGTCCGTGAATGTTCACCCAGCCCGGGATGTGCCCTGCAGTACTGGCCAGTTTTACTGTGTTGTCCCTCCTCCTTCTGAACAGCTTGTCGAGTCTGACGACGAAGAAGTGGCGTTCCACACCTCTGATGAGGGGCCTGTTGATCCTAATGACGCAGCCTTCCAGACCTTTGGCTCTAACTCTGACGACGAGAGTGACTCTGATGACGACGTCATTCCCTACAACGTTGGGTATATTGCCTCCGCCATGTCTCTTGTGCCTGCCACAGTGCCTACATCTGGCCTTATCGCCGAGATGGGCGCCCCGGTCGTCGCCCCTGTCGAGATCCCCTCCATCATCGAAGCGGGTTCAGTGGACGTGGACACCCTTGTCGAGCCGTGCTCGGTTGCTCCTTTTGTCCCCCCATCCGTGGAGATCCTCTCTCCACGGCCCGTATTGGCTCACCGTGTCTCGACCCTGCTCCGCCCCTTGGTGACCTTGTCCGAAGCCGCAAACATGACTATCATGAACCAGCCGCACCAGGTTGTCAGTCCTCACGCTGCCGCGACCTCCTACAGCAGAGCCCAGTTCCAAGTCACACCCTGGTCGATTTTCTCCCATCCTCCTCCTTCCTCTCCCCCGATGCCGATGGGCTGTCCCATGGCGACGACAGCGTATGCTTACAACGACCCGATCGTGGGCATGACCGCCGCGGCGCACTGGAACCGGCACTCGAATGTGGACGACGAGTGTATGCGTCGCAGGATGGTGTTGGCCAAGCACTTGATGGACCAGCAGTTGGCGGCTGGAGGCTTGCCGTCGCTGACGCTCTTGGCTGCACTTGCTACCGCGGACGATTGGGCTTGTGACGAGGAGTCATGGGAAGATGAAGAAGAGGAGGAGAAGGAAGTGGTGGAGGAAAAAATGAGTTCTTCGTCCCGTCCCCTTGGTGCCTTGCTCCAGGAGACGGACGAGGATGAGGAAGGCGAGTGGGATACCGACGAAGAACTGGCGGAAGCTCGCACCATTGAACGATTGTTGAGTGAAGAGGCCCGTGTCAACGAGCCCGCTGATTTCTATGACTCAAGCAAGGAAGAAGGCGGGGCGGTGGTTGACACCGAGGGTCGAGTGATTGCGTGGCTGTGCGACGACAAGTTTGGCCGTTAAAACAGTTTTGCCAAAGTCTCATCTTTTTTTTTGAATTAGCCATAAAGATTTTTGCCAGTTTGCCTGGAGTAGCAAAATAAATAAGAAAAAGATCATACCCTCAATGATGCGTTGTGCCACCAAGGAAGGAAAGAAACATAAGAAGGTTCGCCAGGAACAGTCGATTAGAACTGAGACCTGTGACGGTGGTACTTGTTCCAATCGAGAGGGAGAAGGGATCCATGGACCCTCTTCCTATTTGATCTGATTCAAGACCTGCGTTCCAAACGTTCTTTTTAGAGGTGGGGGGCCGTTTCTCCACTTTTCTCCATCTTCCATCGGACTACAGTATATGCGTATTCCATGGGCGGCAGAAAGTTCTTTTCCTTGCATATGCGCCTATCAGCCTGGAACAAGGAACCAAGTCCAAGTCCATGTTGTGTTGTCTGTGTTTAGCGTGAGCTGTGGGGAAGGGGTGCCATGTCGTCATCAGAGTGAGCAAATTCATGCTAATCGACCGACGGATGGAGGAAAGAGAACCCACTTAAATTAAATTCGGAGGAACAGGCCCTTCTTTCTGTTTCTACTCTTTTGTTCTCCAATCACTCCATTTCGAAAGACACATTCACCTTCACATTCACCCCACACACTCTCACATTCACACTCACACTCACTCACATTCACACCAAATCGTACAGGCACCTGACCCATCCTCACCTCACCCAAACTACTCCCCTGCACACACATCGACTACTATCAACCTATAGAAAAAGAACCCCCTTTGTTGATTTTTTTTTGATGCCAGCCTTCCTCCTGCGCATAGTCCGCCGCGCCATCGGCGCCCTCGCCATCATCAACATCCTCCTACTCGCCGGCGGCTACGTCTTCTCCTTTAACGACCTCTGGAATTACAACGACAGCTTCCTCGTCCTCCAGCAGCTCGTCTTGAACATCTTCCTCGTCGCTGCCGCCGCCTATGCCCTCAGCCACAAGCGCCAGAAGCGCCTCTCCTCCACCTCATCCGCCCACGACCGCGCCAAGGAATGGACCCGCGCCCGCCGCATCCTCCTCACCTTCATCCTCGCCGCCCTGACCCTGTTCTACGCCTCCGTGACCTTCTCCCGCATCACGTCTTACCCAAACCAGCAAGACCCCCACCAAAATTACGGGTCGGGCCTCCAGGGGTGCGACGCCTACGGGCCCCTGAAACAGGCCTGTGTGGCCCAGTTCTTTATCAGCTCGGCCGAGCTGCTGTGTTTCGTACTGCTGCTGGTCGAGGGCGTGTTCACCTTCCGGGAGCACAGGTTGCGGCAGATGGAAGAGGAGGAGGAGGCCAGGCGGTTGGAGGAGATGCCCCCGATCGTGGTCCAGTATACAGCAGATGTGTCGCTTCCAGCGAGGGCACGGACGCGCGGCGAAGTGGGGATGGAGGATGTGGATGTGGAGGAGGAGGAGGTGTTGCCAAAGTATGAGAGGCATCCAAAGCCGATCCGGGGCCAAGCGGTGGTGATTGTGGATATGATGCATCTGGGGCCTGTGGAGGAAGAGGAGCCAAGGCATGGGCCCGGAGCAAGTGGGCTGCCGACGTATAGCACTGTGGTAGAGGTTTCGGAACCGAGTGAAGAAGACACAGAGGCGCCAAGTGCTGTAGAGTCCAGTGGGGATCCGTTGTCGCCATCACTGGCCACTGTTGTCTCTCCGCCAGAGGAACCATTGACAGTGCCAGGAACATCGACACCCACAGAACCAGAATCTTCGTCATCATTCTCTTCAGCACCAGAACCAACACCCACTTCACAATCCAGCACATCGCCAGTATCACCACCAGGGCTTCCTTCGTACACGCCATAGACTTCATCTCCTCTCAACTAAATACAAAACAATATTATTTGCACAAACCAATTTTTCTTTCATGAATGGACACAGTACAAAGCTTGAATTGGAAGTTTAATGAAGACAAGAAAAAAAAAAGCGTACAGCTCTACACACGAAAAGGGTTTGATCCTTCAGTAGATCGCTTTTTTACTCCAACAAAGCGTATTGCTGGATCTCCGATGTCGGGCGAGGGATGCTGATAGACTCTTCGTAGACAGCGACTATGAAAAGACATCAAAGAAACAGAAAACAACAATCGTTAGCAACAGGACAATAACCTAAAATATAAACAAAAAAAAATTCCTCCAATTCTCAACATCTTTCGACTTACCCGACTCGAATGTAGCATTCGTCTTCGTGCGTGTGACCCTCAGCTCCTTCAGCGTCATGCTCTCCCGCACTTCCGCCAGCGTCGTCAAGATCTCGTCCAGCGAGGGTCTTGCCGCCGGGTCCGACGACCAGCACCTCTCATACAGCTGCTTGTAGGCCTCCGGTGTCCCCTCGACCGATAGCTCCCGCTTGCCGTTCATGATCGCCACTGCCAGATGCACGTCCTGCGGCACCCGCGCAAACGCCGAGTGGCCCGTCGTCAGCTCCCACATCAGCACTCCCAAAGAGTAGATGTCGCACTTGGCGTCAAAGTACTGTGGGTTGCGGAACCGCTCCGGCGCAATGTACGCCATCACCCCGATCAAGGGATCGTTGGTCGTGTCGTTTTGGTTCTTGTTCTTGTTGTCAGTTTGAAGCCCCGTGATCCGTCTGCTGACAAACTTGGAGTGGGTGCTGTTGTTGGTACCCTCGACCTCGGCTACGATGTCGTACTGTGTCATGTTGCGGGTGACACGCTCCTCCATCACGGTACTGGCACCAAAGTCCGTCAACACGGCGTTGCCTTCTTCATCAATCAGAATGTTGCCACCGTGCAAGTCGCGGTGGTAGATCCCCTCCTGGTGGATCCGCTGGATGCCCGTCGAGATCTGGGTCGCGAGGCGGAGCTTGTCGGACCAGGTCAGAGTGTGGTAGGCGACCTTAAGGTGCCAAGTGAGCGAGCCTTTTTCGGCGTACTTGGTCACGATGCAGAAATTCTTCAACCCTTGTGGGAAAGTCACGCCGTAGAACTGGACTACGCCCTCACTGCCTTTCATGCGGCTGTAGATTTCGACCTAGACTCACCACACAAACATGAAGATGAGAACGCAGTTTGGGTTAGGCAAGTTCGATGTCCACGGCAAAACAAAAAAAAAAAAAAAAGAGAGAGATGAAGCGACCGTCTGCCCATCTTCTTTCTCCCGCACGCACTGTTCCATGCGATGATTTGTTTGCATAGAGGGTGTGGGTTGTTCACGAAAACCAAGCGTTCTCGTTTTTACCCCTGAGTCGATTTTCATGCAACCATGGCCAACAACCATGGGGAAAGGAAAACGAATTTGGTGGCCACACCCCAGTGGATTTGACTGAGGAAAAAAAAAAAGAAAGAAAGTGGAGTTATGGGCGTGCAAAGGGGGTACGTCGTTTCTTTTGGATTTGGCACCAAAATGGAGAAAAAAAGAAAAAGATATGTGCTTTCGATGTGTCTGTCCAACGCAAGGCTGAGCATGACAAAAAAGTACAAAACAAAAGGCAGACAACGGCCAGACAAACAGGATCCCTGACATGCTAGATAGGCACATACCTCCTTGGAAATAACTTGGACAGGGGCCTCTTTGATGGCCACCTTGATCCCCATGTACTCGGCGATATGAATGACGCCCATGCCTCCCGCATCCACGCCAATCGACAGGTTCTTGATGTCTGAGGCTGGAATCTCGTTGGCAAGGAGCACCTTGCGCTCTTCCTCGGTCAAGGGGTGATGAAAGTCCTTGAGTCCCTCTTCAATCGACCGATGACGCTGGCCCGTAATACCATTCGTGATGGAGGCGAATGATCCCGAGACACGCTTGAAGAAGGAGCTTGACTTGTCCGACTCCTTGGTCGCATCATCCTTGGGAGGCACGTAGGACGACACTGGCTCAGATGCAACAGTCGACGACGTCGCAGTGGAAGAGCCGGCAGCTGCATTGGTGGTCTTGACTACTTTCGCGGTCCTTGTAGTAGTTGACTTTCCCCTGAGGACAGTCGAGTCTTTGGCACAACACTTGGACAGAGGGTTACCCATGATGAAAGCTCAAACTTGGGATGGGGCTTGGTTTGTTTGTGGATGAAGCTTAAAGTGAAACTATTAGAGATCAAGATTGAGATGCAAGCACCGGGTTAGTACAGAGTGGGACACAAGGGACAAGGGGACAGGGGACAAGCATGAACACAAGGAAGGCTCAAAGAAAATAATAAACACCCGCTCAACTGAAAGAAGCAAAGGAGATACGGAGAGTGGGATGTGGCTTGCCTGCGTGAAACAACTTTTGCCGAGTGCAACAACAGCTTTCGCCGAGAGAGAGAACGACAAGTAAAAGAACGAGCGAGAACAAGAGAAACGGGGGGTCAGGAAGAAAAAACATTGCATGCAACACTCTGTCCGTCATCCATAGGAGGGAGCATACAATTGCATCCCCTCCAGATTTGCGTGTTTTCCTTCCTCCCTGTCCATCTCAACACAGCAACAAAAAAAACAAATGGTTTTCTTGTTGTTCCCTGAGGCGCACATTTTCTCATAAACGCGTTTGTTTCCCTTTGTCTAGTTCACCAGGAACCATGTATTCCTCAAAACATATCAAATAGAGCACACACCATCACTCCATTGACAACATTGACAAACTTACAATCAGACGCAAATGGAATGGCCAAGGTGAATGGGAAATGAGCAGACAACAATTGAATGGGACGAGTGAGTCTTTTGTGTTGAAGAGGTGAGCGAATGGTTGGTGAAGCGGAGGAGGTGTGGAACAAGGTGTGTGTGGATGGATGAAAGAGGTAAGGGATGAAAGAGAACCAAAAGAAAAGAAAAGAAAAGAAAGGAAGAAGGAAAGTTTGTGGGAACGGTTGTTTTTTTTTGCATAATGGGATAGTGGGTGTTATTGAACGTTCTTTAAATGGTGATTGATCAATGCAAGTATCAAAGTCCTGAGAAGGCTTTGTCTTGACTTTTTTGTCTCCTGTCCCACTAGTGAAAAAATGGATGCACATCCCACTCCATCCCTGCCGGCCTGTACATCATGCAAGCATGAAGAGAGTCAACGATATACAAGCCAGTTGGTCTTTGTTCTTTCTCTTCTTTTCTATCTTTCGTTCGTTCGTTCGTTCCTTCTCTGGACATACGCTGTTGTTTGTACACACTCCATTGACCGTGGTTGTAGAGCCAATTAAATCGGGCACAACATGGGATCTGATCGGGCACAGATTAGGTTCGCCTCTTTTCTTTTTTCATTTTAGGTCAAAAGAAAAGCTTTGCTTATCGTTGATAGTGTGTGTTCGCGTGCTTGCTACATGGACATTGTACACTGACTCTATCAGTTAGCTTCGTATCTCATGTAAGGACAGAATGGGTCCTTTTGATAGTTTGTGCATACATAATATGCAAGACTACCCTCGATCTTAAATTCCCCACAGATCCACTGAACATCGCACTCCTTGCTTTTGAAGCCTTGTTTTTGTAGGCTATTTCGTCAATTAAGGACATTAAGAATAGCCTATGGAGAGATCTTCATGTTTGAGCTTCATCGAGGCAAGGGGAAGTGGGTGAAGTAAGGCTTTGAAAAGGTGCTCATTTCCGTGGTATTTAGAAACAAGCCTAAAAAGCTAAGCTCCTTGCTTTTTTTCTTTCTCTCCCCTCTCCATTGGAGTTCTTCCCATAGAGATCTCAATGCCTAGCTAGGTAAACGGTCTCGATGGCGTCCTCGAAAAGGGAGGATGAAGGATGTCTGTCTGGACAGTCCAAACTTGCAAAAGGGCATAACATGCAATTAGAGATAGTAGCGAGAACTGGCCAATCAGAGACCTTCTTTTTCGAACGGCACTTACACAAACGCACACACACATACACACACATACACACACAAGGCGTTGACCGTGGGAGATCAATGCACTTGAACGGGATTATGTTTGCTATTTTTGTTCTCTCATCCATCCCACATCCCGTCCCACCCGTACTATCCATCCCCCACCTACACCCATTAGGCACATTTGTCCAGCTCCAGTGGTAAATGAACTGGTCAATAAGTGGCTTTCAGAGACAAAATAAAAAAGGGGCAAGAATGGTGAGGACAGCACAAAAGAGACATGGCACGGGATGTTCCTGAATGTGCCTGGAGAAACACGAAGAGACACGTCAACGTCGAACCTATGATCTTGTTGCCTTCGGGGGAATAGGGGGGGAAAGAAGAAGGAGAGGGACCAAGGGAGTCATTCATTAGGCAGCACATCGAGGGCCATGAACGAGCCCACGAGGGACTTGCAGCCCTACTGGGGGCATACTCAAGACAGGATGCCAAAGGGATCACGCTGTTGAAACGAAGAGCAAGGAAAGGAGAATTAAAAAAAAAAAAACAGTCGACTTGGGCAAGTGGCCTTTGAGAGGTTCCCCCTAAACGGACGATGATGACACTGTGCAGTTGCAAACACCAAGAAAAGTGGCACGTTCATTACCCAAACCAAGACCAACAAACCAGGCTGTGGTTTGTTTATTCTTTTTTTTTTTTTTTTTTTCTTTTTCCTTTGGGTTTTCTAGTTCCTTCCAGCTTTCCTTCCTTTCTAAAGAGTACATACCACATTATTATACAGTTTGCATTTCACGAAAGCCAAAGGGCAACACTCCGACAAAGGCTTGACTGCTGTTCGTCGACATAATATCATTTCGCGAGTACTCGTCCTCCAAGGCAAGGACCGCCCTCCATCAGCATCAGCGCACCAACCAACCGCACACCACACCCGAACCTTATTGTCGTTGTCTCCACCCCAGTTCAACAGAGTCCAACAGGTGAGAGAAAGAGTACCACGAGGAATGAGGAGCGAGCAAGAAACTCTGTCCATTAGGGTGTCTGGATTGAGCAACTCGCTGATCTATTGCAGCCCAACAGTGGACGACATGAACGGATATGGACGGACAGGGGGCATTGGACACATCCCGGATCCCAGCCTGGAGCCTTGATGGAGAAGGGCACAAGGAAAGAAGGAAAAAAAGGGCAAGCATGCATGGCATACACACACACACACACCCGTTCGTTTTCTCTCGCTCTTATCGAAACACAGACTTGCGGATGGTGCCATTTTGGCGCATCAGTTTATGCTTTGTGTTCTGCGTTGATTTTTTTTCAGTGCCTGGCCGTGTGTCTGTCGGATGGGATGGATGGCCCTTAGCTTGCCTTTTGTACTCACCTTTGTTTTTGCTCTCTCCTTTGCTCCACTCCACTCCACTCGTCATCCTTTCTCTTTCTTCCTTCTCTTTCCCATTTCTGATCACTCTCCCTGTACATTATTCTTCACCTTCACCTCCACCTCTGTTTGCATCTCTCTGACCTCATACCCGCACATCAGCACAACGCACATTCATACACACATACCCGCCATACACACACACGCCGACATTGTAATTTACTCTCTCCCTCCCCCCCCTCTCGCTCTACCACACAGGACATCGCCCACACAGACAACACCAACCCATTCGAAAGGATACCAGCCGTCAGTTCTCGTTCCTGTCACCTGCCACCAAGGCAACAAACACCCCGCCCCCCATCCCATTACATCCATTACTACCCATTACTTGCCATTTACTTCACTCTCAGGGCAACCAACAAACAACACAACACCCCCCACAGGACAAGCATACTGCGCTTCCGTAGACCATGAGCAAGAGCAATATCAAAGTCGTTGTGCGGTGCAGGCCGCTCAACAGTCGAGGTATACCGACGCTTTATCTCTTTCTATTCTGTCTCGAACATGGGAGCCATGGTCAAACGTGGCTTGCTTTGAGACACGCTCTAACTATCATATCTACTTTTATCCTTCCTCTCACTAGAGATCGCCAAGCAGGCAGAATGCATCATCCACATGGACGGGGATATGACCACCATTACCAAACCAGACAGTGACGGGCAGCAAAAGTCGTTCTCGTTCGATCACTCGTACTGGTCATTCGACAAGAGCGATCCCAACTATGCAGGACAGCAGCGCATCTACGAGGATCTTGGAGTCGAGCTGTTGGACCATTCGTTCGGTGGATACAACACCTGCATCGTGGCATGTAAGTCTCTTTGTACTATGACATTTCGGGAGCTCTGATCCAACGACTCGCGAGAAGGAAAGGAAAAAAAAATACAAGAAAAAAAAACACAAAGATGGGAAACCAAAACCAGACAAACATGGAGAGCAGCTCACGATCGCCGCAGCCTTACTCTCTTTCTTGGAGATTGCGGAATATGGAAAGAAAGAAAGGCGCGACAAAAGATACACACCATGGCACCTTATTCACCCTCATCTATATCTCTGTCTTCCTTGTTCGAATAGATGGACAGACTGGAAGCGGAAAATCATACTCGATGGTAAGTGTTTATCATCTTTCTTTCATTCTTTCTTTATTTTTTTTGGGTTATTAAGCCATGGACACGGACATGCACACCTCGGGACCAGCCAACGAGCCACCTACCAACCAACCAAACCAACTAAACAACCAAACAACCATGCAACCATGCAATCAAGCAACCAAGAGGAAAAAAAAGGAGCGTTCTCAAAAGATGCACTTGCACCTACTGCCAAGGGAAAAGCAACAAGGACATAATCAGGGAGTAGACAGATCACGTTCTGCGCATACTGTGCTACTGTGGAATGTGACCAATTCGCTCAACTTTTTCTCTTTTTGGGTCGACCATGCTATCACCCAGATATATATGGTCTCTCGCCTCGAGAATATACCCCATCGCATGTACTTTTATTTTATTTTTTATTTGGGTCCATGGATGCACACAGAGGGGCAAAAGGAGAAGAGGAGAGAAGAGGCAAATAAAAGGAGGAAGAGGCCAAGTGCATGACGACATGCAAAAGAACTAGACAGCCCCCCACAAACCATCCACTCATCGACTTTTACTTCCCCATAAAAACCTGTGACATGTCTCTTACCGTAGATGGGATACGGGGAAGAACGTGGCATTATACCCTTGTCCTGCCACGAACTCTTTCGCAGGATAGAAGCCAACACAGACTCCACCCTCAGCTATCGTGTCGAGGTCTCGTACATGGAAATCTACTGCGAGCGTGTCCGCGATCTCCTCAACCCAAAGAACAAGGGCCACCTCAAAGTCCGCGAACACCCTTCTCTCGGCCCATATGTCGAGGATCTGTCGAAACTCATGGTCACCTCCTTCCGGGACATTGAGAACCTCATGGACGAAGGAAACAAGGTAACACATGATCGGTGCCATAAGGTGTTTCATTTCACAAGGAAGACTTTCCAAGATACATGCAAACGTTTACTAATCTACATTTCGTGAAACTTGGATTTTTTCCCCTGTGCTCCCTCCCCAAAGGCCCGAACAGTAGCAGCAACCAATATGAACGAAACCTCCAGTCGATCACATGCCGTTTTCACAGTCTTGCTGACGCAAAAAAGACACGACCTTATGACCAAACTGGACACTGAGAAAGTTTCGAGGATCTGGTAAGAGCTTGGCATGATATTCGGGTACCAGCATTCAGGAGCTGTGCACGCGAGAATACTTTTGCTCACCATTGTCCAAAAAATCACGTGGCATTTTTTTTTTTCAGTCTCGTCGATCTCGCTGGAAGTGAGCGCGCAAATTCAACAGGAGCCACAGGGGCACGCCTTAAGGAAGGCGCCAACATCAACAAGTCACTTACAACCCTGGGAAAGGTTATCTCGGCTCTGGCCGACGCATCGAGTCCACCGGCTACGGGAACTCCCAAAAAGAGTCTTAAAAAATTAGCAGAAACATTCATTCCCTATCGTGACTCTGTAAGTTTTCCTGCTAAGTACCATTGAACATAGGGTCTGGTGTCGACGTCCGGTAAAACAAACTCCTTTTGCCCTCTTAACCTTTCTCTCTTTCAAATGTGTTGTAGGTATTGACCTGGCTTCTGAAGGACTGTTTGGGAGGAAACTCAAAGACGACCATCATTGCAGCCCTCTCCCCAGCAGATGTCAACTACGACGAAACCCTCAGTACTCTTCGATA
Source organism: Podila verticillata NRRL 6337 (assembly GCA_000739165.1). Classification (NCBI taxonomy): domain Eukaryota; kingdom Fungi; phylum Mortierellomycota; class Mortierellomycetes; order Mortierellales; family Mortierellaceae; genus Podila; species Podila verticillata. The sequence goes on along the minus strand of KN042416.1, from coordinate 1,501,102 downwards.
TGCGGACCAGGCCAAGCGCATCAAGAACAAGGCCGTGGTGAACGAAGATCCGAACGCTAAACTAATCCGTGAGCTCAAGGAGGAGCTGCTCGATCTGCGATCAAAGCTTAATATTTACGACCCAACACAAGCAGGCGCCGACTTCAAGGCACCTCATAGCCTAGTGACGATTGTTGACTTGCACGGCAACGCTCGAACACTTAGCAAGGAACAGCTCCAGGATGAGGTTCAGGCATCGGAGAAGATTATGGCCGAGCTGAACGAAACTTGGGAAGAGAAGCTCAGAAAGACCCAGGAAATCCAACAGGAACGAGAAAAGACTCTAGAGGAACTCGGCATCTCTGTGGAAAAAGGACATGTTGGAGTACATGCACCGAAGCGCATGCCCCATCTGGTCAACTTGAACGAGGACCCGCTCATGTCAGAGTGCCTTGTGTATCAGCTCAAGCCAGGAAAGTCACATGTGGGTCGCTTGGAGTCTTCAATACCGGCCGATATCCGACTCTCCGGAACCAATATCCACGACAATCACTGCTACTTTGAAAATACCAACTCGACCGTCACCCTTTACCCCGGCAAGTCGTCCATGACTATGGTGAACGGACTGCGCATCAGTAAACCCAAGCGGCTGCGATCTGGATTCCGCGTCATTCTGGGTGACTATCACGTCTTTCGGTTCAATCACCCAGAGGAGGTTCGACGCGAACGTGACTTGCAGCAACAGCAGGGCACCCCCGCCTCCAGTATGGTGTCGTCGCCAGCCACCAAACCGCCGGCAGCGCACTCGAACAGCATGGAAGAGGATCGTCCTGAAGACCGACCTGATTCACCCACGTCATCAGGGTCGGTGATGTCAGAGCTTGTCGACTGGAACTATGCGCGCAAGGAGGCGGTGATCCACGCCCACATGCTCTCAGAGTCCAACATCAACCAGCTGAAAGATCAGGATCTGGATGTTTTGTTTGACAATATTGCCAAAATCCGATACATGCGTAAGAGCGTTCGATCCGAAAGCCGAAACGGATCCAACTTTGACGACGACACGGAATCGCGGTCATCACGTCTTTCATTCGTGGAGCGCTGGCATGGCGAGCATGCGAACGACGATGGCCGCGAAAGCCCTATACCCCCACTGGAGTCATCTGCCCTGGCACTCAAAGAGAAACTCCGACTGGCTCAAGAAGAGATGCAGCAGATGAATCAGCAAAAGCAAGAGTACGAAGCCAAGATCCAGAACTTGTCCGCAGCAGAGGCCAAGTCGGACGAGCTGTTGGCGGAAAAGGAGCTTATGGAGAAGCGTTTGCGCCAAGCCAAAGAGGACCTCACAAAAAAGCTGGAAGAGCAACAAAAGCTGTTCGAGGATAAAATGAAGCGTCTGTCCTTGGCCAGCATTTCCAGCCAACACTTGGACGAGTCCCAGCTCAAGGGCAAACTGCTCCTGCCTCTGTACTCGGATTACGAGCTGAAGCTGATTCACAAGACTCTGAAGCGCTGGAAGGAGCAACGGAAGGTTCAGATGGCGGAAACGATCCTCACCAACGCTGTTCTTCTCAAGGAGGCCAACATTATCAGCCGCGAGCTGTCCAAGAACGTTGTGTATCAGTATATGATCATCGAAGCAGGACCTTTCTCCAACCCGTCGTCGTTCTGGGAAAGCACGTCAGGACTGGCGCAGTTCACTGGAGAGGAGGATACGTCAATCACTCAGCTCAAGAAGCCCTGTGTGGGCATTAAGGTCATTGACAACAAACACCAATCGATCTATGTGTGGTCAATCAACAAGCTTGAGTCAAGGCTCCTGCGGATGCGGAACCTTTATAACTTTGTGGATCGACCCCAGTACAGGAAGCACTTCAATTTGGAGGATCCCTTCTACGAGACACCGACGCCGAGGTTTTCGTTCATTGGAAGTGCCTCCGTCGCCCTTCAAAGTCTTGTCCATATGCAATTCCTGGAGAGTGTTGTCCCTATTGTCTGCCGTATCACAGGAAAGACTCTGGGACGGTGTCGGATCGGGTTGACGCCCCTCAGTCTTAGCGACGCCAAAAGCCGTGGAGCCTCACCCACACCCAACTCGCCTACGACTGTTCCCCGCAGCCGGGGCCACAGCAGAGAGCGTACCAGGTTTTCCATCATTAGCAAGCCCGAACCCGAGTCTGTTACTGTTGGCGTAGGTGACCAGCTCTTGTTTGAGATTTCTTTGTTGGCTATGGAGGGCATTTCCGAACAGCAATATACCCAGGTGCACGCCCAGTTCCGACTCTCTAATTTCGCAGGCGCCACATCCGCACCTACGGCCGAAAAGGTGTTTGCCACGGAACCTGTCAACGGATTCGAGGATGGACCCATCTTCTTTGGATTCACACAGACGCTTTCGATGGTAGTTACTCAACCCATGCTGGATGTCTTGACCCTCGGCTTCCTGCACTTTGAGGTCTTTGGCCAGGCCAAGAAGGCGACACTGACGGCATGGGAGAACTGGGACATGAAGCAGGAGATGACGATGCAACAGGACGTTGTCAAGAACGGGCATCTTCAAGGAGCAAGCAACGGCAATCGCTCGTCACTGGACAGTCTTGGATCGATTGGAGGGCAGTCCGAACGGGTAGTGGACGACAGCCAGCCGCGGGATGAGTACCATGATGTCCTGGCGCACGTACAATTGTGCGAGATGGCGGCGGATGGTGAATACATGCCTGTCCAAGTTCTGTCCAACTCGCCCATGGATGCAGGATCGTTCCAACTTCGACAAGGTCTGCAGAGGCGCTTTGTGCTGACACTGTCCCATACCTCGGGGCGGCAGTTCCAGTGGAACAGTGTATCGAGCATTCAGGTGGGCAAGGTGCGCTTGGTCGACAACAAGGGACGCGTGACGGATTCGCCACCACGGGATGATATCTCACTCAACATTGTGCCAGGACAAAAAGTGGAGTATCCTACCGATGGCACCAGCGAGCTGATTGTTCAGGCAAGTTGGGACAGTACACTACACGATTCTTTGTTCCTTAACAGGATCACGACTTCGGGCACTCGCGTCATGCTTTCGTTGACCTGGTCTGTGGATGCGGAACGTTGCCCTGACCCCGTTGTCTTTCAGATGGATATCGCGGCCCAGATCCAGGACCGTGAAGCACGCGCGCCGTCGATCCTCACCTCGTTCTTGGGCTCCACCAGGACGCTGTCCCGATCGAGTGGGTTGTACCTGTTGACACTGAAGCCTATTGTGATGAAGAAGACGTCGGACCTGTGGAAGATGAACACGGCAGGGAAATATGTCCGTGGCGAAGAATTCTTGGCAGGATGGAAGCCTCGTGGGGTGTCGTTGGTGAACGATTTCCAGTCCTCGACAGAGCTGCTGCGTCGACAGGAGGCGGTTGAGAGGACGCGGCAGTTTTTGCAGCTGAAGGAGGCAGCGTTGTCGGAGGCCGTGAAGCCTGAAGGATCTGATGCGGAGGGTTCGGTGGCGAACGGCGAAGAAGTGGTGCTGGGAGACAGAGCGAAGGTGCTGCTGCAGCGGATGATTGCGCTTTGGACTAAGAAGCCCCTTGACATTGACGAAGTATACAGCGAAACCCATACAGTGATACTTGTTTTTCAGCTTTGCCTCTATACTGATACTGACACTCATTTTTTGTCCTCTATCCGCAACAGCTACTCGTTGGCGAAGGTTCCTCCGAGTCAGATGAGAAGCTAAAGCCAGCGCCCAAGTTCCAATCAGAAGCCAAGTTCATTGCCAAGAGCGAGAACATCTCGAAGCGTGGGTACTTGCACTACCCAGAGTCCAAGGACGATGTGTGGGTCAAGCGTTGGTTTGTGATTCGCCGTCCGTACATGTACATTTATACCAACAATTCCGAGACGGAGGAGCTCTGTGTGGTCAACCTGACACAGGTCCGCGTCGATTACAAGCGGGATCTGGAAGAGATGCTGAACCGCCACTTTGTGTTTGCGATCTACACCACAAATAACGCGTACTTGCTGCAGGCGCCGTCGAGGGACGAGATGTGCTCGTGGCTGAACCACCTCGACCAGTTTTTCAATTTGTCGCAGATCCCGCTGTAAAGTTAGAAAAGAACGCTTCCCATCTCCCTCCTCTAATAAAAAGAACGATTGTATTATTGATAACTGAAGGCCCCGCATGGTTACAAATTCATTCTTTGTGTAACAAGTCCTTGTTATGGGTCGTCGATCATTTTTGCCTCTTTCTCACCAAATATTCCTCGCACACCTCACACTCACACACACACACCATGGCCAGCCAAAGTCTCATCTCGCTCGACGATGAGTGCTCGCCGCCTTCTGCCAAAGTTTCACCATCCCGTTCGTCAGCCCAGTTTGGATCCCTGCTGGATACCCCATGCATCCTCCTGCCATTTACGCCTGCCCCGAGTTCAAGAACGACGGCTGAACGTGTTCCAGAGCCTGTGATTAAAAGCCTGAGCGCCGGGATGCTTTCACCTATCCTTCAGTCTGCGCCAGCAAGAGTGAGGACCACATTGGCACCGAACACGACGTGCAGCATGACTGTCAGTTCAGTATCACATCTCCCACTCAGCCCCGTATCACCCAAGTCGACAGCCGGTCTGCTTAACTCTCCTGTCCCAGATACGCTGCCCAAGCCTCTGATCTCCCAACCACCTGTCTTTTCCCCAGTATTCTCAACCCCACTCTGCAACTCACCACCGGAAGCACCAGCCGTAGACTCGGTCCCGTCACCGGTTGCGACAGCATCATCTGCGCACGCACTGATCACATCTCGAGAAGCGCCATCATCATTTGCATCTGTGATCAAGCTCCAGAGCACTTCCAAGGACCCGCCCGAAGAGCCGCTGGGCCCGCCCTTGATCCCACGGCAGTATCAACTGGACATGTACGAGAAGGCCCTGCTGGAGAACGTCATTGCCGTGATGGACACGGGCAGTGGAAAGACCCTAGTGGCTGCCATGCTCATCAAGGAGATGATCCGGCGAGAAGAAGACAACCACAAGAGTCCCAGTGAGGTGCGAAGCATATGGTGATGATGACAAATAATGGAGAGTGGAGTTCTTGGCGAAGGCGCCATTTTGATCTGCGAGCATCTGACATCAGTCCATCATATTGAAAAGTATAACTTATTTATTTTATTTTTTGGGTGAAATTTAGAAGAAACTCCCTTTCTTTGTCGTGGCAAACATCCCCCTAGTGAGGCAGCAAGCCGACGCGATCCGCCGGTACTGTGGCGCCACAGTGGCCGAGATCTCAGGCGCTGGCCATCACGGCAAGCTTCCCACGGCGGTCTGGCACCGGTTGGCGGACGAGTTCCAGGTCGTGGTGGTCACGGCCCAGATCTTGCTCGATGCCCTGCGACAGGGGTACTGGAACATGACTCGGGTAAAAAAAAACAGTCTTTGTCGAAGTTGTTGCATGTAGTTGGAAGACAGGTTTTCATCATGAATGAGAGAGCCTAAACAAGGTCACTCTTTCTTTCCCCTCCCCCTCCCCCAAATATTGGTAGATCAATGTGCTCGTGTTTGACGAGTGCCACCATGCGCGCAAGACCCATCCATACTGCCTCATCATGAATGAATTCTACCACAACACGCCCCAAAATCTGAAGAAGGGGCTACCACGGATCTTTGGCATGACCGCCTCGCTCACGACAGAAACAGGCTTGAAGCTGGATCATTCTGCCAGGTAAGAGTTGGGGTTCTTCATTGCGCTTGGACGCCTGATGTTTCAGCTAGTTGTCTGATGTTCACACATCAATACTTCTAAATGGGACATTTTTCAGAGAACTCCAGCGCCTGATGGACTGCCAGGTCTACACCGTCAGCTCCGAATCCCTGCAGGACCATGTCGAGCGGCCCCAACAGATTGTCATGATGCACAACCCGCCGCCAAAGTACAACCCTACCCAGCTGACACACCTCCTCCGCGAATTCTGCCGCTTCGAGGCCGGCCTTCTTTCAATCATGAACAACACTCCCACACTTCTCTCCCAACTTGGACCATGGTGTGTGGACCAGATTTGGCGCTTGGCGGTCGAACACACGAATCCAACGGATTCACAAAAAGTGTCTGTTGGTGCGTCCGAGCTCCTGGCCAAGGCCAAGACCGACGTTAGTGCATGGGCGTTTCCGGTCCCAGCACTCGCAGATGAGCATCTGACGCCCAAGGTCCAGAAGTTGATCCAGATATTGCGCGTGACCGCCCGGTTATTCAAGGACGAGTTCTGTGGGATCATCTTTGTGCAACGGCGGGACACGGCCGCAGCGTTGACGCTGCTGCTTCAGGAGTACGAGCCTTTTCGAGAGATCTTCCGGGTCCAGGTGCTGGCCGGGCATACTGACAACAAGGATCCCGTGCTGAGAATGTCGTTCAAGGACCAGAGTACTGTCATCAACAAGTTCCGGGATGGAGAGTACAACCTGCTGGTATCTACCTGTGTGGCAGAGGAGGGGCTGGATATCCAGCCATGCAACATTGTGATTTGGTATGTGTTTCTCGCAATTTACTACAAAAATATACGAGGCCTTCATATTCTTTATTTCTTTTCAACATCTAGTTTTGATCCCGTCGCTACTACCACCAGCTACGTTCAGTCTCGCGGCCGTGCCCGAAAAACCAACTCGCGTTACTTTATGCAGCAAGAAAGACACCCGGACGAACGCGTCCGCAATCTGGAAGACACCTCCCTCATGCGACTTCACCGCGGTGAGCAGATCATGCGTGACTGGTGCAGCAAACAAGACTTGGGGAGCCTCCGCAACAACGCACACGTTCATGAGAGCACCCCTGCTGGTGTCTCGCACCTCGAACGGTTCTACCGCGTACCATCGACCCAAGCCCTCCTCACGCTCGACGCGGCCATCCCGCTCCTGAACCAGTTTTGCATCAAATTCGCACAAGACGAGTACTCCGAGTGGAAGCCGGTCTATGATGTCTTTCCGAGTGGCTCCAGTTGGTCTTGTATCCTTACCTTGCCACCGAACGCGGGGATCCGTGAAGTGCAGTCGGATCGCACTCCTACCAAAGATATGGCCCGCATGCACGCAGCCTTCAAAGCGTGCGAGGTGCTGCACAAGGCCGGTGCCCTAGACGATCATCTCGAGCCTTTTTCAAAGAATGTTCTGACTGAGGATGACAGCGAGGTGACGACACCGATTTTCAAGCCCGATCAGACCAATCCGTATCCTCACAACCTCCCTTCGTTCTGGAACGACGGCCTGCCCAAGAAGCCAGTCGGATTTCGAAAAGTGTTTTTGTGTACTGTTGCCCTCAAAGACACCTCGGCGTACGCTCTTCGATACCAGCCCATGTACCTCATCACTGCCAAGCGGCTACCTTTCTCGAAGCACTCGTTTAACGTCTATGTTCGCGGTGAGGTCCACAACATGACCTTGGCAGTCTCGGAAGAACCACTCGTGCTGAGCAGCAAGAGGTTGGACCTTCTTCGACAGTACACTTTGGTTCTCTTGAAACGCATCACAGGCAAGAAGGTCGAGTGCCTCGACGACATGCCGTTCATGCTGGCCCCGATCTCCGACGCGGATCTCTTTGATCCGGTGATTGACTGGAGAGAGGTGCAGATGGGCCAGTCTCTGGAAGCGAAGCCAATGGCAAGCAATGTACAGACAGAGGAGGCCCTCAAAGAGTTGGTGGTGGTGGTCAAAAAAGAGCACCCGTGCGACTACTTTATTCTCAATGTCGTGAAACACACCCTGAACGATATCATTCCCGCGGCCCGTTTCAAGAAGGAAGTGGACGAATGGGTCGCGAGCCATGAGGGGACTATGCAAGGACCGACCTTCAAGCAATTCTTTGAGTGGAAGCTCAAGGTCGCGTGTAACAACGACAAAGACACTATCCTTCAGGTACAGCAGATCTACCACTTTCGAAACCACCTCCAGCCAGAGCTGTCCATGCCCCACCAAAAGGCGCCTACGCTGGCCCCACTCTCCGCCTGCTTGCAGAGCACCGTCTCTGCCCATGTCCTGCGCATAGCCCAGTTAGTCCCATCCGTGATCTGCGACCTCGACGAGCTGCTCTTGGTCCAGGAAGTACGCCAGAAGCTCCGCCTCCAAACATCGATCAAGCTCGACATCCTCCAGGAGGCCCTGACGACCAGCAGTCTGAACCGCGACTACAACTACGAACGGCTCGAGCTGCTCGGCGACGTGTTCCTCAAGTTCTCAAGCACGATCCGCCTGTACATTGTCAACGCCACCATGGCCGAGGGCGAACTGCACCAGCAGCGCACCAAGATCATATCGAACGCAGCGCTGCGCGAACATGCCCTGCGGCTGGAGCTGTTCCGGTACGTGGCCAACTGCAAGTTCCAGCGCACGAGCTGGACGCCCGTCAAGATGGTCATGGACGGCAAGTCCCGAGACGAGCAGCAGCAGCATCTGTTGTCGAACAAGACACTGTCTGACTTTGTCGAATCCACCATGGGTGCAGCGCTGGTGAGCAAGGGTGTGGAGGCCGCGTTCGTGTGTGCCAAGGCGTTGGGGATCCCCTTCAGTGAGTTCCATGTCTGGGCGGATTTCAAGCGCGTGCATAGTAAGCTGACCCAGGACAGTGGCGGAGACGACTACCGCATTGCCAAGAGTGAGGCCTTCAAGGACCGTCTCCACGGGCTGGAGAGCCTGTTGCGGTACACGTTCGAGCACCCGTCGCTGGCGCAGGAGGCCATGACGCACCACTCGGCGGCGACACACCAGGACACATGTGACTACCAGCGGCTCGAGTTCCTGGGCGACGCGGTGCTCGATTATTTGATTGTCTGGCACTACTACCAAAAGTACCCCGACGCCCCGCCCGGTGCGATCACGCTGATCAAGGACGCGTCCGTCAACAACCAGATCTTGGGCGCGATGGCCGTCGCATGGGGGCTGAGCGGGTTGTTGATCCACATGTCAGAGCCCCTGGCGGGCGAGATCCAGCGCGTCATTGCAACGATTGAGGCGATCAAGGAGAACTCGGACAAGGGGCAGCTGGAGGCCGAGTATTGGGTCGATCTCAAGATGCCCAAGGTGCTGAGCGATATTGTGGAGAGCATGCTTGGCGCCGTGTTTGTGGACTGTGGATTCAACGTGGCTAGGGTCACGCAGGTGTTTGAGCATTTGGTCTGGCCGTTCCTGGAGAAGCATGTCAACTTGGACAACATTGTGATCCACCCGATGAAAGCGTTGACAGAGTACTTGCAAATGGTGCAAGGCTGCAGCGATTCTCGGATGGAGCAAGTGGGAGAAACAAGGGAGGGGGAGGAAGGGGGAGAGACGGGGAAGGGGGAGGAGGAAAGTAGAGAACCTGTGGTGAAGCCGAGCATGCTGCGGAGACTGGGCCTGGGCCGCGAAGGTCACCGTGATCTGCCTGCGCTGACCTATCGCTTTGTCGTGCACGGCAATGTGGTCGCCTCGAGAGGTGGGGAGCAGCGGGAAGAGGTGCGGAAGCAAGTGGCGATGGAGGCGCTGTGGCGGCTCAAGACGGAGCCGGGGCTGTTGGAGACGCTGTGCAGTTGCCCAAAGAGAAAGAAGCAAGGGCGGGGCACGATGCTGGACAAGTACCGGCAAGCACACTCGATGGTGTCTCAGATGGATTGAGATGCTTTTACATGGATCAATCACCTTTTTGTAGTCACATGCGAAAAAAAAAAAAGAAGTTTGAACTTTACTGAACAAACGTCAGAAAGCTACCACGAACCACACAGATCTTTCACGGGACGAATAAACTGCCAGAAGCAAATAGAACAAACAACAAGTGAATGGAAAACAGTGGAAGGAGTGCTTTTGAGGAGAAACGAACAGAAAAAAAAAAGCAGATACGACAAATGAAGAGACGCGCTCTTCTATCAAACGCAAAAATGCGTTGTGTTGGCAAATATGAGTGTGGAATGTATTTCCGGCGAGTGTATCGTACACCATTTTGATGTCAACTGCAGTTCACGCCAATGTGACGTGCTGAATTATACTTGCCCCACCGCAGCATGTTCACCTCCTAATTCGGGGATCAAGAGTCGCGCATGCGATGCTTGGTCCTATTGGATAGTGTGGCTTGACAAAAGGAAGGAGAAATCTTGCCGCTTCTTCTTTCCTCAAGGACAAGACCCGGAGAACAAATGACTAGCGGCAACAGGCAAAAGTGATGATGCAATGAATATCTGAGGCTCAATGAAAGCTGGCGGACCAGAAGTGATACGAGAGAAAAACGATCGACGCCACCAATGTGTGCACTGACAGGGAAGTTATAGGCATAAAAGTGGACGCGCAAGTTATCGATTCTGGGCATGACCAAATCCTATGTAATTCAAAATATTTCAGCGCATTATATCGTCTTTGCATATAGTACATGGATATTTAATGATGTTGTGTGAAAAAACTCTAAGTGGTCTAGTTGTCGTCTATACGCCCTTCATGAACTTCATGGTCATCTCATAAAAGAAGAAGGTGGCAGCGTTAGCAGGGAAAGCTCTTGCCATGGTGGGGCCAAAGCCCTTGAACCAGACCTTCCAGTTGCCGCCGCGAGCCTCTGCCTTGAGCGACTGGAAGCAGTCCCACGAATTCTTGTAGGAGAGGTTGCTCTGCATCCTGGACTTGACCACATCCTGAGGGTAGCAAGGAACCCAGGCACCGAATCCAGCGATACCACCAGCCAACAGCAGCTCGGGTGTAGTGAGCTGATCCACTTGTCCAGCGTGGTTGAAGTGGGCCAACAACCGCTTGCCGCCCTCGTAGGTGACAAAGTACGAGAAGTAGGAGGGGACATCACGCAACAAGGTGATGTCCATGCCTCTGTACAAGCCGCGGAATCCTTGCTGACGGAAAGTGCGAATGCCAGCATCCAACACTCCCGTGTACTGTTTTTTTTGTTGGGTCATAGGTTGATTGGTCAGTTGTTGGTTGTTGGTTGTTGATAGTTGTATTGTTTCCACGTTGTTGGTCATGCGAGGCGTAGGGTCGTGCCAGAAATAAACAAAAGGAGAGAGAGAAACACATCGTGAGAAAAAACATAAACAAGGTTCGGGCTTATCACACAAATGAAAAAAAAATCGAGATGAGGAGATGACATGATGACTGATGGCGACTTACAGGCTTGATAGCTCCAGGGACAGGAAGAGATCCAGGCGCAGGCTTGAACTGGGTCTGGAGCTTGACCTTCAATAGCTCAACTGGGCAGTTGACAAACGCCATCACTCCTCCGGCCATTGAACCAGCAACACCCATTTGGACTAGTAGTAAGATCGACAATGGAAAAACAAGTTAGACAGCCGTCGAAAAGATTTGCTTAGACCATTGTGAACACAGAACCACATCGCCTCGGCCCATCTTACCCAAGGAAAGCGTCTTTGTCTCGTCTCCTCCCTGCAGCATACGGCGGAAGTGGCCATTGGCAGCGAACATGACAGCGTTACTATAAAGAATAACACACAGAATGAAATTCGGTCGATTAGAAAATAAAAACGCAGATTGAAGGTCCGGACCATGTCTGACGGAGATCCTGTGACTGAGTCACAGCGAGTGCCTCGGAGATTTCTAATCGTCATAAACCTGTTTTTTTTTTCCTTACCAAATACCGATGCCCATCAAGGGAGAGGTCACGCCCCTGTACAGACCAGCTGGCTAATTGGATTGAGAAGGAGCAAAAGTCAGGAACCGGAACAAAGGGCTCACATTCTCCTCCACATCTGCACCACATCTGGCTATTCCATTGAAGAAAAAATCGCAATCTTTACGTACGCCCTCTTCCTTAAGAGTCACTCGGAGACAGTCCATGGCGCCGCTGTACTTTGGTGGGTTGGACTGGGTCTGCAGGCGGACCTTCAGAGTATCGAAAGGATGGCCTATGTGTGTCATGATGGGGGGGAACAAAGTGCAAAGGTCAGTCTTCCAAACAAAGCTCTTCCCTCGAGACGACGATGCACTCGTCTCTCGGCTGTCCCTTCAGCATGGAAACTAGGCATGTCGATTCCACGCAATCTCTGTTTGCATGAACTAGTAAACTCGCTGCACAAGAGCAGAGTGGACCCTTTTCTCCTTCCTTTCTTGGACGGCGCAGTGTTGTGTGGGGACAGACAAAGGGCCTGTCCAGAAAAATAAAGGGGTCAGGAACAAGGACAAGGGCCACAGGGTGGGAGGAGAGAGAGAGGAGGGAGAATGTACCGGAGACAACTTGGGCCCATCCTCCAACGGTTCCTGCAACGACATCATTGACCCAGCTGGGGAGCACAATGGCATTCTGCTTGTGGCTAGAGAAGATCGATCCTGACATTGAACGAGGATTGGCTTTGTGGGAATGGAGAATGAAGAGAGGAGAGGGGAGGAAAAGCAAAAGACCAAAAAAAAAAAAAAAAAAACGTGGTTTTGGCTTTTAATGAAGAGCTGCGCTTAAGGGGGCGTCCTGTCCAATCACAACTTGGGCACTTGCAATTGCCCTGAGCCAACAGCAGGGCTGTCTTCAAAAGAAAAGCTCATGTTTTCGCCAGCAACAAATAAATGGCGCATACGATCTCACATCCTATCCTGACATGCCTGGGTAAAAGCAATCGTCCGTTGTTTTCTCTGTCTATGGGGGTGGGTCCATCCTGATCCTCGCGTGCTCTGCCTTTGCCCAGACACACTTTCGCTCAGCGTGAGTCAAAATCAATATGCAAAGCGCCTATCGTGACTGCGAACCCTTCCACGATAACCTTAATTGGTGAGAGACCATTGAAAAGGGAGGGGAGGAAGGCATTCCTTTTTCTATTCCCATCCTTCCATCAGCCACCCTCCCATCCTCATCGTCACCAAACATGTCGTTCCTCCGCCCAACCACACAGCCCGGCCTCCTCCTCCGGTCCGCGCTTCGCTCTTCTTACTCGACAAAGGCACCTCCCACCACCCTCCCCGCCAACAAACAGAAGCTCATCCCCACCTCAGGCCAGTACCCACGCGGCTTCCTCGTCTCGGGCATCAGCTCCGCCGTCAAAAAATCGGGCGCCCGCGACTTGGCCCTCATCACCTCCAAATACCCTTGCTCTGCCGCCGCCGTCTTCACTAAGAACGTCTTTCAGGCCGCCCCCGTCGTCGTCTCGCGCGAGCGTCTGCAGGACAATGGCGGCAAGGCCATCCATGGCCTCGTCGCTAACTCGGGCTGTGCCAACGCTGTCACCGGCGCCAAGGGACTCGAGAACGCAAGAGAGATGCAGGCCTCACTAGATGCACTGACGGGCCATGCTCGTTCTTCGTTAGTCATGTCGACTGGTGTTATCGGACAACATTTGAACATGGACAAGATCTTGAAGGGCATTCAGGACTCGAAGCAGGCCCTGGGACCCGATCACGAGCACTGGATGGCGTGTGCCCAGGCGTACATGACCACAGACACTTTCCCCAAGTTGAGGTCGAAAACCTTCCGCTTGCCCGAGTCCAAGATCGAATACCGGCTGGCGGGTATCACAAAGGGAGCGGGCATGATTCACCCAGATATGGCGACCCTGTTGGGTACTATTGTCACGGATTTGGGTGTGGAACCTGGTCTGCTGCAGTACGCATTGACCCATGCCGTGGACCGATCCTTCAACGCGATCAGTGTGGATGGCGACATGAGCACGAACGACACTGTGGCTTTGTTGGCGAACGGTGGAGCAACCGAGGGCAAGATTGTTGTGGACAAGGTTGGATCCAAGGACTTTGAGGCGTTCCGGGACTCGTTGACCGAGTTTGCCCAGGACTTGTCACAGCTTGTGGTGCGTGATGGTGAGGGTGCAACCAAGTTTGTCAAGGTCGCTGTTGAGGTAATTATGTGGTTTTTTTGTCATGTCGTGGTCAAATTGATGTTTTCTTTTTCTGGTGCAAAATAACATGTGCTCGATGGATCAGGGTCAGGAGCAAAAAAAAAAAAAATCACTCAACCAAATCTTATATTTTTCCAATTTTATAGGGTGCCCCTACATTTGAGGCTGCCAAGACTGTGGCATCAACTATCGCCACCTCTTCGCTCGTCAAGACAGCACTTTATGGACAGGACGCCAACTGGGGTCGCATCCTCTGCGCGGTGGGCTACTCGGGCGTTAAGGACATTGACCCCAAGAAGGTCTCCGTCTCCTTTATCCCCACGGACAACTCAGAGCCCCTCAAGCTGCTTGTGAACGGCGAGCCTGAGCTGGTCGACGAGTCGCGCGCCAGTGAGATTCTCAAGATGGAGGATCTGGAGATCCGTGTCGAGTTGAACCTGGGCAAGGAGGCTACCTCCTACTGGACTTGCGATTTGTCTCACGAGTACATCTCGATCAACGCTGATTATCGCTCATAATGGGGCCAAAGGCGATAGGGAATAAAGACAAAAAAAAAGCCGCATCCCCGTGTAGATAGTACGCATACCCCAAAGAAAAATATGAAAAATATTAAAAAAAAAAAAAAAAAAAAAAAAAAAAACGCGCATTTGCATATATCCCTCTGGCCTTTTATTATCTCAACACTTGATGGTATCATGAAACTACTTGCTTCGCGAACCTTTTTCTTCTTCTCTCACTGCAGATGGCCACAAGCAACACAACCCCACTGTGACTCGTCCACCGCATCGTTCTCCAGCATCACCTTCAGGACCGTTGGAGGTGCATAGAACCCATAGCACCCTTCCCGGGCACAAATCAGTCCGACACTCAAGAACCGCTCCCGCTCCTGGTCCATCCCAGCAACCGGTCCACCCACCGTCTCCTGCAACCTCTCCTCCCAGCGACAACGTTCACATCCACAATCAAAGTGGAAATGACTCTTCAAGAACATCTTCCGGGTCTTGAACGCCTCCAAACGGTCCTGGTTGGCTTTGGGCGACAAGGGCAGCGGCGCCCGGTACCGGGGTCCAACTTCCAGATAGAAGATATTGAGCTCTTCACCGGCGGCAATATCACATGCGGCAAAGAACAGCAGGTACTTCTTGTGTGCGACATGGTAGACGTTCGGGCTGCACGAGTGGTTGAACGAGCTGAGGAATCCTCGTGCAAACAGTCCCAAGGCATACCCTTGCTTTGAATTGTCCACACCTCCGTCACTGTTGTTGTGGTCCAGCTGTCGTCCTTGAGTGTTCCACGGTGTGTGCGGGTACGAATACAGGCCAAACGAGTTGCACTCCTCGCGGCAGATCAGGCCCAACAGTTCATCCAGCGTCAGTGTTGCCCCCGTCGGCGTGGCGCCTTGGCCGGTGACAGGTCTTGGCGGGGTCGAATAGCGGCTGCAATAGTGGTCCTGGAAGGCGTCCAGGATCCGTGCCACGGGTTTCATTTCGTGTTCGAGCTTGTCCTGCGTATACGCCTCACGATTCTCGACCAAGTCCCAGATACGTCTGAACGGCAGGGGCGTCTCGTCCTGCTCGTCGAATTCCGGGTCACTTGGGTCTGCCGTTTGGGAGGAGGGAACCTTGGAAGCAGTAGAGGTCGCTTGAAGCTCGTTGAAACGGTGGACCAGCACGCGGATCAGGCACCGGGTGTAGTCCTGGGCATATGGATCGAGACCTCTGAACTCTTTTGCTGCCTCCTGCCACTGCTCCTTGTTTGCGTGTTGGGTGTGGTTGTCTTTGTACAAAAGACCCAAGTACTCGCACTCGAATTGATGGCTATGCCAGTCTTGTTCCCGGCAGCTCTGGTCACAATACCAGATCTCGTTGCATAGTTCACAGGATGCTCCTCCTTCTTCTGTTCGATCCCTTCGCCCTCCGGCATCGGGTCCAGATAAACCTGATCCATGCTTGATCTCTCCAAAGCAGCTTCCACATCGTATTTTGCGTCTGTCAGCATCACAGATCGCCGCATGGGCCGTGGTTTGAAAGAAAAATGTGCCCTTGCGAATGCTGGTCTGCGTAAGCATGATTCTCCCACGGTCAGGTGTCATCTTGCGGAGGATCGAAATGGCCGGGCGGAGAGTAGTGGTGATGTTGGCGTTTGAGCCCGGCTGTGTGAAAGACACGTCGTTGTCCTCACTCGCACGAAAAACCACATTTACGGACCGACGACGACGCCTGGACGACATGAAGGTGGCATCACTTTGAGAAGCGTTCATGGGGTGCTCGCTCTGGAAGCCCAGCTCTTGTTGATGATCTTGTTGATGCCCCTTGGCGACATGTCGCATGGTTGGCTGGGCGCGTGCCGCAATGTTGGAGACGATCTCTTGCTGATCCATTGGGAATAGAGTATCAGACGCGGGTGGAGGGATTGGATGGGGGATGGAGGGGTTGTGGAAGAAGAAGAAGAAGAAGAAGAAGAAGAAGAAGAAGAAGAAGAAGAAGAAGAAGAAGAAGAAGAAAGAAACGGAAAAAAAGTGGAGGATGACCCCATCCGAGTTTTATACCCACACTCAAGTTGCGCTTTCTTCTGGATGGAGATTACCCCCGTGTCTGTGCACGAAGCTCACATTTTAACCCAGACATGGACCAATGGTCTACAAACAAAGACAACTAAGAAAAAAAATTGGGGCTATTCATGCACCTTGAAATCAACGCATGCATACCCCTGAACGGGCAGGGTAAAAAGAACTGAAAAGCAAAAACGATTACGTATGGTGCATGTACTTTGTTTATTATTTCTGGTGTAATACATAGTAGTAGTGCCCGCCGTTAGAAGTATTGGTTTCCATTGTTTTGCCCATTGCCACCATAGCCGCCCTGACCACCTGCACCATTCCCATTGTTGCCAGCTACCTGTTGCTGGTGGAACTGTTGCAGTGCCGTCTGGCTTGACGTCAGGTTTTGTGACTTCATACGTGCCAGTCGCTCCCTCATCAACGCCACAGTTTGAGCCCTCTCCTTGGCTGCGACCGTCTCCTGCAGTGACTGCAGTGAGCTCAGGGTGGATGACGCGCCGCTAGCATTCAGTCCCGACGAGGCGCCGTAAGAAGACTTGAATGCAGACGATCCTCCATTGTTCATGCCTCCCTGGAATCCACCTTCGTTGCCCAGTGCTGAGGGTTGGTATGCTGATGCGCCTCCAAAACCTCCTACGGAAGACGGTGATGAAACGGTGGACGACGCCGAAGATTGGTAGAGGGATGCTGGACGGGATCGAGAATGCTGAGCCAAGATTTGTTGCTGCTGCAGCTGATGTTGTTGAAAATCCAGTTCTTGCTGCTGCCTCATCGTGAGACTAGGACTGTTACGTCCTCCTGAATCCATCAAAATCCTGTTCGAGTCTTGGTCAGGGACAGGCGAAGTAGGCTTGGACTCCTATTAATGATAGAGCACAAGGTTGTAATCGGTTAGCCACACGTACGTTTAAGCCCACGAGCATGAGAGATACAATATAGAAATGATATAGAAATGGTCTTACCGATTTGTAGCCAAACATTTGCTGCAGTCTTGCCAGCCTGTCTTTATATGACTCTGCAGGATCGGCAGATGTGGTCAATCCCGCGGCACTAGCGTCACTCTCGGACTTAGCGATCGAAAGAACGCTCTCCCTTCTCCTTGCGGCAGCTGCCGCCATGGCTTCGCTGGCACTTGAAGCAGAGCCAATACCTCCCATTCCACCGTTTGATGAGGCTGACAAAGGCAAGGGGATGCTGGTGGTGGCAGTCGCTGCAGCCTGTGCCTCGGCTTCCAGATTAGCGAGTCCACGTCGGATATAGCTCTGGAAGAACGTTCCGGTCCTGGCCAACTGAGCATTTACTTTGGATTCCATGTTGGGGTACATCTTTTGGAAAGCATAGAGATCCGAGATACCCTACAGAGTGAAAAATGATAAACGATATGTTAGAAATGAGGCCACGGAGGGTGTATCCAGAAAATGACTATAGGATTCTAACGCTCACCTGCTTGGTTTCTTCGCGGGTGCCGATCTTGGTAAAGATTTGAGTGAGTCGGCTGTTCATCTCGGTCTCGGAGATACCAGATCCATCGCCATTGCTCTGGTTGGTATCGGAAGGTGCATTAGATCCAGGAATAATAGTCGAAGTTGGTTGCGAGGCGATATTGTTGGCCATCATGCTCAAGCGATGAAGGTTAGGGCTACCGCCAGAAAAGTCGTTCATATTCGATGGGGCACCGAATTGCATAGAGGAGGGTGAAGACATTCCCATGCCCTGGGCCGAGAATACTGACTGTTGGGTAGGTGTCCTTGGCGACGTGTTTGGCTGATACTGTTGACTCTGCTGGAACTGTGGCGACTGTGGAGGTTGGAAGGACTGGCGATGTGTTTGTTGTTGTTGTTGCATCATCTGGTTGTGAGCGTTGAGGTTCTGGTTGGTCATGGACCCAATCATCGACAAGCGATCTCGACCTCCAATAGAACCCTGAGGCATCGGCTGTGTGGCTGGATTCAAGACTTGAGTGATGGGCCGCTTCTTCGATCCTGTCATATGCACAAGATATTGGTGGATGGCCGACTTGGAGGGATCGTTGATCAGGTTCAGGTGCTCAAACACTTCGTCTCCCATGCCTGATGACAGCTCCACAAGAACAGTCTTGACAGTCCTCAGTGGCATGTCTCCCAATGGTATTCCCTCCTGTGCACGTCTCTTCCATTCCAGTGGCGAAATCGACACCAAAAAGTCGTTCATGTCCGCCAAAAGTTCGTTGGGCCTGAGTGTTCCTGCCGCAACACAGTCCTTGATCGTCTTGGTGAGCTTCCAGAGACACTTCATGATCAGATCGCCAAACTTTGCCTGGTGCGCCGAGTCTTCCATGCTCCTCAAAGGTTGTGCGCATCGAACAAGAATCAGGAGCAGCGCACTGAAAGCACTGTTGCGGTTGCTGTTCTCTAGTACCTTGACCATCGTCACGTTCATAGCTCTTGACAGCTGTGGACCACTCTCAACACCTTCCAGATTCTTGTCCATTAAACGGCTGGCGAGTTCGTGCAGAAGGTTGTACAGGGTATCGGTTTGAACATTGGAAGCCAGCTCCTTGTTAGAAAAAATACCGACCAACGAGTTCACCAGATGTTTGCAGACACGGGTTGTTGAGTTGTTCTTCTGCTCCAGACCGGTATAAGCCAAGCGGATTTGCAAAGTATGTGCATTCACCAGTTCGTTGATGTGTGGAATGATGACGTCCACAGGGCCACGCAAAGCTTTTTCTAGCTGCTTGATGGCTTCGATACTCTGATGGGCGTCGTCGCTCGTGATCTGGGTAACTAAAAAGTCCATTTGAGCCTCACCACGTCGATCGCTTCCTGTTCCTGATACTGAGAGACGCTTGATCTGTGCGGAAGGAGGCACGACAATTGAAGGTGGTTGAAGTGAGAGCCCATTGATGCCTCCCACAGAGCTATTAAGTCCTCCGAGTCCACCTCCGAGTCCTTGTCCTTGGTTCAGGCCGCCCATAGGTGGTCTAATACCGCCAACGGGCTGTGATGTGGTTGTGATTCCTTCCATCGGCTCAAACCGCTGCATGCCCATGGTTGGCTGAGAAGTCATCGAAAGGGACTGGTACTTGTCGTGTTCAGGCTGAATATCATGGAGACGTGAGCCACGCTGTCCGGGCCCAGGCAATCTTGATTCCAGTCCTGCAGGTGTTGGCAGACCAGGTTTCACCTGGGACAAGCGCGATGGTGGCGCCAAACGGCTCGTTCCTGGTCCAGGAAGTGATGGGAGGACGGGTGTTGGTGATGGCTGCAGCTCTCGAGCGGGAGGTGCTGGGGTAGGAGAGGGGGCTGCTGCACGTGGCGCGATCTTGGATCCAGGAAGACCTGATGCACCTGGACGTGCGCCTGCCTTAACACCGGGGCGTTGCAGGCTTGGAAGAGTGTTCAACGCTCCACGCTCTTCTGGAGCGACCTTGGCTGCACTCGCTGCAGATGGAGGTCGAGGCGGTGGAGGTGGCTTGGCAGCCTCCAGCATGGGCATGATGGCAGTCTTTGCAGCACCCTTCAGATCACTGCACTTGGCCACCACGGCATCGTAACCGACGTTCACCATCAAAACCGGCAAGATGGACTGTCCTGCCTTGCGAACATCGGGGCTTCGATCCTGTAGACACTGGAGAACTGGCTGTACCATGGCGGAGAGATCCGGCAGGGATACGTCCCGCTCTTTGCAGCCGTTACAAAAGGCTGTCAACCAGACCAACAGGTCCTTGCGTAAGGTGGGTGAGTTTGTAACGAGTGAGACGGCGAGCGAGGACACCAAGGAATCCAGTCCCGACTGGGTGGCAAAAGCCTCCAGTGCTGCGATGGCTGCGTTTCGGACGTTCTCCTTTTGATCCGTGAGGCAGCTGGCGACGTTGGCGCACAATATCCTTGCAAACTTGTCGAACGGCTTGCCCATGGCGACGGCGAGATTGGCGCAGATCTCGAGGGTCAAGATCTGAAGGTTCTTGTTGCTGTCTGCGAGTCGGAGCTTCAGTGCTCCTGTAAGACCACCAAGGTTGGGCTTGATGCGCTTGTTGGCGTCCACAATAGCTGCCACCTTTTCCAAACCCTCCTTGCGAACCTTCCAGTTGGCATCGGCGCACTCTTCCAACAAAGCCGAAGTAAACTGATTTCCAATGTCCACTTTGGGAAATAACTCCTCCACGGCTGCGTTTCCTGCACCACCACTCTCCTCCGCAGCTCCTTTTGTGACTTGTGGGGGTTCCAGATCTGCTACCTTGGCAAACTCTGCGTCGATAGTCGCCAGTAATGACGAGTTGCAGTCCTCAACAAACGTTCGGATTCCTATTTAGTTCGAGAGAAGTGGACATAGTGAGGATACATACTCTATGTTACCAGGATTGACATATTTGTATCACATCATATTGAAAGACATTACCTGGTCCGATGAATCGACGAAGAATTCCGAGAACAGAGACGGCGTTGGTGCGTACTGCAGCATTGGCACTGCCAAGGGCAAACTTCAAAAAATCGATAAGCTCGCGCACTTGCAGTCCCGTAATTCCAAAGTCCTCCAGTTGTTGGTTGATCCAGAGTAGTGAGTCTGCAAGAGCCTTGGGCGCCTTCAGCTTTTTGAGAGGGTCGTAAGACTGACTAAGGACGAACTGGAGCGAGAGGGTCTCGGCATAAACTGTCAAACAATCTCCCGCTGCCTTTTTCAGTTTGATGTCTCCCATCTTGTCAATCATGGCTAAAAAAGATAACATCACAAAACATCACATGATATGTTAGCCTTCGACTCTTTGTCCCCGTATCCAAAATCTACAACACTAGGCCATTTACCTG
Organism: Podila verticillata NRRL 6337; assembly: GCA_000739165.1. Taxonomy (NCBI): domain Eukaryota; kingdom Fungi; phylum Mortierellomycota; class Mortierellomycetes; order Mortierellales; family Mortierellaceae; genus Podila; species Podila verticillata. The sequence continues at coordinate 1,480,002 of KN042416.1, read as the reverse complement.
GAATAGTCAGGGCAGCACATGCTTTCGAGAACGTGGATAGCTTCTGAGCCTGAAGCTGGAGCACACCATAGAGCTTGGAGGTGACCTGAAAGTTGCTCTCTTTCCAGCCGGGTTTCTTGGCCAGAACACGGGCAATCAACTCTGCCTCAAAGTGGGCATTGCTATCCACGAGGTCATGAAGTTTTTCCATCGCCTCCAAGCGCACTTTCCAGCTCGAGTCTCCAAATTCGGCAATCAGTTCGGGGGTCAAAAACTCGGCCGCCTGTTCCTCTGCTGATTCACTGGAGAACTTGTATCTCAGAGGCTCTTCCTCTTTTGGTTTTGATCCTCCAGCAATAGGTGCAGCCTTTTTGACTGCGCTCGCACTTGAGGCCGCGGGTGTTGCTTTGGCGACAGGTTTCTTGGCGGACGATAGAGCTGGCTTTCCTATTGGTTTCTTGGCCGGTGCTGCTGGCGCCTCTTCCTTTGCAACCGCAGGTTTCTGGTGAAAATAATAATAGTAAAAATTAATATAGCTCTCGACCAGGACCACAAAATCAAAGTTGATATTCCTGAGATTGTTTCTTACCTTGGCGGGTGCTTTGGAAGCCAACGCTACTTTTGGAGGCGCTTTTGGCGGAGGGGCGGCGACAGGTGCTGCTTTTGCCTTGACGACAGCCTTTTCTGAGTACTCCTTGACCTTGCCCATTTTGACTGTATCCAGCTTCTCGAGGAACGCCAGCAAAGGTTTCTCGCCACAACACTTCATGAGTGTTCCCAGAGCCTCAGCTGTCGCCTCACGGACTGCAGCATCGCCATCATCAAAAGCCTTCACCAGCAGTTCGCATCCATTCTTGATTTCGGCCTTGTTCGGTACAATCTTGATTTCCTTCAATCGCTGGACTTGAAGCTTGATGACCTCTGCCCTGATCTGAGGGTTCTTGTGAGCAACATTGGCTCCTGACTCTTCCAGCAACTCAGCATAGGACGCCTAAAGATCACAAAGAAGCAAGCGACATGAGAAATGGTGTCCAAGCTGCACCGATTGCGTTCATTCATAAATTGTCTGCTCGCTTACAGTGCTGTACATGGCATTCAACGCTCCTGAAAGAGCTTCCACAACGGTGACTTTACGCTCCTTGAGTCGATCCATGACTAGAGCCGCTACTGACTGTCTATATTTGTTGAAGTCTGCACGCAAACCGAGAGCAAGTCCCTCCAAACAATTTGCCGCCACAATGACGATATTGATATTTGTGTCCGCCATGCGCTATGAGAAGGTGTAAGGCGTCTTGTCAATATGTGCTAAATTTAGGCTTCGCTGTATTTGACGATCCACGCTTAATATTCTTACCTTGCCCAATGCTCCCACGAGTTCTGAGTAATGGCTGTCTGAAATCTTAGGCGCTTTGCAGAGGACCAGTAGTGCATCCAGCGCCTCCTTGCGTTCCTGCCATTTCTTGGATGCCAATAGTTCGTAAAAGTTACTCTCCATCTTAGCGTTGACATCAATCGGGTCGATAAGGTCAAGCGCATCCACATTCGCCATTTCTTCGTCCTCATCTTCGTCATCTCCACCGTCATTGCCTCCTGCTTCTGCAGCCGCAGCAGCCGCAGCCATCTCTGCCTGTTGTGACCGGAGATATTTGAGCGGTGTTGGTTTTTCGTCCGGAAGCTTTTCGAATGCCTCTGCCAGTTCCTTTTGTTGCACAGGTTTGAGATCTTCCAACGTCGGATTAATGGCTTTTCCAAGCCATCGGTAGAGTTCTATCGTCAATGCATTGGCCTCTGCACGGACGTTTTTGTCGGAATGTCCAAAGAGTGCTGGTAACTTCTTGACAAGAGGTTTGAGGTTGACGTTCTTGACACCAAACGTTCTATAGGACGCAAGTCGAAGAGACGAAATATCCGCGTTAGTTCCCTGTGTTCCTGAGTTTGCTTCCTGGCTCTTGACAAGTAGCCCTAGTAGGCTTACCGAACGATGGCAGCCAGTGCATTTGTTGTTGTTGCGACGAGTTTGGGCAATTTGGCGTCCAATCCAGGAAGAACATCCTCCTATTTGAATGAAGTAAGTTAATTGGATGAGGTGAGTTTTCTGCGGGGCCAGAACAGGCGTGAGCAATAACCCCTTTGAGGTAGTACTTACAATAACGGGGTCCGGTGTGTCGACCTCAACGTATAGCAGAATAAGATCCAGCGCCTTTGCTTTTGTTCCGGTTCTTGTTGACGATAAACATTTCTCAACGACTGCTGGTACTACTGCACTCTTTGTTCTATTAGGTCAAAAAAAAAGTTTTCTAGAGTTGGTGACTGAGTCTCTTTCTCTCTGTGTAGTCATTAGAACAAGGTACATCCTCAATCCTCACCTGTTTGGATCCGGCGCATTCTCCACAAACTGAATCAGAGTCGTCAATCCAGACTCTTGTGCCACGGCATTGGAATCCAGAGCAATCTTTTTCAATGATCCTTCAAACTGTCTGAAATCTGAATCCTCGACGCTCGTTCGGAATAACTTGGCCAGCTCTTCATATGCTGAGACACGCGCCTTCCATGTCTATGTTGGCCACGTTTGAGCACGCAGAGCAATAGGTCAATAAGTGATTTTTGTTCAGTATGCACTGAACTTGAAGAGAAGCCTTCAACCATTCCATACACACTCGAGCTATTCTTTGACTTGTTTGCCATGTGTTACCTTGTGCTCCAGTCGCTCCTGGAGTGGAATGGCATTGAAGTTCTCTTCAGGTGCGCTTCCGTACTCATCCATCATGTCGATATTGTGTCTGTGGCTGGCGATACGTTCCTAGGGTTGATGGACGAGATGCTCTTGAGAGTTTGGGTTGGGGTGTCAAGTGATAATGTGCTCCTCGTTTCTGGCCGCTAAGGAGACGGTGAGGAGCGGACAAGAAAGTGTGGAGAAATGAGCGAAATAAATGAAGGGTTGTGTTTGCTTAAAATCCCCAATCTACTGTTGAGGTGGGAGGCGTGTGTGTCGTGTGTTAGCAGAGTCGTGGGTTTGGGTGGAGATTGATGAAGGGGCGGCAAGGAAACCAAGCAAACAGTGCGGGATGGGATGGTGAAGTTGATGAAAAGGACGTGAGGTTGTTGTGTTCGAGTGAGGAAAGAAGGGAAAAAGGGAATATGCTGGTCTGATAAGATTATTTTATTGTAAAAAGAAGCTCGCTTTGGGTCCACCGGTTTCGGTGAGATCACTTTCTCCGTCAGGGGAAGACCTATCTGAGCTTCCCGACTCGAATACCGCGCGCTGCACATCCAACAAATTGAACGCGACATTTGATTGACATGCTGAACGAGTGCAGGTAGATACCACCATATCCACTATCCAGCACGTTCAGGGCAAAGCAGGCGAACGACTTCTCTGCTCTCCTCAAGCGCGCTCATGCGGAGCGGGTGAGAAAGAGAGATGGAATGAGCAGTCCCTTTGAGTTTTGGTCGGTTGCACGCCTTTTTTCTTTCTTTCTTTACCTTCACTCACATTTGTCCACTTCCATTTCAACAATCAGACGACTGAGCATCGGCAATGGACCCCACAGGTGATTTATTCTACAACATTTGCTGGAAGACCTTGCCATGTCGATTAAACAGCATCATACCGAGCCAGTCACTGACGTATCGACTTGTTCGTTGGTGAGTCCAGTCTTGTCCTCCCTTTTAGCGGCCCTAGAGACCATCTACAATATCTCTGTGACTAATGCAGAGCGACAGAAGGCTCACGAGGTATATATTCCACGAACAACAGCGGTAGTTGCTATGCACAACGTGTCTACTCCATACTGATGACTCGTTTTCCACGTCTTTCTCAAAGTACTGCGAAATGCTGAAGCGCGACAGATCAGCACCCCTGTATGGCTATCTCCTGGCGCACAAGGATAACAAACACGGGGATGTTGTGCGACACTTTGGACTTGGCCTCGTCGAGTCGGCTGTGCGATACCGCTGGACAGATGGATCGATGGACCAGTCACTAAAGACTCAGATCAGGATGCACGTCATCTCGTTGGCCTCAGAGGTAAGCAATCTGGATGGAGGATCAAGCTCGGAAGTGAAAATACATTGTTCAGTACTCACATTCAAACGCGAAATAGGGCACTCTATCAATACTAGAGGAGCAAATGTTTATCAAAGAAAAGGTCGCTCGACTGTACGTGGAGGTGGCCAAGAGACAGTGGCCAGGAGAATGGGATGATATGGACCTGTTTCTGAAGCAAATGTTCTTCAAAGATGTAAGCACCCACAGCTCGTACACCGAACATAGAAGTGCCGCGCAGATAGCTGCTGTTTTCATTAAAGGCTTGGCTTACGCCGTAGAGTGTCAAGAATCCGCATTAAACCAAGCATTTTTCGATAATTCCGAATAGGAAACCAGGAGAGAAATGGCACTTCTGATTCTTAGAAGTCTCTGTGAGGATATTTGCATATATGACGATGCAGTGGCAGGATTGCGCAAAAAGGATCTGCGAGCAGGGTTACTGGTCATTATGGCAAGCGAGTTGGTCCTGAAGGAGCACTACCCGGAAGGAGTAAAAGGACATCAGAACGAAGTGACCTTGATGGTGGGCGAAGCAGGAAACGACGGCTGGACCAGTCGACTATCGGCTCTCCTCACTGAATTACTTCCGCGCTGTCAATCCGAGGTAAGTGGGAGAGCTCAATTTTGTTATGTATCAGATCCGCAAGATATAAAAAATTGTGGGCTGCCACTTACTCACTTCATGATCTTGAAAATTGTAGAGTTTACTACCTGCGGACGAAAAGATTGCGCTGGCTGCTTTAAACACGCTTAGCTCATCTCTAGACTGGGTGATCACCAGGTAGGAACTACTTTAGCACCTAAGTCGTCTTGTGCCCGACCTCGCTCTAACTTTCCGGATCTTGATTTACTGATAGCTCTGTAGCCGACTCATCCATTATACCACTAATCTGCCAAGGCATCCTCTCACCGGCAGTCAAAATTCGACTTGTAAGTGCATAAAGCAAAACATTTTCGGGGACATAAGAAACGAAGGCCCTGACATATTAAATGTTCCCTTCCTCATAGGCTGCAGCCGAGTGCTACGACGTTATCGCAAGTAGGGTTCTTTCTGACGCCGAGAAGGAAAAGATCATCTGGCCTCTTATGGACAAGGGTGGGATTGACATGGTTTCCAAAGCGTATCAAACATATGCGGCCCAGATCTTGCAGGGCGACTCCTATTTATTCATTCAGAAACTAGTTCAAGTAAGCTCTTTCAGTCCACTATGTTCTGACTTCCAAACATGCATATGTACTAACATATTCACCCATGATAGGCAACTGTTAATCTGGGAGAGATTCAAGTCTGTGGTAAACGGAATGCGCATACTCCCGAAGGTCTATCCAAGTATGTACCGCTCCAAGAGAAGCATGCACAGGAGAATATCCCAGTCACTCACTATTAACCTATTTGTGTATAGGCTACTCCGATTGCTATACGCGATGTCGTCCCATCCGTCCGTTCTCATTTCATCGATTGCGTCGTATTTCTGGACCACGATTCTTCAGCATGAAAAGTTCTCCAAGGTTCGTGCAAGGAGCAACCTATGTCCCGAACATGAACAAACTCTGTCTGCAAACTTTGACTGTGACTCATATGTTGGTATTAGGATCCCAATGTGCATTCATTTGTTCCTCCACTGTTGGAGCTCTACTCTGGGTATCTCGCCAAGGATTTCGAGAATCGCCGACAGAACGACGCTGTGTACAGGCATTTTGCGTCCATCGACTTTGACTCTGTGTCCGAATTCCGTGCGAAAGCCGCCCAAACGTTCCAAAAAGCCGTGGATGTGATTCACTTAGGAGTCCCTGTGGTGGTGAGTCCAGGGGACAACATTGTCGAAAGAATCTACGTCTTTCGAGAGTTCTAACACACTGCTCTTTGTACTCTTGCTAGCCTTTGGATGCATTCATGTGGGTGGCCAACAAGGTTGCAGAGGCTCTCAAAACTCAGTTTCCTGTACAAGTCGGTAAGCTATAGGCCACATGATGAGATTTGTAGACGTATAGCATTGGCCGAAATAGTAACCACAGCAACTTTAGCTAAAGACTCGTCCGCTTTCCAGGCGTTTGACGGCGCGTTGACTTTGATGGAAGTGACAGTTTCCAGTCTAAAAGATCTCATTAATGACAAGTCACATCCACAATCGCCACAAGTCCTGGGAGCTATGAATACTCTCCTCGGGATGCTTATCGAATACAATGTTAATGTAAGTTGGAACCCCTTCTTTTGCACGAGAACATACACCTGGTTCACACTCCAAGTTGATATCTGACCTATCAACTTGCTCAAAATAGTGCCCTGTTGTCCTCGACAGAGTGGTCGGATCATTGTGCGCATTTACAGACATGTTCAGGTTGAATTCGACCCTGCTTTTCCAAAGCCTCGATAAGGTGCTGTACATTCTCCATAGTTATATCATGATATTATCGGAAGTAGACCTAACCTTTCACATCCTCCATTTGAGTAGCTTTTCAAAACTGTCGAGTATCCGAAAGCAAATGGACCAGAGAATGAAATCAAGGAATTGCGACGCCGTGCTGCAAACACTCTTGTTAAGATCGGCCGTGCGATTCCCAACACTCTCTTCCCGATCTACGGCGAAGTTGAAAGTGTCGTACAGCGGTTGATTCAGCAGAATCTCATTTGGCCTGGCGAAAAGCGAGCTCTGCTCACGTTTCTTCTAGTCATTGGATTCAACGCCGAGATGGCCCACGACAAGAAGGCGATCTTTGAAAAGGTTGTATTACCGGTTCTCAATGATTTCCAGTCAGCTAATCTCCAAGAAGCTCTCTCAGGTCCCAAGAATTTTATGGCCTTCATAGGCGCCATGGAGTTGTCGGCGGCAGCCTCCAAATCTCTCCAGCCGCAAGAAATCGAGCAACTCCAAAGTACTATCATGCAGCGCCGGACACAGCTGTCTTGGTCCATCGAGACCTTGGTGTCGTTCATGAAAGAGACCACCAGCGGCAAGGATCCTCTGAAGTTGCAGCTCTGGTCATCGTGTCTCGGATCTATGCTTCCCAATCTTTTGTCGACTGTCCGCTGTCTCAATGCAATCCTGGATTCGTCATTGTGGCAAGATCTTTCCCCGGACATGACAAGTCTGTTCAGCTTGACAGCAGAGGAGAAGGAAATGCTGGTGACAGGAAAGTACCCGTCTTCTGCTCTAGGACCTGTCACGGTCACGAAACTGATCTCGGACCTCAAGATATGGATGTCTATTGTCCGTGACAATGCCTACAAGTTTCTGGCACAGGTGACGACTCTTGGACCCATGTTTTACTCGATCCCATCCCTTCAGGTCATGCTGGAACAGTCGCTGTTTGAGCACATGGACCTTCTTTCGAATCGCCAAATTCGATTCCTGATTAACTCTGCCGTCCAACCCTTAGTCTTGAACACACCACCAGAGTTTATGGATTCGGTCTTGTCCCACTTTCTGGGCGTTCTTATTTCCTACCTGGACCAACGTCTGATCAAGGACTGGCAGTTAGCAGCGGACGAAGGTTTAGTGATGGATGAAAAAGAGGAACAAGAGGAGCTCGACGTGTCCGACGAGATTATTCGCGAAATTTTGTTGAGAGATCTTTCTCGATCCATGGCTGATTTCGCCCTAGCCGTTCTGGACTTCGGCAAGCAAAAGGCAGGGCCACCGACCGCTGCTCAAGGAGAGACTACGCTTGTGCCAGCAGGCAAGGAGATCACCAAGCTGGCCGCCTTTCTACTCTCGAACGACTCTATCTCACGGTCCATCATCGGGCTTCTCTGTCACATCCTGACCTTCAAAGACACCCGGGCTTGCATCAAAGCCTCTGAGGCGACTTTGTGCGTACTGGCCGCTCTAGTTCAAAATTATCCATTGACAGCAAACATTATTGGCCCATTTGCATCGTCGATTTTGCGAGCAGCCTTGGAGGCTCTCAATGACCCCTACCACCAGGAAGGCCAAGACAGACTCATTCTCCTTATCACCGAGGTTTACGTCGAAGTGCGAGTCTTTGATCAAGCTCCCAAGGTGGCCTTCCAGCAGATTCCAGGAATCGATATCAGTCAATTGGATGTAAGGAGAAACAGAGGGTTATGAGCTGTTGTGTGGGACGAAAACTCATATTTTTCCATTCATGTTTTAGGCATTCGAGGCTCAGCTTTCGGCATTCGCCAACAAGTCCAAGAAGAATGCAATCGTGCGGAACTTTTTGCAAGGCATTATTGGAGTGAGTATTAAAAATCATTTTCCGCCGAGTAAATCAAAAAGAGTCCAGCAAGTCTGACAGCTAGTTTGCTTCATGAAAAAAAATAGGTTGCAAAATCAGAGTGGTTCAAGCAGCGAGAACAAGGGAACAAGCCGACATCCAGCCGCACTATCGCCGGGACATATGAGAAACCGTCGCAGAGCGTCCTTGACTCCGCCCAGGACGAGGACATTGGCGAAGGCCTGGCAAACCTTTTTGATGAGTGATTCCTACAATTTAAGGGGTACCAGATAATATCGCTCACTCCAAGCCACAATTTCGTAAACAGTTCTAGTCGTTCAAACACATTTCGAAGCCAAGATCCCTTCATCTACACGCTCGCGCCTTCATTCTCAGTATTGTTACGCTTACATTTGTCTCCAAACCAACAATCGACAATTTAATTTCCCCAAAAAGAAAAGTGCACTCTTTATCTCTATTCATTTTTGCTTGCCCTCCAACCATCCTTCTACACCTGCATACGACAAACCACACACTGACACACAAAAACAGAGGCACATGTCCGACCCAACCTCACCAGAAATCAAGAGCGACAATGAACCATGGTCGGTTCTCGAGAACCTGATTCTCGCGCAGGCAATCTATAAATGTGGCGACACGAATTGGGTCGCGATTGCGCGTACCATCAAGTTACATCCTCAAATTCATCGCACAAGCAACTTTTTCACTCAAAAGGTGAGAAGCCTACATCATCTCTCTTCACTGTCGCGATCAGTTTTCATGCAAAACGCTCTTTTGTATTGTTGCTAACGTACAACCCGGGCCACTTGCGCAATGCATTGCCACTAATAGAGCTGCGCCATTCAATATACCCAACTGCTGGAGAACCTTGAGGCTGAAACGTATGGCGTTATATCGGAATTTTATTTCTCTATTCAGGAATATGACGACACGCGTGCACGATTGAACCATCCACAACTCCCTAACTAAAGTACTCTCACACCTGACAACAACCACGTAGGCGAAGGTCAAAGGCTCGAGGCTCTGAACCGTCAGGATCAACAGCAACTACTCAAGGTAGACATACTGGACGTTGTGAGATTATGCCAGGATGTCAGCAGCGAAGTGGGAGCCAAGTATTGACGCGTTTTTTTCCTATTCGTCAAACAGAACATTCGCCGGTGGTAAAACTTGCTGGACAACTATACAACCAACGGATACTCGAGATCAAGGCACAGATCCGTAAGGACGAAGAGAAATTCAAGGCACTTATCGCAGAGCTGGATGACATTCGCCAGGGCAAATGGGACTCACAGCTGGAGGAGCAGCTGAAACGGGATCATCCAGAGGGACTCGAGAGTGTACAACAAGAGCAGGAACCATCCGACACGTCAAAAAAGCTCGACGAAGCAGATTCAACCATGGCCGACACTGCTCCCTCATCCCTTTCATCACCAGCGTCGTCGGCTTTGTCGGATAAGCAGGAGGATTCGAGTCGCGAAGCCAACCTAACCTCGGAACCTCAGTCTGCAAAATCATCTGAATCAGAGGAACCCAACGTTGTTAAGGATGTTGAGATGGAAGATGTACAGGAGACCAACGATGCGATTGAGTCAGCGGATGTTGAGATGGAGGACGCCTCTGGAGAGTCACCACATGTCGCATCAGAAGGAGCTACACCGTCCGCGTCTCGGGAGGACGAGCCTTCTGCTGATTCATTAGAACAAAAGGATCCTCATGGCTCGGCCTCTTCAGGGATGTCGCCAGCTCCAGCGTCGGCGGCATCACAGGAGCCTGAAGACGCAACCTCTAGAGAGTCGCCAAAGACGTCAATAGAAACACCCAAAGATGAGCTCGAGGAGGATGTCAAGGATGAAAACGAGGTAGCGGATGAACTCTCTCAGTCTAAAAGGCAAAAGCAGGAATCGAAAGGCTCGCCTGAGGCGGACGTAATCAAGGAAGAAGACGTCACAGACATCAAAGCGGATGAGAACAAGGACGAGGAAGATGGCGAAGAGGGTGCCAGCAGTGAGGAGGACGAGGAGGAGGAGGACGAGGAGGATAGTCAATCCAAAGGAGGCAGGAAACCTCCCAAGAAGATCAAGACCTCGACCATCCCAAACAAGCGGAAGAGGAGAGGACGGGGAGGAGACACCGAGGAAGGATATAATAGCTCGGACAGCGAGACAACTGACAGTGCGAATACCAACTTGTCGTCTTCAGACCACCTGCTGCGAACCCAGATGGACGACAAGAAGTGGAAAAAGATCCTGATGATGATCTGGACAGATATTGCCAACCACCGGTTCGGCGCCGTCTTTATGCAACCGATCAAGGAGCAAGATGCGCCTGGCTACTACCTCATGATCAAGCGACCCATGGATCTGAAAAGCATCAAGGAGCGGATCCGCGATGGGGTACGTTCATTTAATATGATTCTTGGTTTATTGTGTTGATTATATAACTAACAAGTGTAATGCACTCTATGAATATAGCAAATCACCAATGCAGACGAGTTTCACAGAGACGTTCTGCTGATGTTTATGAACGCACTGATGTACAACGGCGAGGACACAGAGGTGTACCAGATGGCGCTGGCCATGATGACTGAGGTCGAGTTTATAATCAAGAACTTCAAGAGCTCCCAGTCCTTTGCACCTGCGCCCTCCAGCTCCAACCCCAATGCCGGCGGATCAGGAAACACCTCAATATCCACGACCCCCACCACTCGCTCGGCTCCAGAATCGGCCATCTCCACAACAGGCGCATCTTCGTCTAGGAGGCGCAAGAGCTCAGGCTTGGAAGCCGAATAAAGAAAAAAAAAGAGTTTGCGCAGCACATAAGATTTGTCAATCTAGTCGGCAGTCACGTCCTCCCTGAAAAGTATTTAAAGACACGCTGTCCATTTCTGAAATGCATTCTTCAGCTCACAACTCCTCTCGTTCATACCACTCTTGCTCACCGCCGCAATTTGATTTCGACTGTCGACAAATCAATCAAGAGTGAACAAAGGAGATTTGCTGTCATTGGCCCACATTTGAATATACTCGAGTCCATTTTCTGTTTTGTTGCTCAACAAACAACGACCCAATCTATCTAAATCGTCTGTGCCATCCCCACCGCATCGCTCGCATCACTCTCTTCCTTCCCCACTCGTAACAGATACCACACACTTCAACCATGGGAACCAAGCGTGGACCAATGGAGGGTATGGGTGACTTTATGCATGGTGGACATGTGGTTTCTTTACTTGGTGGCGTGCAATGTCCATTGACAATTATGGAGTTATTGTATGATTGACATGTACTCGTGTGTTCTCTCTGTCTTGAGTAGACGGTGCGCAGGGACCAGAGGGAAGCAGGCGTCGTCGAGACGAAGGCCCTATTCACGACGTTGGTGCACATGAAGATCAAGACATTGAGGAAGACTATTCTGACAAGCTCAATGGTAAGTATTGCATCTTTGATATGTATATCACGTCCTTGAGCGCTTTGTTTGTTTCCACTTTCTAATTAAGAATTTGATTTGCGGATCCTATTCATAGTGCCAAAGAAGGCTGTTATGGACATCAACTACCGAAAGCACGATTTCGTCAAGGACAGTGTCTCGCAGATCTTTGGAGACCACGACTACACGTGGCTGCCGCTCAAGACCGACCACGAGTCCAGACCTCTGTGGATCACAGAGGATGGCCACATTATCCTCGAGGGGTTCTCACCCATTGCTGAAAAGGCGATCGATTTCCTGATCACCATCGCTGAGCCAGTCAGTCGGTATGACGAAGAAGCCAAAAATGTATCTGTGGCAACGCTCTGTACCTCCTTGGACTTTTTTACTAACTCTCAACCCTCTTGTCCCGTTGCTTCCGATCATGACAGTCCCTCGCACATTCACGAATACAAGCTCACACCTTACTCGCTGTACGCCGCCGTGTCGGTCGGTCTCGAGACAGAGGACATTATTGAAGTGCTCAGCCGTCTGTCCAAGGTGCCTGTCCCCGAAAGTATTCTGGAACTCATCCGCGACTGCACCCTATCCTACGGCAAGGTGAAGCTGGTTCTGAAGCATAATCGCTACTTTGTCGAATCGTCACACCCCGAGATGTTGCAGACCCTCCTCCGAGACAATGTGATCCGCGAAGCCCGCTTGGTCAGCGAAGAGGACACACCTGGTGGTGGTGGTCTGATGACGGGCAAGGCGCCCAACGCAAAAGATCTCACCATCCCCGGTATCAAGAAGGACGCTCAGGACCCCAACAAACCAGCAGCACCTGGCGCTGCAAGCACAACGACGGATGAGGAGATCTTTGCCGTCGTCGGACTGGATCGAGACGACGATGTGGAGAGCGATGACGTTCACTCTTTTGAAATCAGTGCATCGTCAGTCGAAGTAAGTTTCTTTGTGCTTTTTTTGAGTGTATAAAAGATGTCTAGTGTTGTCTCATGCTAACTTCACGCCAATAATTTGATCCGCCCACTCTCACTCACCAGATTGTCAAGAAGAGATGTAACGAAATGGATTATCCTATGCTGGAGGAGTACGACTTCCGAAATGATACACTCAACCCCGATCTGGATATTGATCTCAAGCCCATTACGGTCATTCGTCCTGTATGTAACTCTCCGAAACCATTCATTTCATTACACTGGCAGATATGTAAGGCTTACTCATCTTTTTTGTATATATTTAGTACCAAGAAAAATCACTCAGTAAAATGTTCGGAAACGGTCGTGCCCGATCAGGAATCATTGTGTTGCCTTGTGGAGCAGGAAAGACACTGGTCGGCATCACTGCGGCATGCACGGTCAAAAAGAGCACCCTCGTCTTGTGCACGTCTTCTGTGTCGGTCCTGCAGTGGAAGCAGCAGTTCTTGCTGTGGTGCAACATCAAGCCTCACCAGATCGCCATGTTCACCTCGGACCAAAAGGAAAAGTTCTTGGGCGCTGCCGGTATTGTGATCTCGACCTACTCCATGGTGGCCAACACCCGGAATCGATCGCACGACTCACAAAAGATGATGAACTTCTTAAAGAGCCGAGAGTGGGGTTTTCTGTTGCTGGACGAGGTGCACGTCGTTCCTGCTAATATGTTCCGCAAGGTCTTGACCACTATTGCCGCCCATGCCAAGCTTGGATTGACTGCCACTCTGGTCCGTGAGGACGAAAAGATTGACGATCTCAACTTCTTGATCGGACCCAAGCTGTACGAAGCCAACTGGATGGATCTTGCCTCAAGAGGCCATATTGCCAACGTTCAGTGTGCTGAAGTGTGGTGCCCCATGACTCCTGCATTCTACCGCGAATATCTCCGCGAGTCGTCTCGGAAACGAACCTTGCTGTACGTGATGAACCCCAACAAGTTCCAGGCCTGCCAGTATTTGATCCGGTACCACGAGGAGCGAGGCGACAAAATCATTGTGTTCTCGGACAATGTGTACGCTCTGGTGGCCTATGCTCGCAAACTTGAGAAGCCTTTCATCTACGGAGAGACCAGCCAGCAGGAGCGTGTCCGTATCTTGCAAAACTTCCAGCACAACCCCAAGATCAACACCATCTTCCTGTCCAAGGTCGGAGACACGTCCATTGACTTGCCCGAGGCCACCTGTCTGATCCAGGTCTCATCGCACTACGGATCCCGTCGCCAGGAAGCCCAGCGACTCGGACGTATTCTGCGTGCCAAGCGCAGAAACGACGAAGGTTTCAACGCGTTCTTCTACTCGCTGGTCTCCAAGGACACCCAGGAAATGTACTACTCGACCAAGCGTCAGCAGTTCTTGATCGATCAGGGCTACGCCTTCAAGGTGATTACCAACCTGGACGGCATGGACCAGGAACAGGACCTGGTGTACTCGACTCAGGCGGAGCAGATGAGTTTGCTGCAGACGGTGCTGTTGGCGCAGGAGAGCGAGGCGGATCTGAACGACGATGTGGCGCCTGATGCAGATGACCTGACTGGCAACACTACGCGGCGTAGCGGCGGCGGCGGTGGATCGGTGCTGAGCCACGCGGGCGGTTCCTCTGTGGCTGGAAGCTCGAACGGCGCCAAGCGCTCTGTCGGCGGTCTGAAGAGTTTGAGCGGTGGAGACCAGATGGCGTACGTCGAGTACAACAAGGCCGTGAGTTTGAAGGACAAGGGTAAGGATAGGGCCGAGCACCACCCACTGTTCAAGAAGCAGTACAACAAGAAATAAAAGAGGCATATGCGCATTCCGTTGAAGGTTGCAAGATCAAAAAGAAATAAAAATATGTATGCTTCTACGACTTTGATCGTCCAGACCACAGCTGTATGCCTCATTATTGCCCATCAATAATGCATGGAAATAAACCGGACATCTCGGGAACGATCCCGAGAACAAGAGATTTCCCAACATCATCCTCGAAGCATTGACAACCAAAAAAAAAAAAAAAAAAAAAAAAAAAAAAAAAAAAACTCACATCATCCACATGACAAACTAATTTGGTCAGGCAATGGAGACGACCTAGAAAAGCGATCTTACATAAGGAACTGCTACTTTCTTGGAATAAACATTCTTCTAGTTGAAATTGTACAGAGCTCGCTCCAACCATGTCCTCTTTTATCTTTCCTGCTTAGTCAACACGAGGAAGTGTCCGTGTGCCGCAAAGGAAAGACCTATTGCTGTAAAAGAGTGGCATATAACTTAGTTGGTATTTTGGAGTTGGAAACTACATGCCTATGAAAAAAAAAAAAGCCACTGGGATCCATAGATGGAGGGGTATCACTTGCCGACATCCTCGGCTTCGTACTCGTTCTTGCCGTCCTTGTCTACATCCACCTTTTGATCCTCTGGCGCCATTACAATCTCATCCTCGTCGTAATCATCCACCACCGGCGCACTTCCTGCCTTTGCCTCTCCCTTCTCGGCATCAATCGCCGTCGTCTTCCTGAACAGCCGCATCGATCTAAAGAACTCGACCCCAGCCAGGAGCAGATAAAATAGACACAGCAAGTCTCTCGACCGCACCACATGAATATACTTGGGCGTATCCGGACTCACTTGAGATGAGAACAGAGTGGTCACGAAAAAGACGTCAGGCTGGGTTATTCCGTTCTCTCTCCAGTACTGACCCTCGCTCGAGTACACGCTCTCGGTTTCCTGGAACGATACGATCGGCCAGAACAAGCCATCAATGAGCAAACTCGTAAAGAGGATGGTGCGGGTCTTGCGTGGGTAGCGACCAAGGCCGTTGATGACGAATTTGGTGAACATGACAATGGCGAGGAGATCGGGCAGGAAGGTGCCAATGCTTTGGCCAATGGGTGGTAGGCCGCCTGGTCTGGTGCTGACGATGACAATATCCAGGATCAAACAAACAAAAGCCAGGAAGACGATGAGTTTCCGGAGGGTTTGTGGCGCTCCAGACTTGAAGGTGAATATCCGTTTGGACTCTTGTACGTATTTGTTTGTGGATATCGAGTTGATGATGTCCATGGTATTGTGTATGTGTGGTTATTTCTTGGTGAGGTGGTGAGGTGGTTCGTTGTTGGTGGTTGTGATTGATGTCTGGTTTCTGTGCTGGTCTCTGTTGAAATTGGGTTTTGAAGACTGGCGAGGACTAGTGGAAGGTGCTGAAGGTGGACAAGGAGGACAAGGTGAAAGAGGACGGAGAGACAGTGGGAGTGAGAAGCACAAAGTGAAAGAAGGGCTCTATTTGGCATTTATGCGATGAAGGTACAAAACGACGGAAGCGAAGCAGACAGACAAATGCTCTCAAAAGAAGGCGCTGTAGTTTGGTCCTTTCACTCTCAGATGTTTGAAGGTCCACGCTCGGATACATGGTCAGTTGGTCATGGACTCATGGGAAAGGCAGGCAGGCACTGTTGCCAGGATGGTTGTTGTAGGGCATGCATTGGGCAAGTCCTTATCAAAGAACCAAAGACTAGATCACTGGTGTTGCGGTGACCATGTTCGAGCCCACGGCTACTGCACTCGACACTCGACAGCATGTCTACCTACAAAAGTCGCACACAGTTCGTTCTTCCACGACGTGCCAGTCGTGTGTGCCTGGGGAACTAAGGTTTCAGAAACACAAGGCCAAAAAAAATTGCAAAATCAGTCGTTGTGCTTCTCCCGAGGATGTGCCCTGGATTTCAAACACAGAAACGAACAAAGTGAAGCACAACTTACTCCACAGACACATGCCAGATTCCACACCCGTTTCTTTCTTTCTTTTATTTCCACTTTACGTGCTTAAGGCACCTTGGCCAGACGCCCTCCTCTTCATGACCAAATGCACCGCACCAATACCCAAGGACAGGAGCATTACTATCAACTTGGAGGTGGTGTAAAGCGACCAGCAAAAGCGGCTCCCCTTGTCCTTGTCCTCCCAAGAAAAATCAGGCGCATATCCGATTTCTTTGTTTCCTCGGGTGCTACAATAGACGATGTGTACTCCCTGGTAACCTCGGTCAAAATACATGTACGGTTCGTTCCCTTGCGCCTTATCCACCCAAATGCTGATCGCCACCGTCAAGGGGTACAGGAAACCGACTGCCCCAAAGTAACAGCTCAGGATCCGGTCGTATTTGGGTGTCTTCTTGATCGATGAGTACTTGCGGAGATAAAAGACCGCCATTGCATCGATGAAGAACAGACAAATGAAATTGAAGGGCGTGGAGCCGTAAAAGGGAACAGAGAAGATGCTTGCAACAATGTCGAAGGTGAAATAGATGGTAAAAGTGGCGACGACAAAGTATTGGTGCAGATTGGGAGGTCCTACTTCGTGCTCTGGAGTGGACGAGTGTGGTTGGGTGTATGGCAGTTTGTCGTGTTGTGACATGGATCGGGATATGAATAAGAAGGAACGAAGAAGGAGGAGGATGGACGAGTGAAGAAAAGAGAAAAAAGAAAAAACAAAGAAAGAAAGAATAGAGAGAATAGTGCTATGCTGTGCGCACATTGGGCTGTTGGAAAAAATACGTGTCATGGCGAACCATCCCGTTTTCGCGTGGGCCATAATTTTGATAATTTTGGTGGCGATCTCAGAACCCATCAGCATCAATCGTATCATGCATTCGAAGACCAAACAGCATAATGTAGCCTATACATGTAACAACGGCCAGCCCAATTCAACCGCGTGTTTACATTCAAGATCAAGATCTAGATCAAGAGGACCTAAACCTCATCCTCTTCCACAAACTCGTCTTACCCTTAGTTCATTGCTTCATTGGTGTATTAGTAGGGGGCGAGTATTAGATGTGGCAAGGCAGCTATGGTACAGGGGAAGCGTAAGGAGATGTAGCATTCTAAGCTAATGCAGACTCTCTTACTTGCCAGCAATTTTGGCCTTGAAAGCCTTAGAGTTTTCGACCTAGTACTCGTTTTTAAAGTCCTTGTCGTCCTCCGTCTTTTGTTCTCTCGGTGCCATCTCAATCTCCTCGCCGTCATCCTCCATCACAGTTTCTCCCTTCGCACTTCCCTCCTCATCGGCTACCGCCGTCCTGAACGACTGCAACGACCTGAGCAGCTCGAGCGCAGTCAGGCCCAAGTAAATCAGACACAAGAAATCTCTGGACCGCACCACATGTATAAATGTGGCCACGTTGTCATCGATGTATGTCTGGAATTCGATGGTGACGAAGAAGATATTGAACCGGTTCAAACCATAGGCGTCCCAGATCTGGCCATCGCTCGTATATGCGGTCCCGGCATCCACAAACGAAACAATCGGCCAGATCAACCCGGATATGAGGAGGAGGGTGAAGAGGATGATGCGAGTCCTGTGTGGATAGCGACCGAGTCCGTTGCGGACGTATTTGGTGAACATGGTGATGGTGAGAAGGTCGGGTAGGAAGGTGCCGAAGCCGTGGCCGATGGAGGAACTGGAGTTTGGTCTGTTGGTGGTGATGACAATGTCCATGATCAGGCACACAAAGGCCAGGAAGATAATGAATTTGCGAAGGGTTTGTGGCGGTCCTTTGGATCTCTGGCTGTCTGCGCCTGGGGCACCTTCGTTCGTGGGTAATGCCCCCGAGTTCATGGCATGTTTGTGCTTGTGTGTACTTTGGGGTGAGAGAGGTGTTGTTGTTGTTAGGTTGAGAGGGAAAGATAGAGTCGCCTGAAGTTGATGCATGAGGGTGTCTTTGTGTATGATTGCGTGAGTACGTAAAAGAATGAGAGTGAGGTGTGAGATGTGCAAGTTGTGAACAGTGAATTGAAGTGGGTTCGGAGTGAAGAAGAGACAAGAAATGCTCGTCGATATTTGTGCCAAGAGATGGCAGAATTGCTCTCAGCAAAGCATATTGGTCTCTCTTTCGCTCTCTCCCAGAGAAATGCGGACCATCCATCCGCACTCAGGCACACACACATGACATCGTTGCCATGATCATTGATACCGGGTAGTGTACGGGAGGAGGTTGTGTATGGCTGTCGCATCAACAAAGAATGATCGTCGGCTGTTGATGTTGTTGCTGATGGTTATCATACACATGCGGGTTATTGCCCACCTGCCTGGCTTCTATTCGCATAAACGCAGTGCTGTTTTAAAGAGTAACCGTCACTGTGTGACATTTTGCTCACACCCAACCCGCACCAAACTCTGCCTCTTTCAAACTCTGTCCCATCGACTCTCCCTCGTGCAGAAAAAGAAACTATATCTGTGGGCTGTGGCATGCCTCTTCGCACATTTGTCGAGGCAGTGTGAAAGCAAACCCATCGCTCGTTCTCGTTTTTCTTTATATTCTCTCGCTTTCAGTTCTTAACACAGTTGAGCTCTGTGTTTTCTTTCTCGATCCAATCTTCATAGTCACGTTCGCAGCAACAAACCCAAACGTCAGGAGTACAATCATGGATGTTGAGGTGAAGAGCAACTGCCCACACACAGCCTTTGGTCTCCCGTCCGCGTAGACGTCGTAGTACTTGGGCACTGGCTCCTCGTTCCAGTACTGAATGCTATAGTAACTAACTTGTGCGCCGCTGCCACCACGTTTAAAGAGACTATAACCTCCCTTCCTCGCGCTTGCTGTACGAAGAGGTAGACGGCCTCTGCCAAGGGGAATAGGAACCCAACTGCCACAAAGTAGTAGCTCACGAGTCGGTGATATTGGGGCGGACGCTCTAGCCGGGCGTACAATGCAACTGACATGAAGGTCATGATGTCCACAAAGAACAGAGGAAAGAGACTGGAGTATATTAAGACGAAATAGCAGTTTGTATGATCCCTTGGCCTCCTCTGCCTCTGGAACGGGCGAGAGAGAGGCAAAGTGTGTGGCAGCTTTTCGTTTGTGACATGGGGGGTGGCGGGTGGATGAGATGGAACGAAGAGGAGGGGGATGACGAGAGGAATCTGAGAAAAAATGTGCTGTCGTCAAGTGGGGTATTTTCCCGAGGAAGAAAACTTGCGATTTGCCACAATTGCTCACAGTAGTTGGGACAAACGAGGGGGCAAATGCGGCATGTTGTCAAAGCGAAGAGAAAATGCCTTTCTTTAACCAAAAAATACACGAACTAAATCGAGCACACTGTACATGACGATCATGCAGCTAAGAACGATCTTCGAACTGACAATTGGTGGCCCACAATGGTCCACCATCTTGCCCCTAAGTCTCTCGGCCGTAGCGGGTCCAAAGTTCGCGGCAAAGGTATCGAAACTCACGTATGCACAGTAATGGACGACTTCCCCTTGGGCATCATAGCCAAATTTATACCTCGATACCTTGCCCATCGCTGCATCCATCATCAGCCAGCCCGCCATCAGCAGAGGAATCATCAAGATTGTAGAAAAGGAGGTAAACAGGAGCCGATGATGTTTTGGTGCCATTGTCAGGGCGGCCCAAATTGCAAGGACGTCGACGGAGAATAGGTGGAAGATAGCGAAAAGCTCCGTCTCCCCATTGACAGTGTAGTGCAGATAGCTGGCCACGCTGTCGAGAGTGATCATGGAGAGAAACAAGGCGAGGGCGCCGTATCGGTGCAGCTTGTATGGGTTCACATTGTTGCTCTCTTGTACTGGCGGATTGTTGGCAGCTGAAATTATTTCAATGCCTTTGTGGTCGGACATGATGAAAGAGGAGGACGAACAGGAGGAGGGGGAAGTATCAATGTGGGATGAAGAAAAAAAGAAACCAATAAAAAAACAAAAGGTATATTTGTGAGCACCAATGCGTCGGGACTGTGTTCTTGTCCAAGTTTGTAATCGCAGAGTGAAAACGGAATAGCGGCAAAAGCGTTATGACGCCCTCTTTTATTCGACTGGGGGGTACATAGAGGCGCAGGCTGAGTGCACAAAACTCTCACGACACAAGATCCAATGGTTGCACCCAGCATATGTTTGCAAGGTGACTGGCTAGACTAACCATCCAATATGGGCCATCAAAAAGCAAGAAACGAACACATGGATGGAGGGTGTCTGTATTTGCGTCTTTCTCTGAAGCTAATCCAGACTATGAGGTTCACTATGACCGTTGACGTCATGTGAGACAGCGCGCACAAGATCGAGTCCCTGTCGATACGAGGGTCCAGACCCTCCAAAATATACTCACATCGTTACAGTAGGTGGCCCTCGTCCCCATCCTGTCAAGAAGGTGTAGAGCACTGAATTAGGGGTGTCAAACCCTGACATTTTGCGACGCATATTTTTTTGGGTTCACGAAAAATGCGTCCGCATTCTCCTTTAAGATTTCTCACATAAAATGCGGCAGCAACCAAAAAAATTGACGTATTTTTTTTTCTGTGTAAAAAAAATGCGGCCGCATTAAATTTTGCAAGTGTTAGGGTTTGACACCCTCTATTGGAACATGTATGCTGTGGCAAAGGCAACATGGACATAAACAAAAACACACGCAACTCACAAAGAAGCAAGAACTTATTTGGTATTTGTCTTCGAATCGCTTGAAGGTCTCCACTCCTCACTGATTACATATCACCTTGCATTCTTAACGAAGATGTGGTCCCTGTTTTTCTTTTGCCACATTGTTCTTCAGAACCAAGATTTACGGTCCCGATACCTCCAACCAATGTCAGAACAACCACAGAGACAAGCTCAAAGAGGCCACGGCGCACTCGCCTTATGACAACGACACCACACATTGGTTGGTTGTATGTGAGTTCCAGAAGAGCCACCCCCAGCTTTCGATCCCAAACGGTTCCAGTTTTATTCTTGATTGACGCAGAAGACGAAGCATCCTCCGTGCTGTCGTGAGTAGAACTTGACTTTGGGTTTACGCCCTTCCATGAACCATTCCAGGCACATGAGCATATTCAGGCTGGGCTTGATACCGCCGATCATAAATGCCCAACTTAACAGCTCATTGTCGACATCTAAGGAGTAGAGCTGGTAGTCGACGTCTGAGGAGTAGTATCGGCTGCCAAAGACATAGGCGGCAAGAAAAACGATCGCTAGCAGATCGGGAAAGACCTAAGACGAGAAATCGGATTCATGGACGAGATAGCCGATGGTGCTGCAGTTACGTATCCAAGGCAATGTAGAAGGAGTACAGGAAGATGATTTCCTTGCGTATTGTGAAATGTGATCTGGTACTTGTAGGTTCCATGGTTTGTGAGTTCTTGTGAAAGTGAGGAAAATGAAATTATCAACCAGACGAGAAAAGACACAAAAATGCAAACGAGCATTGACGGAAATAAATGATATGGCAATAATGGGCTCATACCGCAACAGCCAACATCCACAACAGCCAACAACCACAACAAAC
This sequence comes from Podila verticillata NRRL 6337, assembly GCA_000739165.1. Classification (NCBI taxonomy): domain Eukaryota; kingdom Fungi; phylum Mortierellomycota; class Mortierellomycetes; order Mortierellales; family Mortierellaceae; genus Podila; species Podila verticillata. The sequence goes on along the minus strand of KN042416.1, from coordinate 1,458,128 downwards.
ATGCATGAGACAAACTGTTTTATTAGTTCAGGAACCAAGCCTAAGCAACGCCTATCAATCTAACGAATATCTATCCACCAACGAACACGTTGCTTTGCTGCGTTTTCCCACAGCTTTCTTCAATGGAACGGCATCCTCTCACCCTTCCTAGCGTAATAAACTATCCCCAGATACAATGCCAGTCCAACGCTCAGCACATTGACCACAACCTTTGAGTGCACATACGGCTTCCCGCACCACCAGAGCATCTGGCCCGTGAACGGCATACCGGCCAGAAGCTGACCAAACTCCTCCTGATTGTAACGCACTTCGTGGCAGTAATTCACCTGCTGGCCCAGTTGACCGTAATCAAACTTGAACCCCGCACGCCGGGTCCGGGTCCAGTCCAGGGCAAACCACACGAGTGGCAGAAGCAGCGGGAGGACCCAACCCACAAGAAAAAAGTAGTAGCTGAGGAAGCGGTGGGCCCTGAGGCTCGGTGTGCGATCCCGGACATAGGCGAAGAAGCAGATGGCGGCGAAGACGTCGGCGTAGAAGAGAGCGAAGAAGTTGGCCTTGCGGTGGATGATGTATTCGAGCGAAGAGCCGACTATGTCGATGATGACATAGATGAAGTAGGTGGCGAGGACAAAGAGTTGGTGGAGCCTGGGTGAAGGTGTGGGATTGCGTGTCTCCACGGGTGAGTGAGGGCCATATGAGGGTAGTTTCTCGAATTGTGACATGGTGGGAGGAGAAAGGGGATGGGAGGAAGGAGGATCGACGATGGGATGGAAGAAAATGTGGAGAGAGGAAAGAGAGCAGAAAAGAGAAGAGTCGAACTTCCAACAACAAAAAAAGAAAGAAGGTTGGGAAGTGGGATTTGGTGAAAAGAAAACAGCCACAAACATGCATGCTTTCAAAGACAGATATCACCATGGTTTTATTCACCAGTCTGATCCCGCACATGTATTCGAGATGGGGCTTCCTCTTCCGTCTCTGGTTTTCTTTGCTTGGTTGCAGAAGAAGGTGCGAGGAGCTATCTATCGACCAATGAAACCCCGTTGTTGCTTACTATTCCAACGGCTTTTTTTCCCCTCTTCCTTCAACGGAGCTGTGGGGATTCATACCCTTTTCCCAGAACAGCTCGCCCCCCCCCCCCCCCAAGTACACCACCAACCCAACGCTCAGCACTTTGGCCCACACCTTCGAGTGCCCATACGGCTCCTTGCACATCCAGATCAACTCGTTCGTGACATGGCGGGATGAACGAGGAAGGGAGGAAAGGAGGATGGGATGGGACAAGAAAATGTGGGGAGTAGAAAGAGGAGAGGGAAAAAGATGAGATCGAAGTTTGTGGCGAAGGGAAAACGGACACAGACACCCACTCAAAATAAGCTTAAAATTGATCAATACTCCTCATCACTCGACGCTAGTTACACATGGCTCTCAATTGGAGCAAAGAACTCGCCATTTTTTTCTTCCCAGGGAAACCAGCTCTACCACTCACCTTCACACAAAGCCCCCTTTCATGATTTTTTGTCCGTTGGGAGGGAGGGAGGGAAAACGCCCTGAAAACCACTAACCGCGTTTTGATGTATGCAGTACCACATCCTGGCAAGTCAAGGTACAAGTAGATGTAGTGAGGAACGACGGATAGGGGAGTACCTTGGACCCACGACGGGGGCTTATGCCCTGAACCAGAGGCCCCTTCAGTATGGGTGTTCGTTGGGTCACGAGGGCGAGATTTTTTTAGCCTTCTGTGCTTCAGTAAAAAGTCAGTTTTCTTCAAGTAAGAGAGGTGCTTTATCGGTGCAACTACGTCGGCCCACGAAATCTGATTCTGGAAAGAAAGAAAAAAAAGAAAAAGCCAAGAGGGCGCCGGGCGTACCATGGGGGGGGGGGGCAGCCATGTCGAGATGAGAGCAAATTAGTTCGGACGGAGTAGAATAAGAGACACCCAAGGACTGGTGGGACGACGTATTGATGTCATAGGCATTGAGAGCAACATTATGTTTAAAAAGAGAGTTGCAGACCATTCCGCATTTGGGCATCGGATCATTCACTCGGTTTCTGGAGCAAAGGTATTTAAAGCTCTTTCTATTTTATTTGTGAGGCCATTGCATTCGAAGGGCTTTTTGGGCGCATGAAGGTGTGTGAGTGAGAGAGAGTGCTTTCGGGTAAAGTGGTGTGTTGGAGGTCATTGCTAAGAACTAGTGTACAGGTTTGGCCAATTGGAACAGTTGGAACCAAATAAAAAGAAGGGAGGACGGCATGAATGAAAAAAAAATACAAGAAAAATGGGGGGTGACGAATGACGACAGAATGGCGTTGGTGTGTGGTGTGAGAGAAAGAGAGAGAGTAAGCGTGATGTCTTATACGATGTGCTGCTTTAGATCTTGTGATGCCATCTCCCGCCTCTTGCCGCCAGAGACCATATGATGCTTGCTGTTGCTCTGGATCGACGCTTCGCCGATGATGTACTTGTCCCACACCAACACGGCCGAGAACAAAAAGTTGAACATGTGGATCAACACTTTGGAGTAAATTGACTGGCATCCGCTCGTTGTCGTCATGGTTGTGCTCAGTGTCAGCGAGCTCTCGCTGGCCAACTTGGAGGCCTTGTAGCAAAACTGGAACTCTTGGCCGAGACTGCCGTACACCGACACAATCGACGTTTGATCGTGTCCAAACAGCGCTGGACCGGTGAGGACTCGTCCAATCCGGTACAGGGGCCACAGCCAGCCAAAGACCAGGATTGCCCAGCTCAGATAGGAATGACTGCGTGGGGAGAGCTGATTTTGGAGGAGGTAGAAGACAAAGACACAGATCGCGACCATGTCTGCGAGCATGAGGGTCCAGAAGCCGGTGTCCGGATTGGCGAGCAGCTCGTGGCAGCTACCGACCATGTCGAGGACGATGTAGCCCAAGAACGTGATGAGGTTGAAGTATCTGTGCCAAGATGAGTCCATGTTGTTGTGATGTATGTGTTTGGTGTAGGTGCAAGTGTGCTGTAAGTACCAAAAGTGTAGAGTGAAGAAAAAGATCGTCTCGTTACAAAAAGAGTTTTTTTTTAAGAAAAGGGTTGGTTGGGTTGGAAGTACACTTTGTCGAGGAAAGAAAAAGAAAGTGTGTGGGCAAGAAAAAGAGTCAGAGAAGAAAGAAGACGAGGAGAAGGGGGTCTATCTTGTATGAGGAGATGGTTTGGTAATGGTTGTGTTGGAAGCAATTGGGAAGATAAAACAAAGGCAGGTTGCGGCAAAAGGACGGAACAAGAAGGATGGAGTTGAAGGGAACAAAGAAAGAAAGAAGGAAAGAAAAAAAAGCAAAGAAAGCGAAAAGAAGGAGTTGTGTAGAAAAAGAAAAAGAGGAGTGAAGTATAAAGCGAGGCAAGACGTAGGACAGAAGGGATAAGGTGGCGGGGAGGACAAGGAAAGAAAACAAAGGGATGGATGTGTGGCAATGGGGATGGCTGACCTCGACGAGTATTTATTGGAACACACCTCACAGTAAACACAGGGCTGTGTTTGAGAGGGAATGAGAAGGGTTGCTGAGGACTGAAGGCGGTGTGAGTACAACAAAAGCAACAAAAGAAAAACAAACACAGAGTATTGCAATGGGGAGAGTTTGAAGAAGCCTGAGAAGTCGACTGAGCATGGGCGCTGTCGAGGAGGAGTGTGAGTGTGGTTTGTGTTGTGCTATGTTATTCCAATGCTCCCACTCCAAAACCCCATCCCCATCCCATCCCACCCCCCTTGGCGTACTTGCATCCCTCTTTTGTTTTCCCTTGGATCACCATGCCCATGGGACGTGCTTGCCCTTGGGCGTATTGTTTCTTTTTGTTTTCTTCTTGCATTTATTCCGCAACCTTGCAAAAAATAGAAATGCAGCGTAGAAAGTGGAACAATTTAGTAGCACGGAAAAAGAGAAGCATAACCTGAGCTGAGCCATGCAAGCACACACAGTACACTTTTACAGCGGCAATACATGGATGCAGCGAGGCGAGCAGGGAACATGCCTGGCGCCACACCGAAAAAAGACATTCGTGGAGGTGAGGAGTTGGACAGCAAAGACACAGACAGCCCGCATTTCTTTTCCGGAATTTCATATGTGCTGTATTATGTGTAATGACATCGATGTTGCTCTCAATTGACATACAAAATAAAATAAGCCTTCCTTTCTTCCTCCTTCAAAGCACCACAAACTCCGTGATTTCGACTGCTCACACATTATCCATTCGACTGCATCCGGCGACATGCTCAGCTTTGGTATTTCGAGAAAGAAGAGAAACTACAAATGGGCGATCCATCCTTGTAAGGTTGGATGGCTGGCCGCACTCATGGGAGGTATCTGCGTTGAGTAACGAACGCCCACAGCCATCGCTTGGGCGTCAAGCAGCATGTGTTTTTGGCTCTCTTGTTGTTCACATATATGTGTTTTTTTGTTGGGAATATTATTGAAAGGTTGGTGTACAAGGAGAGGCTATGGGGCTACAAATACATGAAGATAAAAGGGGGGTTTTTTTGGTGGGTCTTTTGTCATGGTCAAGGGATTAAGAAAAAAAAGAAAAAAAAAAAAAAAAAAAAAAGAGTTCTACGCGAAGCGAGATCGCAAATATTTGTTGAAAGAAGAATAAGAAAGAAAGAAAAGAGATGCAGATGAACAAGACAGAAACGAGGAGTTACCAGGAGTCAAAAGAAAACCGTCGGTGGGAATGTTAGGTAACCCTTTAGCCACTCCTTCCTGCCCTCCGTCCTCCATGTCCTCCTTGGCGCCTCCTTTTCTTACTGAAGGGTCGTCGTGATATGTCCCATCGAGTGGGACATCGCGCCTTGAGAATATCCCCCATTGCCTCCTCCAGAGCTATTGCTCTGGTTCTTCAGGAACTTGAGCGAGTTGAGCAACTTGAATCGATTGTTCTTCTTGGCTGGAGATTCCTGGATGTTGTGCTCTGCGATCTGATCCATATTCTGCAGGATCTGATCATAGATCCCCTTCAGCACTGCAATCTTGAGCACTGGATCCGTCGAATTGAGATTCTGTTGCTGTTGCTGTTGTCGGTACTCTTTTCTGCGGCGACTCTTGCTACTGACACTGGCGCGACCGCGACTGCGACTGCGTCCTCCTCCGGTGGTGGTGGAGTGGTCGTCATCTTCGTCATTGGATTCGCCATCGATGCCAAGTCCATCGCCAAGCACCGAGGACACTTCGCCATCCTCGCCCACAGGTCGATCACCGTCCACATCGTCGCCACCGGCACTATAGTACAGGTGCGAGGGGATATCCAGTGACGCATCCGTGTCCAGATCATAGTCCAGCAGAATTGGTGGTGGTGTCGGCGCATTCAACAAACTCTCTGTCAGTGACGGCTGGCGCAGTAACAACGACGTCGCCGAAAGCGAGTTGGCTCCCGAATGGAGAGACGACGTCGGGTAGTCATCCGGCTGAGGGAGTTCAGAGACAGGAGACGAGGAAGAGGTCCTGAGGCGCAGCCAGGGCAACGAAGTACCTGACTTTTCCGCACTGAAACTGGGCAGAGGTGAGACTGGACGACCAAACGATGTTTTGGATGACCTGCTAATGGAAGGACGTCCACTATTCGTACTAATGTTGCTAGTCGATCCTGGGACTGGAGAAGTAGCGCGCGACGAGAACAAGGTCAAGGGTGTGGAGGTCAGTGAAGGCGAGCTCTTGATTGCCATCGAGTTCTTGATATCGGTCAAGTTGCCATCGCCCAGTCGTCCACCACGAGCAAAGGTGACTCGCTCCCCACCATTGCGATGTGTGATCACACTGCCGGCCGATCCAGGGTTTGTCTCCAGACCCAGAGCCATCATGGCATCCAAGCTAAGCTGCAAGGTCGAAGATTCCAAAGTTGAGCTACTGTGAGGGAGGTCGAGCGTTGTCTTGGATCCTGTAGCAAAGTCAAACACGCGGCTCATCCGGTTGTTCAGCTTCTGCAAGATCTGAGGTTGTTGCTGCTCCTGCTGATGTGGGCTGGTGTGGGTGTACATGCTCTTGGGTCGGGAAGAAGCATTAAGGCCAGCCCCGAGGCCAGCTCCGAGTCCAACGTTCCTCGCAATGAGCTGTTGGTGACTCTTACGAGGACGAAGACTGTTCAAAAGTGGGAACGCCAATAATCCTCCAGAAGTCGTAGACGACGGACTGGTCGTCAGAGGCTGCGATGTGATTGGAACCGAATAGTGTTTTGTTGCCGCCGAGAACTGGAGCGTGGGCAAGGTGCGAGTGGTGGGATAGTCGACATAGTTAGGGTTGATGCCCTCGCTATTCAAACTCTGCAGCTCAGTTCCGGTGGACTGATCAATGGAGGATGTTGTAGTGATGCTATCGTTCTCGCCTCCAGAGACCGGTGGAAGACCAAAGCTGCGGTTGACCATCATGTTCTGGGTAGCGATAGCGAGTCCCTGTGAAATGCCCAAGTGCTTTCTACTGAGAGCATTCGTGGTGCTAGCCGAGAGTGCAAGTGTGGTTCCGCGTGGCGACATGGAGCCAGTAGTCAAGGCTCGTGACACGGGTCCTGATCCAGTCACGCCATCCAGATCATGTTGGTCGCGATACTGCTGACTGTCCAATTCCTGCACACGTCTCAAGATCGAATCGTGCATCCTCCAGAGCAGCGTCCTTTCAATTTGTTGAGGCATAAAGGACTGCAGCACATTGATCTTCATGTTCATCTGGTGTTGCTCCTATATCCACGAGTTAAAGAAGGGCACAATTAATCATTGCGTCAAAACACATCAATCACAATGTGTAAGCTAAAACAACTTACTCTGGTAATCTCGAATCCATTCTCTGGCCATTCACCGATTCGGAAAACCTCGAGGGAGCCCATGAGCTTAGTCAGCGAAGAAGGCAGCGACTTGATCGGGTTGCCTTTAAGCAGCAGTACTTTGAGCTGAGCCAAGTCGCCCACTTCTTTCGGCAGCCACGACAGTAGGTTGTCGCTCAGATCCAGCACTTCCAGGTGGTTCAGCACGCTGATATTGGACGATAGCACTCGGATCTGGTTATGGTGCGCCTCAAAGACTCGGAGTCGCTTCAAATCCGACAGCTTGCTGGCTGTGACGCCTGATGATCCTCCTCCAGGTGTGTTGCCTCCCGACCCGCCCTGCGACATGGATCCCGAGCCGACCACTGCGTTGTTCGCCATTCCCAATCCGCTTCCCAAGGGTCCCGAGAGTGCTCCAGAGTTATAAGTGTTACTATTGCTGTTGTTGTTTGAATTGGACAGGTTGAGCGAGGAGGTACCGATCTCGCGCAAAAAATTGTTCGAGATATATAACTCTTCCAGCTTGTACATCTGGTCCAGGGGAGGCATGGCTTCAAACTGGTTTCCAGACAGGTCCAGGTAAATCAACTCTTTGAACGCCACTCCGAGCTCCACAGGCAAAACGCGGAGTGCACATCCTTGCAAATGCACGCGGCGGACATTGACCAGTCGCTGGATTGTTTTGGGCAGTGACCGCAGTGGGTTGTTGTCGAATTTGAGCTCCTGCAGTTTGTTGAGCTTGCCAATCTCGTCCGGCAAAACCTGTATATAGTTGAACGAGAGGATCAAATCCTGCAGATCTCTCAATCGACCAATGTCCTTGGGCAATTCGCGGAGATGGTTGTTGCAAAGGTGCAGGACGATCAAGTTACTGAGCTGTCCAATCTTGTCAGGCAGTGCTTGAATCTGGTTGTCGTGCAGGTCCAGATGCGTCAGTTTTGGAAGTCGGACAAGATCTTGAGGAAGAGACGTCAGTCGATTGCATGCCAGATCCAGTGTCGTCAAGTTTTCCAGGTCCTTCCAAGATTCGGGCAGACGCTCCAGCAAGTTGGATCGAAGCGCCAGAACTTGGAGAGTGCGCATTGATCCTATTGACTCTGGCAGGGCTCGCAGGTTATTGTCAGACAATCGCAGCTCGCACAGGTTTCCAAGCTTGCCCATCGTCTCTGGCAGTGTCACGAGCGAGTTGGACTCCATGGTCAGGATCTTGAGCTTGGCCATGTTCTGGATCGCAATCGCTAGGTGGCCCACAAAGTTGTGGTTCAAACGGAGTTCCCGCAATGACTTGAGCTTGTAGATTGGAGAAATATCCGTGAGCATGTTCTGGTCCAGGTTCAAGCGGCGCAAGTTCTTGAGCTTCTTCATCTTGAATGCCGAGTGGAAACTGCTGATTGAGTTGCAACTCAAGTCCAGAACATCCAGCTTGCTCAGCTTCAACAGCGAGTCAGGTACAACCTTGATGTCATTATGGTCCAAGTAAAGCTCGCGCAGGTTTCGGAGACCGTCAAAGAACTCGTGCGGGATCTGACCTAGACCGCGGTTGCTGAGCCAGAGCGGTCCCTTGCTGTTGGGGTCCATCTCGAACAACTCGTCCCAGCGGATAGGGGCACAGGGGTCGTAACTCGACTCGGACCATTGAGCCATAGACATGAGTCGCATCGGTTGATGTGTTTGTGGATGGTTTGAGTTGCCAGACTGAATAGACGACACACCAGAGAGGGGTCGTGTTTGGACAAAGGGTGTCTCTGGAAGGATCGAGATCTCCGTGGAGGGTCTCTGTACCAGGACAACTGGATTTGCTCCTTGATCTTGGACCGAGTTCGCATCCCAGTGTTCCTCCGACTGCAAACTGTGATCCTGGAAATCGATCGTCACCTGGGCAGATGAGAGTGTTGAGATGGATGGTGTTACGTCGGTTGCCTGGGAATCAAACGAGTCCATGCCGCGACGATGCGAGTCTGTTCTGAAACTGGCCAGGCTATCGGGTATCGTTCCAATGTCCGTCATAGCTCCAGTCGCCGTCGACCAAGTCGTATCCGGTGATGGTAAAGCTGGTCGAGGCTGTCTTTGTTGCTCGCCATCCTCTCCTGTAGGCTCCATCTGATCTGAGGACTGAGATATACCACCCGAGAGCACGGCTGATTTGGACAAGGATGGCGTCAAGAGTTGGAAAAGGTTTCGGCTTGGTGAACTTTCGCGAGGCCTTGCAAGAGTTTGAAAAGGTGACGCCTGGATGCTAGATCGAGCACTCTCGTCCTTCTCGACATCATACTCCTCCTCATATGTCGCAGTGAACATGGGTGCAGGAGAAAGTGCATCTCTAGTAACTTCCTGAATGACGGTCTCCTCTCGTACTCCTGAATAGCCATTTGATGATGAGGTAGCGATACCCTGTAAAGTGGGTGACTCCAATGTTTCCAAGGTCGCCTCGAACTTCTCCTTCTGTGCCTGATCAGATCCCGGTATGGTGCTTCTCCGCAGGCTAGATGAGCTGTTATCCCTCTCATGTAGGATTTTGTTGCCGTTAGAATAGCGGGCAATGACACCTGAGTAGTAGGGGTTTGCTTTGCGCGCTGGAGAGACGCCATACGAGCCAACTTGTCGAATACTGTGGCTGCTTGAGACAGAGGATACACGACGTTGCCGAGGTTTGTTTGCAGGTGCCCTGGCAATTGGCGACGATGGGGGTGAGGGGTTCAAACCAGGGGCAAAGGTTTGAGGAATGACGATGGGTGGCACGTTGTTGGGAGTTGTTCCTGAGGCCCTGTCCTGTCGGGTGTCATGGCTTTGTTGGATCTCTGTGTCACCCTCCTGCTTTTCGGGTGAGTCCCTATTGTGTTGGTAGTTCACGACAAAACAAAAGGGGCCAAGAAAATATTTGTTAGACACAAACAATCAAGTATCGTCTATTGTTGGTTGCATTATCAATCACTGTCATTTTGTTCCTATCTCGTCCCTTGCCATTATATGCAAACCACCCTCAAAGTCATGCTCATGCGAATCATGCAAAAAAAAACAAAAAAAAACATGCAGGGCAAAAGAATAGCCAGGGCTAAATCTACCAAGTGTGCCCCCTCACTCTTTCCCAGGCACCTGGTCTTCTCCACACAGACACACACACACACACACACACGCGTGCATGCGCACCCCTTTCAGGCCCACGCAACTCTTTCGCATCGTCATTCTCTCTCTCTCTCTCTCCTACTCCTCTATTCCTCTCCACACCCCAAATGATGTCTATGCCATGCCTCATTGTTATTTTTGTCCGACGCTCTGTTTCTTCTCCACTGACACTGACAATGCTGCAATGCGCTGTGCATTACAGTCTCCTTTTTTTTTTTTTTTTTTTTTTTTTTTTTGGGTCCCCACCCCCTCCTCGCTTCTTGTCCTTTTGAGCACACGCACTGCGAGCACGAAAATGCCCCGCATCTCACCATGGCTCACCTCAGCTCTTATTTTGTGCATTCTTTTCTCTCCCTTTTTCTCACTTTCCAATATTTCTCCTGACCCATCCCGAGGATGAACAAACGATTAGCTGCCCGTTGCACCAAATATGCAACCCGAGTGGGCAAAAGGAGACACAGGAGGAGTGTGCCAAAATAGGCAGACACTATCCCCACATGGTTTCCCTGAACGGCTCCCCCCACTTGTCTATATATACTTCCATATGGCCATGTTATCGTAGCAAACAGATGGATATCAAGTCGAAATTAAATACCTTGATCCTTGACCATTGGTAGGTTCGTCCTCATGGTCGTCCATGACCTCTTCTTCCTCGATATTGAACTGGAGAGCAGGAGAGGGGCTCGTGGGCCTGGATTCCTGTTGTTGATGCTGATGTTGATGTTGCTGAGGTGACGGAGGTTGTTGTTGTGTCTGTTGTTGGTGCTGTTCTCTTAATTGTTTGTTAATATGCGCGCTATCAGCTGTATTAACAGCACTACCAATTGCTGTCGCTCCTCCAGAAGACGCCTTGGTACCCGTATTCGAATGAAGACTCTCCTGATAGAGCTTTTGCTGCTCAGCACGGTAGCGCTGGTCGAGAACGGGGCCAACTTTCTCCGGCTTGGGACTCTGCCGAAAGAGGCGTGAGATACGCGACCGCAGATTAGGACTTGAACTCCGTTGTTGTTGATCCGTGTTGCTGTCGCTCCCTCCTGAAGAAGATGAGGTGCTCTTGAGAACTGTCACTCGTTTTGATCCCGGAGATGGTAGCGGTGAGGTTGGGCGAGAGGAAGGTGCTTTATCGGACGACGCTGTTGATAAGGTGGACCTGGTTTGCTCGGGTATGGATGCAACGGATGATCTTGTTGGAGGGCGAATAGAGGTTTGAGGTTGTGATCCTTGCCTTGGCCGTTGTTGATGTTGTTGTTGATGTTGTTGTTGTTGCTGTGGTTGTTGCTGTTGTTGTTGTTGTTGGATCTGCTGGATTGATTGGGTATGTTGGTGGTGGTGAGAAGAGTGCAAACTACTCTCGTCTGAAAAGACGGACGAGGTCAATGAAGGTGAAGGAGAGGTGGCCCTGGATGTCTTGGACATGTTGGAAAGGGAAGGTTGGCGAATCACGAACCGTGGAGGAGCTAAGAGATCGTCCGAGGTGGGCCGTCCTCGTCCTCGTCCTCGGTCTGAGGATGGAGGTGAGTTGCTCTCTCGCATGTTTATGGAGGATGTGATGAACGTTGTGGACCTGTGTTTGTGATCATCGCCAGGTTCGTCGCTGTGGTTGTTGTGGTCGTTGTGGATAAAGTAGTCTTTGGCTTCGAGGCGAGAGAGGTCGAGAGGCCCAGTGGCGTCAAAGGTGGTTGTTTTTGTGTGCATGGAAGGTGTTTGAGAGGAGGTTGAGGAAGAGGTGTGCTGGGTATGTCGACTAGCTGGACCTTTATAGTCTTGGACTTTGATGGATTGCGAGGTCAGGTACTGGCTGTTGGAAGGAGAGAAGGAGGAAGTGAAGACTGGACGGGACGAGGATGAGGATGTGGACGGTGTCGACAGGGCATTTGGATGTGAAGAAGGAGAGAGAACAAGAGAGGGTGAGGAAGATGAAGATGAAGGAGAAGGGGAAAGGGAGGGACCCTTTGATGTTTGAGCTTCGTCTGGGGTGCTGTCCATGAACGGCATCAAGTCAAAGTCGTCGAAGCTGGGCAGAGACAACGGTAGGACCATTGAAGTGAAGGTTGAGGCTGAAGGTGCAGCCGAGGGTGAGGTCGAAGGTGAAGATGGGGGGATATTAGGGTGATTAATGAGGTTGGTATTGGTATTGCCATTGGTATTTGTAGTGGACTTGGCATGGGTGGTGGTGCTGTTGTGGTTGCTGCTGTTGTGAGGGCTGCTCTTGGTAAACCGAGAGCGAAAAGCAGAGAGCTTCGAGTCCACTTTAGTGTTATTTGGCGGAGGTGGGCTATGTGTGCTCATCAGCACTCGCTTCCCCTGTGCTGGTACTGCTGTTGGTGTTGATGGTGTGCCTTGTGCCTGCATCTGCGTCCGTGTCTGTGTCTGTTGGAGGAAGGGTCCTCGGGAGGGAGTGATGGTCGAGGTCGATTTGATGGATGTGATGGATGGTATCGAGGCAATCGAGGCGATCGAGGTGACAGAGGTAGTGGAGGACGAGGGTATCGATGGGATAGCGGAAGGTAGAGTGCCGTTGACCGAGACTGTGACAGAAGCCGTGCTGGTTCTGTTAGAGTGGCCCGTGGCATTATTGGGGTCAATGGAAGGAGGAGTGGGCGAGGAAGGTGCGTCGACGGGATACAGCGGAGTCCGCTGCTTGGTCCTCCTCATTCTCACTCTTTCTGGGTATATGGTATCTATATTATTACTATATTGTAATATATACAAGCGAGGAGGTTGAGGTGAGTTATTGAGGCTGGGTGATATGATTACGATAGATTGTACGCTGAGCAAGTAGAGCCATGGATAGAGATGGATGAGAGAGATACTTTACAGGTAAAGGTAGGGTATAGGCAATAACAAAAAAAAAAAAAAGCTTCTTTCACTCTAGTGAGTTGATGTAGGTGTGGATGTCGGTGCAAGTGCGAATGAAGGAGGGTCCATTGAGGGTGGGGTCGATGGAGACAGTTATGTGATTATGTGGGCAAGGCTGGATGGATGGAAGGGAGGAAAGGAGGGAGGGAGGAAGGAAGGAAGAAAACAATGCGAGGCAATGCAAAGAGTGGTCAAAATGAGAAGGGCGAGAAAACAACAGTGAAAACGAGAAGGGTGGGCCTGCGAACAAAAAACAACCCTTTTGTCTCGCGGTCTTTGCATATTTTTTCCATCCTCACCCACACCCACGCTCACGCCCAAACACTCGCCAACCCAACTCCATCCCAGTCCTCGCTGCCCCTTTTCCTGCAACAAGAATAGGCCAGCCCCTTTCCCCCAACGTTCTTTTCACGTCTCTTTGCAGACACGTCTCTCTTGTGCCCATGCTTGATCCGCGGATGCGTTCGTGGCTTACGGACTCTTGTTGCGACCTTGTAGATCGACAAGGAATGCACAAACCATCGCCAACTGTGCCCAAATAATTTATTCCGCAATCCCAGAACGAGAACAACAACATGAAACTCGCCAATTGTCGACTTTCATATGAGATGAGCGAGAAACAAGTTTGTTGCAGCGTTGCACAATGGTGGTACAACAAAACCGTCTTGTCGACTATCGTGGAAGGAGAAAAAACAACATGGACATCGCATATCGGATTGACCAATACCAGCAAAGGCACACTACCGTGCCTTTCGAATGGCAAAGGGTAGCACAATCCCCACTTATCCACGTTGTTGTTCAAACACTGACATCTCCAAGAAAAAAAGAGGGAAAATACGACGCTGGTTGACTCACTCATGGCATTGTAGTCCAGCATGGTGAAGTTGCAAGAGACCCCTCCCTTGCCCCTGACCATCACAATATATAAATGATGTGAAGCCAATTCTATCGGGCTGTGCCCTACCTCTTTCCACTCACTTTCCTTCTGCCAGAGCGATATGCATCTTACCAAATCACACAAAGAGGACTGGGACCTCGATCTTAAACGTGCGTCCATTTGGCACGCACGCACATGTCATCCATGCTTTGTCCATTCCATCTCCTTCCGTCCATGGTCTTCCCGGGAACATTTTTTCAGTGCGAAATGCAATAATTTAAGGTTCGGTCATCGACGACGGGACAGACGGGCCAGTGGGTCAGGGTCCCTATCCTTACTCCCAACAGAGATCGAGGTATTGCCTTCCTGCCTTCCCAATACGCTCTTTTTCTTCTTCTACTCGATAGAAGATTATCACCAAGCAAACAACTCCTTGCTTCCATGTGCTAGCGTTATTCACTCAATTCTTCTCAGGGTCAATTATTTTTCTTGCTATCGTAACTTTTGTACAAGTAAATGCTATGCTAGTAGTATACAAAAATGCTGTTGGGGGGTTAACTATGTCTTGTTGAAAACATGCTCTGGGAGCAACAACTCCTCATCCGTGTATGACTCATGTACCTCCTGGACACCCATCTCCTCCTCGATCTCCGGATATTCGTCCTCCTCAATCTCTGGATATTCGTCCTCCTCAATCTCTGGATATTCGTCCTCCTCAATCTCTGGATATTCGTCCTCCTCAATCTCTGGATATTCGTCCTCCTCGATCTCTGGATGTTCCTCCTGCGGGTTCTGATTCCGGTTCTGCTGTACATCTTGATCTTGATCTTCTTTGGCCTCGACCGTGGTTTGAGGCTCAGACTCGTGGTAGTACATGTTCCTCGAATGGCTCAGCAAAATCTTCATCCTGTACGACACCTTCTTCAGAATACTAAACGAGGTGAGATTGAAAAAAAAAAGGTACGAAATAGAGATAAGTAAGGATCCCGTCCAATAACCATTGCTCAGAGTATAAGATAAAAAAAAAAAAAAAAAGTACCGTTCATCGACGCCAGCCATGGTGGCAGCCAGCATAACAGAGTTCCATCCGCGCTCATACGACGCATCCGCGGTCATGGGTTTGCGACCCTGAGCCATATACTCTGGGTTCTTGCCCAAGGCACCCTGGCGGATCACAAACGGGATCCTGTCCAGAACGCTCAACAGTGTGTCCTCGGCCGAAAACGCCGCCGCGTTCTCTTGAAGCAACGTGAGTTCGTCCTGGTCACTCGCTCTGATCTTCTTGAGGTCCGGATAAGGTGAAGGCTTCTTGCATGGAAAGGCCTTGTGGTACTGCTTTTGTGCAAACGTAGTCACCTCGTCGCGGAAGAATCTGTGCACCTCCGTCAACCGCTGGGTGCTCGACCGTTCATTCTCTTGCTGTTCTTTCCGTTGACGTTTGCTGGCGCGTCTTTCATCCAGGAGTCGCTCCAGCTCCTCTTCGTCGTCCTCGTCCGAGCCAGAGATTTCGTAATCGTGTTCTGACTTTGGAACACCTGTGAGTTCCGAGACAAATGCCATGCCCTTTCTTTCGAAACTGTCGGGCATCGGCCGGGCATCCTCATCCAGATACTTGCTTACAGGAACACTATATGAAAAATTGAATGCGTGAAGTCATGTTAATGGGACTGGAGACACAGCATATTCGAAACCTCTTGTTTCTTGCAGATCAATGCATACGTACGATGGGAGCACGGACTCTCGAACAGGCCAACGATAGGCTTCAAACTCCTTTTCAGGATCAAGAACTGAAAGTGTCAAGGCCAGCCGCTGCTCGCGGGTCATCAGAGAATACGCTAGGTGGGCAGCCGTGGTCGCCTGGATATCCGGAACATCAGGATCGAGGTCCTTTGGCCTGGGTTTCTTGAATAGCCGTGACTCCAGCTTAGGTTTCCTTCTGAAATAGGGCTGCGGTTGGAGCGCCGTCGGGACAACGACAGGTGTGGTATCCTCCTCTTCTCTTTGCCTTCTCGCATCCTCCTGAAGTTTAGCCTTGATACGTCTATAGCGCACCCCTTTCTTCCGTCCCCTTTTCAAGACTGGGCTTCGTGATGGCAAAATCGCCTCCAGATCCTCCACGCGGATAGGCTCGTCGGGTTTGACTCCGTTTTTTGTCCGAATGGCCAGCACCTTTTCTTTGACATTTTCGACCTCTCCGGTAGGGGCATTGATACCCACATACCTATTCAAGAGTTGATGGGGAGGTTGCGCCGCGGCTGGATCCCCTTGAAGCGTTCTGGCCAGATGCTGAAGAAGCTGTTTTGTGAGCAGTCGTTCCCTGAATCGAACACCGGCTTCCTGATTGGCTTTCCTTTTCCTGTCCCGTTTCGCCTGCTCTTCTTCGGTCAAGACAGGCTGCACCATGTAACTTTCTGCCAATTGCTTCCCCTCTTGCCTCTTGGCAACGCGCTTGTCATTGAATTTAGTATAATGGCGTTTCCTCATTTCCTTCTGTCTCTCCCTCTCCTCTCGCTCCTCCTGTATTTTCTTCAACAGAGCTTCTTCTTGCTTGATCCGTTGCTCTTCCGCCAGCACGCTCCCAGGTGGGGGTGGTGGCCTGCCTTCGTTCGCTAGTCGCTTCCGCTCGCTCTCTCTCTCACGGTATCTTAAGTTGGCTTTTCTGATTTGCGCTTTCCTCGCTAGCTGCTTCTCTGTGAGTTCCGAGGTCGCTCTTTGGAGGCGCTTTTGCTCCGGCCTCATGGATTGTCCGTCCTCGACCTTTAGCTCCCGCCTCTGATATTGGTCGTCGCCTTCTGTCGAATCCTGTCTTTGCTGCTGGCGCTGCTGTAGATTCCGTTGTTGTTCTCCCTCCACACTCTCCTTTGCCTCTAGACGATCGGTGGTCAATGCCTTCGCCTCTCGCTGCTTTGCGATCTTCCGTTCCTCTCGCCTCAGCACTTTTTCCTCTATTGACCGCTCCAAGTCTGCAGGGGTGACGGCGGCCATAGCGAGGACCTTTCTCAGTCTTCTTCGAGCGCTATTCTTGATAGATCTGTCTCTCAGTTCCTCCTCGGTCAATATTACTCGCCGGCGACGTTTTCGGGTGGTTGTTGCAGATGGCTCGATGGATACCTCCTGGGAGTTGGCGGCCATGTCGTTGCGGTTGCTTTGGGTATGTTGAACGTTTGTGCTTGGCTGGTGCTCCTCGGAATGGGGATGGTCCGTGGCAAGGCCTCCTGAGGAGGGGGAGCCCTCGCCAAAGTGGTCAAACTCGTTGTCAAGACCCTGCATTTCCACGGTTGTGTGATTAGATCAGTTCCATGCGCAGCCGAACTCCGGATCTAGGGGGCGTGATTTGAAATGATTCAAGTGAAGAGTGATGCAGGACGTGAAGGTGATGGTGAGCGATGAGTGTAGAGCAATAGGTGGATGGAAAAGGAGTGGAGATGTTGTGAAGGTGAGATTTGATCAATTAATTAGCTTGACCTAAGCAAAAATAAAAAGTGTTGGTGGCGGGAAGGAAATATTCTCAGCCACAGCGAGAAAGAAATAAGCTCAAAAGATGCAAACCAAAGTAAATCTCAACTCCACACAACATCATGGGAAACTCATCATCCGCCACAAAGGACTCGCTCGAGCCAAACACTCTGGACTCGCTGCTTCTGGGGAAGGCGCCTGCGGACTGGGACTACTCCCAAACCCATGTCATCCACGGATCCATCTCTGGTGAGCCAAGTTCAAAGGAGAGCTAAACAACAACAAAAAAAAAAAAAAACGTTCACACGACCTGCTGGACGCGAATTTTAATTTTTTTTTTTTTTTTTGCCTTGCTCCCTCCAATATCCAACTCCCAGATCCGATCCTGGAAAAGATCGAGCCTGTCGGTCCACAGTACTTGGCTCATGCACGCCGCAAGCTGTTCAGTCGCTCCTTCTCGGAGGATGAGGCTCATGTCGCCCGATCTGCCGCTGAAGCCGCCGCAGCTGCCCAGCTGGCCGAAGACGCAGAGAACGACGACGACTTTGACATTGAGCCAGACCACAAGGACGACTTGCGCCGTGATGCCAAGGACTGGAAGACTCAGGACCATTACCGCTTGTTGGGCCTTGGCTCGATCCGTTGGCGGGCCACCCGTGGCATGATCAAGAAGGCTCGTAAGTGGAAAGGACCGCTGCGGCTGGATTTATCACATTCATTAGCTGACTAATCCGGCTGAATAATGGTTGCTCAATAATTTAGACCGCACCAAGGTGTTGGTTCATCATCCTGACAAGAAATCTGGTGCCTCCGGCGGCTCATCCTCCCACGACGATGCCTTCTTCAAGTGCCTCCAAAAATCGTACGAGATCCTGTCCGACCCCGTCAAGCGCCGACAGTACGACAGTGTCGACAACATTCCAGAGGACGCATACAACCCACTGAAGGATGGTGTGGATCTGGACTTTATCGAGGCGTGGAAACCCGTTTTTGAACGCGAGATCCGCTTCTCGGTCAAGGACAGGCATGCGGCGCCAACGATCGGTACGATGGATTCGACCAAAGCGGAGGTAGAAAAGTTTTATGGGTTCTGGTACGATTTCGAGTCCTGGAGGTCGTTTGAGTATCTTGACAAGGAAGAAGGTGACGGTCCAGAGAAGTAAGTTTTTTTCATGACAGTGAATTTGTATGTTGGACATGGAGCAAACGAACCTAACCACGTTCTATAACTAAATGAATAGCCGCGACGACAAGCGATACATGGAAAAGAAGAACAAGGCCGAGCGCGCCAAGCTGAAGAAGGAAGATATTGCTCGCCTCCGCAAACTGGTCGACACCGCTTTTGCTCTGGACCCAAGAATGGCGGCTTTCAAGGAGCAGGAGAAGGAGGAAAAGGAGGCCAAGAAGAAGGAGCGCCAGGACAAGGAGAAGAAGGTCAGGCTGGAAGCGGAGCGCGAAGCGGCTTTGGCCAAAGAGCGCGAAGAAGAGCTGGAGAGCGAGGCTCGTCTCAAGCGCGATGAGGAAAAGAAGGAGAAAGAGGCCAAGAAGAAGACGATCAGGAAGGAGAAGAAGAACATCAAGACTCTGATCAAGGTTTGTGTCTTGGAAGGTCTAATTGATGTATGATACCCACAAAAATTCTTACTATACCTATTTATGTTTTTGTTTTTTAGGATTCGAACTACTTCTACGCCAAAGGATCCTCCATCGCGCCATCTACTCTGGAAATTTATCTCTCGGAACTGGAGACTATGATGGACAAATTGTCGCTCGAGGACTTGGAGCGCATCCGTGCCGATCTCAGCGCTCCCAAAAAGTCGAACGAGGACAAGAAAAAGATTCTGTCCACAGAGGCTCGCAAGCTCGTTCAAGATGGATTGGCAAACCCTGAGAGCTTAACCCAGTTTGGAGCAGGTAAATGAACCAGACATCAGGTGAAGCGATCGAGGAGTCGCATAATACTAACAGCCCTTGTTGTGATACTCTAGACAATGTCGAAAGGAAGAAAGAAGTCAAGCAGGAAACAACTTTGTCAGCACCTCAGGAGAGTTCTTCTTCCTCTTCCTCGAATGTGCCAACAAAAGAATGGTCCGTGGAAGAAGTCGCACTGCTGATCAAGGCTGCGAACAAGTTCCCTGGAGGCGTCAGCGACCGATGGGAAACCATTGCTGCCTATGTTGCCCTGCATACCGGCCTCCCTCAACGCGACCCTGACGACGTGATCAAGAAGAGCAAGGCTGTGCAAAAGGGCTCCTCTCAAGAAGCCACAGTCCGCCAGCTGCAGTTCCAGAAAAAGACCTACGACGTGACTGATGCACCCTCGGTTCGCTACGATATCGAGGGCGAGGTACCTCCAGTGGTGGATGCTAAGAAACCAGCCAGCAAGAAGAAGGCTCCAGCAACAGCCCCGGCTACAGAGCCTTCAAAGAAGCCCACCTCACCGACCCCACCAGCTTCGACTTCTGCTACTCCAAAGACACCAGCGCTTGCGGCCGTCACTGGAGGTAGCGTGCCACCCGCGCCTGCGTCATTATGGACAGCTGCGGAGCAAAAGATGCTGGAGACCGGTCTGAAGGCCTACCCACCTTCCTGGCAAGGTGAGGGCGACCGCTGGGACAAGATCGCAGAGACTGTTCCTGGTCGCACCAAGAAGGAGTGTAAGCTTCGTGTCAAAGTAAGTCTTACAAGAAACCCTGTTTTCCCCTACATATTTTTGTCTATTAGCCGATGGTCTGACACTGACATTTGTTCTGTTTTATGTGATGTTCGCTCGTGTGTAGTACTTGCAAGATCAAGTCAAAGCCCAGAAAGCAGCAGCGGCTGGGAAGTGATTGTTGTTGATAAAATGTACTTTTACTTTGAGAATAAAAAGAATATTAAGAACCGAGAAAAAAAGGGAGGCGGGGATACCTTGGCTACTCAAAACAAGACGTGGTTGTGGAGACCCGCCTCGATCGTTGTATTAATTTTAAGCCTCCTCCTGGCAGTCAAAGATCTGATCCACCTTGCAATCCAGGAAGAATTGCCTGGGTTTGACCGCCATGACATCGCAGGCTGCGTCGCAGATGAAGGTGAACGTTCGCTTGTACTCTGTGTCGAAAAGGTCGACTGAACAGGTTATCACCAGACTCATGATAAATGCAATTTGTCTGGAGAAGGTCTCCAACACCCGACATGGTCGCGCCGGCGGACACGGTCGAGGTGTTGAGGGCTGCCAAGAGGGTCAGCAGAAGAATGGATCGCATATTTTTTATGAGGGGGGTGGTTTAGAATATAAACATGTGCAACATACATGGCTTGTTAGTTGTCTTTTTCGTGCCACCTTTTCTTCGGTAGACGACAACATATGGTTTCGTTACCTTACTCCTTGAAGCGAGGAAGGGTAGTGTTGGTACGAGGGAAAGCTGGGCGAGGAAGAATGGGAAAGTTGCACAAAAAAGGTCCATGCAAAGGAAAGACTCTATTATGTTTTCATGTGGATCGACGGTGCACCTCACGCAAGCCACAATGCCTTGAACTAAACCACACCGAGTCCAAAGGGGAGAAGGGGGAAAGGAAGGATGGCTCATCCAGGACAAGTGTCAGTCAGGACAGGCAGGCAGACGGGCAAACAGACAGTGACGCATATGTCCAAAAGGCCAAAGACGGGGCAGACTTTGAAAGGATCTCAAGGCGCATGTTGTGAGGATTGATCCGAAGATAAAAAAAGGTTTGAGAAAAGGCAGGCGAGGTGCAGAGAAAATATGAGAGGGCATGTATGCAGGTCTAAGATCAGGGGAATGCCCGAGGAGGGATGGATGCCAAGGACCATGGAAAGGAACGGGGCCGAAGAGGAGACCTAAAACGCAGAGACACCCGCTGGCAAATCAGCGTCCTAGGATGCCTCCAGCCCAATTTCAGAACTATTTAATAACTCATCGGCATCGACGAATTGAATGAGAAGGATGATGAAGATATTGATGTGCCAGAAGCGAAAGCAAGGCACTATGCCAAAAAAAGAAAGATATGCTCTGACAAGAGGAAGTTGTATATTTTATTATTTAGCTACACTCTGAGGTCCACCTCATTATCGCATGAAGAACTACTCCTACCTGACACCCTGTTACCAGGCACCATTGGCGCCGCGAGGGAGAGTCCAGACCTGGTTGACCTGGGTACCGCCAGCGCCGCAAGGGTACGCCAAGATCTGAGTGCCGTCCTTGTAATTCGAACCATTGATGTCCACACAGAAGCCAGTCACCTTGTTCTTGATGTTGCCAGCGGGCGTGACCGTCCAGTTCTGCGAGACCTTACCCTCCTCGCACGGATTGAGAACCACGTCGAAGAAGGTGGTACCGTCATGGGGGTTGGTGTCCAGGCAGAAGGTGTCCCACTTCTTGGCCAGGTCAAAGGCCATGCTGATCTTGCCGTTCTTGAACTTCCAAATCTGGTTGTACTGCGAGTGGCAACTCCACAGAACAATCGGGGTGCCCTATTTTTTTGTTATGTTGCAAATGGAAGAAAAACAGTGTTAGGAGTGTTAGCATGGGACGACGGAATCTTAGTGACCTTAAAAAACAGAGCAGAGATGCAATGAGCAATAGCCTTACGGGAGTGACATCGCCTTTGGTGATGTCCATGCATTTGCCAGAGGCGGGGTTCTTGACAACGTCTGTGGGGAAAAAGGGCTGCACGCTGGCTTGGATGGTCTGGCCGTTCTGTGCGGCCTCAGTGTAGTGCAGCTGAACAGTTTGCTGACCGTCCATGGTGTAGGTACCTGTGCCAGCAGGCACAAAGAAGACGCGGATTCCATCGGGGTAATAGTACTTGGGCACAATGCGAATCAAGCCTGGCGCGGTGACACTTGTATCCGCGACCCAGGACACCCAGTACTTGGCGGTTTCGTCTTGGAAATACATGGTCTTGGTCACACCCGCCGTGGCCTCCACATAAGAGCGTGCATACAACCTCGCCAAATCTTGGTTGATCTCGCCAGTACCGCGCCACAGATGCTGGTATCCCCACCCTTGCCAGTTCTGCATGTAGATGTCAGCATACTTTAAGGTCTCCAGGATCCCAGCCTTGGAAGCTTCGCCTTCGTCCCAGAATTGGAACTCGGTCATCATGCCCATGGTTTTCAGGCGGTTGGCGTCATGGACACGGTTCTTGATCGTGGTCTCGATCGATCCCAACTGTGGGGGCTTGTAGTAGTGGTAACTGTGCACGGTCTTGGAGCCGTCGCCACCGGGAACGTTGTTGAATCCAGAGAGGATGTCATAGGTAGAGCCCTCAAAGAAGATCAAGGTGTCGCTATCGACGGTGCGGATGGCGGTGTTGCACTTGTTCCACAGGGATTCCATGTTGTTGCGATCGCCGTAGCCAGGGATTAAGAGAGTAGGGTCGGCCATGTGGTCGCCTACCCATGGCTCTAGTGGGAACCGAAATCAAAAAGACGGAAAGAAGTGATGGGTCAAACATCGAGGACGAAGCGCCAGTAACACCCGAATACGAAAAACTATAGTCGGTGTGCTTACCATTCATGAGGTTGTAACCAAAGACACCGGGAATCCCCTTGTAGTTCGTCGCCAAGGTCTTCCAGTAGGCAGCAAAAGCGTCACCAAGACCGTCATAGTTGTTATAAAGTCGGCCAAATGCGTTACCGACTCCGTAGTTGAGGTACGAGGTGGCCCAATCGATCGAGTTGCAGTCGGCCCCAGAGGGAACACCGTTCTCGTCCACAGCGAACGGGTACATCTTTTGAGGCACAGGGAAGCGATGGGCGGGCTCGACCCAGTCTTTCTTCATGAACCACTGCACAATTGTACATGAAAAAATATACCCTGGATGTCAATTACGAGAGCTGGAAACGAGTTGAAAAAGGTAAATAGAGAAAATAAATCATTACCAGCGGTGCTCCATGTCCACAGATCTGTGCGGCCCAGACATCCTGGTGCATCTCAACCAGAGTGTAGATGCCGTTATCTTGGAACTTCTTAATAATGTTCATGTGGATGTCGAGAATTGTCTGGTTGTACTGACCGCGGACAGGCTCAACACCAGCCCAATGGACACCTACAGTTTTTTTTATTTTTTTATTGTGTTTTAAAGTGTTAGAACAAAGACGGATGGAAATAGTAGACCGAATTATGGAAGAGGCGCACTTACCCAAGCGAACATTATTAATGTTCAAATCCTTCAGCAGCTGGATGTCCTTGTCGACGATCGACCACGAGGGCACGAAGGCATCCACAGACAGATACCAGGGTGCCCATTTGGAGATCATGTTGGTGCCATGGAACCAGCGGGTACGGCCTTGCACGTCCTTGAACTGCTGGTTGTTCTGGTCAACACGCGCAATGCGCGACAGGTCCGCTTGGGTAGCTTGCAGGACCGACAGGGCGACTGCACCCATGGCCGCAGAGATGGAAAGGAATTTCATGATCTTTTAGGATTGGGAGGGTTTGGAAGAGAGGGTAGGAGAAAGGGAAGATGGCGAAAGAATTGATGCAGATGTTTTGCACGGAATGGAGAGTTCAAGTGGATCGTAGAGTGGAAGGTGAAGTGAGGGTGGCCGAAGGACAGGGGACGAAGATCAGGACAAATAAGAAGAGTCCACAGCTGGGGTGACCTTCAAGGTATTTATAAGAGTGATGGACGCTGAATCACATTCCAAAGCCTAGAGTTGGCACATTGATCACAACGGACGAACGTTAAGCTGCACGAAGATTTTCTTTGCTTATTCACACGCATATTCGTTCTCCGTTGTTTTCTTATGGACGATAAGTGAGTTGTTTACTTTTTCTATAGACGCGTGAGAAATGGATTGGAGAGCAGGTCTGGATGCAGTGGACCTATCTGTCAGCTCCGCAAGTTGACATTCTCTTTTGACCAATTTACTGGTGCGCGATGTTCTCCACAATTGCAGCGACAAACAATAACAAAGAAAGCCATTCCAAAAGAGCCTTTATAATTTATTTTCGAACCCCTGGACTGCAAATGGCCAAGAAAGATGAAGGTGAGCGAGGATGATAAATCACTATTACCACAAATGGCAGTCCATTTGCCTTGGACAATGCCGCAATGGGTGCTTGCTGAAGGCTCACTTGTTGTTTTTGTTGTTGCTGTTGTTGTTGAAAGGTTGTTTGTCACGCAAAGTAGAGAGGAGGAGTAGTTGTGGACCAAAACATATGAAGAACTTGACCCATGTGCGACTGAGATGTGCTAGTGCCTTTCGACGGACCACAAAGTCAAGACGACATGTTTACGCGTTTTTTTAATTAATCCAATTCAAGGAGTAATATTATAATATTTATGACAGATAGGAATAAGATCCTATCGCGTTTATCGAATAATATAAATAATTTTGTGCCTACAAGGCCACGCTTTTACTTTCTACCAGGTTCCACTGGCACCACGGGGAAGGGTCCAGACCTGGTTGGCCTGGGTACCGCCATTGCCGCAAGGGTACACCAACAATTTAGTGCCGTCCTTGTACTGCGAGCCATCGATGTCGACACAGTTGTTTGTGGCAAGGTTCTTGATGTTGCCTGTGGGGGTGACCGACCACTTCTGGCTCGCCTTGCTGGCATCGCAAGGGTTGAGCACGAGCCACTGCGACTTTGCATCACGGGTCGTGGTGTCCAAACAGAACGTGTCCCACTTGCGACTAGGGTCAAACGCCAGCGAGATCATGTCATTCTTGAACTTCCAGACCTGGTTTGCGCTCGAGGAGCATGACCACAGGATAATGGGGTTACCCTATAAATATTTGAGAGAAATAAGAAGCGGATTGAGTTGGAGAACATGCGACATACGAGGCAGATCCTGACACCATGAATGGTGGATAAGTAAGGAAAGCTTACAGGAGTAACATAGTTGTTGCCGTTGTCCATGCATTTGCCAGAGGCACCGTTCTTGACGATATCTGTGGGGAAGATTGGCTGGACACTGGCTTGAATAGTCTGACCCTTCTGCGCGGCAGCAGTGTAGTGCAATTGGACGGTGTTGGTGCCCTCCATGGTGTGCGTGCCTGTTCCAGCAGGCACAAAGAAGACGCGGATGCCATCAGGGTAGTAGATCTGAGGCGCAATGCGGATCAGACCAGGAGCAGTGATACTGGGATCAGCCACCCACGACACCCAGTACTTGGCAGTCTCGTCTTGGAAGTACATGGTCTTGGTCACACCGGCAGTGGCCTCGACATACGAGCGTGCATAGATGCGAGCCAATTCGGGGCGAGGCTCTCGGGTGCCGCTGTCCCATAGGTTCTCGTATGCCCAGCCCTGCCACGACTGCATGTAGATGTCGGCATATTTGGCCGTGTTGAGAATTCCGGCACGGCTTTCTGCACCTTCGTCCCAGAAGTGGAACTCAGTCAACATGCCTGCAGTCCTGAGACGGGTGGCATCCTTGATACGGTTCTTGATCGTGGTCTCGATCGAGCCCAGCTGTGGGGGCTTGTAGTAGTGGTAGCTGTGAGCCGTCTTGGAACCGTCACCACCGGGGACGTTGTTGAAGCCTGAAAGGATATCGAATGTGGAGCCCTCAAAGAAGACGATCGTTGTGGGATCGACAGTGCGGATGGCGGCGTTGCCCTTGTTCCACAGAGGCTCCATGTTCTTGTCGCCGTTGCCAGGGACCAAAAGAGTGGGATCGGCCATGTGGTCTCCGACCCAAGGCTCTGTAGAAAAGAAATGATATTTCAACATTCAGTAAAAATTAAACTAAAGAGCAACCTATATTGACAGCATGTCTCTTTTACCGTTCATCAAGTCGTAGCCCATGACTCCGGGAAGATCTTTGTACTGGGTAGCGACTGTCTTCCAATAGGCAGCCCATGCATCGCCAAGGCCGTCATAGTTGTTGTACAGACGTCCAAATGCGTTGCCGACAGCGTAGTTAAGGTACGAGGTCGCCCAGTCGATCGAGTTGCAGTCAGCATCCGAGGGCACACCATTTGCGTCCACGGAGAAGGGGGTAAATTTTTGTGGCACAGGGAAACGATGGCCAGCTGTGACCCAGTCCTTTTTGACAAACCACTAAGAGTGAGAACAGGATGGCGTGCACAAATTGTTATGGTTGATTAGTGTATCTGCTGTGTGCAATGTGAGTTAATCCAAACAATGGAAGAAGAAAGTATTTACCAAGGGAGCACCGTGCCCACAGATTTGAGCAGCCCAAACATCCTGATGCTGGTCGACCAAGGTGTAGATGCCATTATCTTGGAAACGCTTGATGATCCCGTTCATGATATCGAGATACGTTTGGTTGTACTGGCCTCGGACAGGCTCAACGCCGGCCCAGTGGACACCAAGACGGACTATTAGCAATTGCGTAATTAAAACACATAAAAAAAGACTGTGAGTAGACGAGTGGATAATTGAGAGAACAATGTTCAACCTTCTTGACTTTGCGCGTACCCGAGTTAATGTTCAGATCCTTCATTGTCTGGATATCCTTTTCCACGAGTGACCAGGATGGCTGGAAGTTAACAATGTCGTGATGCCAGGGAAAGCTCTTCTTGACGACGTTGGTGCCGTGAAACCAGCGCGAGCGTCCCTGAACATCGATGAATTGCTGGGTTGCAGGATCAACGCGAATAATCTTGGACAGGTCGGCGTGGACCATCTGCAGTACCGACAGAGCCACTGCACCGATGGCAGCAGAGATGGAGACAACTTTCATTTTTGTTTTAAATGTGATGCGTAGGCCGAGATGAGTAGCGATGTGGGTGGACTGGAGTGGATCTAGAAGTGGAAGAGCTGTAAGAACAAGATGGGTCGAGGGTCAGAGGTCAGAGAGGGAGTAAGAGACGACGTGAAAAGAAGAGAAACGGTGTTGATATTTATACAACTCCCTGTGCTTGCCCATGGAGCATATACGATTTAAGAAATGCCATGAATCCATGGGGGCAAGAGTAGAGTGCGCCAAACCCGGGTGATTTGTCACTAAACCGAATCGTCCTTTCCTCGGATTGGAGGCACCTTCCTCTTCCGGGTCTGCTTTGCTGTGGTTGTTATTTTGTTGTTGTTATTGCTGTTGTAACCATCGATGGACATGACTGAGGAATGAGGGATGGATGCAATGGTCACGGTAAGGTTTAGTGGATAATGTGTTTATGTGTTTTGTGGAGCAATCCGCGAGGAAGGAGTAGGCAATGGGCAACGGTGAGCCCTCACCTTGCTGACCCCTTTCCATCTCATCCCCCTGGAAAACATTAAATTCAGATGCAAGGACATTGCTGGGTGAAGAAATGTCAAGAAAGAAGGAAGGCGGGGAGAAGACAGATGCAAAGATGGCATGATATGAGTGTCGAGTTCACGGTTGGCAATGGGCAATGGTACTAAACCGAGATACTGTGCAATGTGATTAAGTGAGCAGATGCATTATGATAGCAGTGGTTCGTATCGAAAAGAAGTGGAGAGAAAAGTACAAAACAGGGTTGAGCTAGAAGTAGGTATGAAAACAATACAAGAAACCGCGGCTATATCATGAATAATGGCCTATGCAAAAAAAAAAAAAAAAAAAAAAAACCACCAGCTGAGGGGACTACCATGGCGCACTCGAACTATTGTAGATTTTGCAGTGGTGGGAAAAAAACACAAGCAAATAAACAAAACACGAGGCCCGAGGCTTGCAACAAGTCTATCCAGAATGTCGTTGGAATTCCAGGAGACAGAAAAATGGCGAACGGTGCGAAAGGCGACAATATTCTATGCATGCATGTCTCAATGGTCTGGAGTGATGTTATACTTTTTGTGGAACCATCTTAATCCTTGCTCTGTCAACCCCCTGCATTTGCATTTGCTACCTCGCCAGGATGTCAGTAAAAGTACGACGACAATGGAGGTAAGCTTGTCTACATTCGCGATAGGCTACTCATTGAATGGGTACACTGATATTACGCCCATTATTTTGCAACCATGGCGAACTTCTCTTCCCGAGAAAAACAGCTCTTGTTGATTCCGACGACGTACCTCATGTTCCGAGAATCAACAGCACAAAGAGAGCTCATGGCACACTCATGCGATGGACCTCGGAAATGTCCATTGGCAGAAGGAGGGCTACGTCGAATATCTAGCGAAAACTGCTTTCTGGTTTTTCTGTTGTCTCAATTTGACTACAAAACTCGGAAAGACACCTCCCTTTGGCACATGCTTTGGCTATCCATGCTCAGAGCACTACAGTACACATCAAAACAACAACACTTCTAAGTACTAGATGCATACTTGTCGTTGAAATAGTCCTTACAAATTACCCGACACGGGCAAAAAGCCCTTCTTGTTTACTCCGTTTTTCTTTTTTCTTCTTCCATGTCGAATCGTAGGAACGACAGTTGGACGATATACTCCATCGTTGCTCGAAGAACAACCTTTGCTTGTGCTGTTGTGCACTTAGCTCTAAACATTTGTTTTTCTACACTAGCTTTGAGGACGTTGACATTTATCCAATAATAGCAACCCAATACCAGCACCATCGACACAACTGCCGATCTTTACTTCAACACCTACTTCTTGCAGAATACCTTGGTAGTCATGGAGCATTGATGGTACCTCGGATGTTCTAGCTTCGCTGCCTCACTCTCCTATCTCTTGAGCATTCTTCACTCGTTCATCCACCATCCATCGGTTACCATCGCCACAATCACACCCTCTCAAAAGTGACATTCCAGTGAGAGCACTTGTGGAGAAAAGATGATTGATCGCCTATTTCTTGAAAAGGAAACCGGCTGACAAAAGAAGAGGGCAGTTTCGTCACGTGCATCAACCTCCAATTGGTGGCAAAGTCAAGCTTGTCGGTATCTCCACAGACCGAAAGTAAAAGGGGTGTGCCCCTCCCTCGCATCCTCCACGTCTATTGTTCCAAGCCTTCCATGTGCCGTTGAAGGTCAACCGCAACAAATACGATGGACCATAGTGCATTTCGCCTCCTTTCTTTTTCGCATTCCACTTCACTCTCATTCCTCTCCATCGTTTCTTTTCCACAGATCAAAACATAATGGATGCAGCCATCAGTATCGCAAAACCCCTCGTCGACTTTCTCCAGCCCCTCTCGCTGAGCCCCATCAATGTTGGTGTCCAGATTACAGCAGTGGCCCTGCCTTGCTTGCTCCTTTCTGAAACCGCCAAATCCACTCTGGGCCGCTGGATCTTCAAGCCCATTGCTTCGTTCGGCTTCCTGGTCGCTGCTCTCTCCTACATCCCCACGCCTTCCTCAGGCATCGTTGCCTCTTCCACTACTGCTGCCACGACTTTTAACGGGCTGGCCAGTCTCCCCACCACAGTTTCGGGAATCGTGTCCTTGGCCAGCGCTTATGCCTCTGAGATCCAGCACGTGTGCACTCATATTGCACCCACGCTCACCTCGGCCGTGCCGACCGTGGCGCACTCGACATATACCAAGGCCATGATGGGCGCCTTTGTCCTGGGCTGGATCGGCGATGTATTGCTAATCCCCAGCCGTGGGTTCCTTCCCGGCTTGGTCAGCTTCTTGACGGGACACGCAGCGTTCATGATTGCGTTCACGTTCCACGGACAGGATACGCTGGCGGGACAAAAGGGCGCAGGATTCATTGTGGCCATGGCGGCGATTGTGGGGCCCTGGTTGATTCCCAAGATCAAGAACAAGATCATGCGCGGTGCTGTAAGTTTTTTTGGTTTTTGTTTTTGTACGGGTTCATGGCATCTTGTTGGGGTTTCTATGTGTGTGCGAATGTGTGTGCGAGTGTGTGTGCTCTCTGTCTCTGTTTCTCTCTCTCTCTCTCTCTCTCTCTCTCTCTCTCTCTCTCTCTGAGCCGAACCAGTGTTTGGTTTAGTTCCCTCCTCTGGTGCCCATGAACCAAATTTCATATGCTAAAGTTTTGGTCTCTCTCCCATGATGGGGTCCCGAAAAATAACTAACCCTAATTTTGAACCTCAACTGTTGTTCACTCGGTAAAATGTGCAATCATAGGTCATTGCCTACATGCTGGTCATCAGTGGCATGGTCATCACCGCAGTGGGCAGTGTCAACTGTGGCCACGAGTTTCTGCCCGAGCGCATCGTGGGCGCTATCATGTTCTTCCTCTCGGACCTGTTTGTGGCCCGCCAGCACTTTGTGCACAAGACCGTCCTGAACAAGTGGATCGGTCTGCCTCTGTACTACGGTGGACAGATCTTGCTGGCCTCGACTCTCCGCGGCGAGCAGATGCTTGTTCAGTAAAAAAAGTATGGTCCAATCACCCTAATGTCCTACATATTCTCATAATAAACCAGCAAACGTACAGTATTAGCATGTCTTGCGATTCTTTTGTCGAAAAACACGAGTCAAGAAAAGGCCCAGCTGTGTGTGCCTTGGAATCTGTGGTATCCTCTCAAGGCTGAAGATAGCCATGAGCAAGGTCTGGACCGATGGAAATCCAAGAAGGTTTGATGGAACTCGTTGTGTCCGCAATTTGGGACAATTCTCTCCCAGTGCGAACCAGACAGGCTGTGAGACGTTGATTGAGCCCTCTACCAGGACTCTAGCAGGGAACATTTGGTATTCACGTGTAAAGTCGTGATCGCCAACCAGACGACTTTCCCTGTAGAAAATTACGTGTTGTATGGCGCGCGCATGCGTGCAAAGAGCTTTTGTGGTCCCTGTCGACCACCCAGGAGACAGCGCGCCATGCCAATGGCTCAAAGAGCCTATCAAAAAAGATAACAGGTCAACGCCAAGGCGCATGTTCGATCGCTTGATTGCCAACCTGCTCCATGTTCGTCACACGAGCTAGGAAGCATTAAGTTCGTGACAATCGCATTTTGCAGCTCTTGTATGTCGAGTACTTTGTTGAAAGGCATAGGTAATATAGCGTTTACATAAGAGACGATGCAGTTTGATGAAAGATGGTGAATATGGGGTGTGAATGAGAGAATGAGATGCATTGTCCATCTATTAAAAAATCCCAAAAAAAATCCCAAAATACTATTCCTACCAAATCATTTGGCCATCTCAAGCATGTCGTGTCTTTCGATCCAGTTGACTATGCAAAACCCTCTATCCGTGATCGCGTTTCCCAGATCACCGTAGTAACACGTCATCTCTGGTGTGCTTTTTTTTTTTTTTTTTTTTTTTTTTTTTTTTTTTTTTTCCTGCAAAGGCTAAGTTTTCGATCTGACCTGGACCTTGCTCAAGCTCAGCACAGCCAATTGCCCAATTCTTAGTGGCATGCAGGGGCAAATTACCAGATGTGGATTTCCCCTTTCCTCCTTCTTTGCTGCAAGTACTTCTTGAAACACCCGCGCTTTCTTTTTGCATGGGCACCAACATCGCGCATCAAGGTGGCTGGGCGCTGACAAACCGCTGCTCATGTTCCATACTTGGAACACGATTTGCCTTAGCCCAGTGGACCTCAACCCTTCCCCACCTTTCCCTTTCCCCGTGGCTCTCAAGTCTCAACCGCCTGGCTGAGTGACGAATTAAGGCTAAAAGGGCCGGTTGTTAATGTGGGGCCAAGGCGAGCTGCATGCAAGACCCCGCGCTCAAGATGGATTCTGAAACATATGCATATAGCATGCCGAGCGCTTTCTCATTGTTTTTTGACTCCTTGCACGAAGGAGAGTAGGGGCTCGAACATGTAGCAGAAGGAAGGAAGGAGGAAGGAAGGAAGGAAGGAAGGAAGGAAGGAAGGAAGGAAGGAAGGAGGGAAGGACGGGGATCTATGAATGGTTGGAGAGATGGGGACCAGAGCAAAGGTTGATGGCGTTATTTTGCTCAGGGAAGAAGCGAGGACGAGCGAGAGAGTGAGAGTGAAAGGGGGGAAAGGAGAGCGCGGGAGCAGGGACACAGAGACACAGAGAGAAAAGAGGGTGCTCCTTCCATCTTTCTTTGATTGCGCGGTTGCACAAGGACTGCGAAGAAGAGGGAGACAGGGACAGAGGGAGGAAGGAGAATGCCTTTGGGGTTGGAGAGAGGGACAGAGAGTGACAGACATGGGCCAGGGTGGATGGACAGGGTAACTGTGAAAACAAGTCAGAAACAATGTGTTTGTTCCCATGGTTGCACCATGTTGTATTTACGCCCCAACCACGTACAGCCCTCTATCTATCCCTCTGTTTTCTTGGTGTTGTTGTTGTTGTTGTTCGAGTTCATTTCTCGAGTGCTCATTTTGCTCCGCGCCCTTCGCTGGGTTGTACACCACCCCACCCTTCGAAACTCAAATTGTAAAATGAACGCCGGTTGGCTTTATATCTTTGCCATCGTAAAAAGGTGTGTTCCTTCCTCCTTCGATCATCCTCGATATCTATCTAGTCCATGGATTGGATGCAACTCTCCATTCGTTGTCGACTGATATCAGGGCGACAGGATAGGAAGAGGATGGAAAAGGAAGACGGACAGGGAGGGAAGACGTGAGAAAAAAAAAAGAAGAAAAAAAGCGGCCCCTTCACTGTGCTCTCTCTCTCCCTTTCTTTACAACGGCTGGAGACACATTATCGCAGCACCGAAGCATTCTCAGGAACAGCCAATGATCAATCAGACTGCCAGACAACCAGACTGATAAAAGGATTAACCGTCGCTTCTCTTCATTCTCCTCACTCTTTTACTCACTCTCTTAACTCTTTCCTTTTGCACTTTCTTTCCACACTCCACTCGCAGTTTCTTTCCCTCACCCTCAACCTCACCCTCCTCCTCTCAGCAGCACAGCACCCTCTCTCCCTTCCCTGCTCAGTGTTCACAACACAACCTCCTATTTCTTGGCTGTTGAGTGCAGACTCCCTTCCTCGTCCTCAACAAACAATCGCTCCTTCACCGCCGACTCGACTTTGCATCCATCTCCAATCTCCCTCGGTGCATCCAAAAACAAAAAAAAAACAACAGCATTGTGCCTTTCTACACTTTTGAATTTGGGTGATCCGATTCATTCTCTTGTCTCATTTCAGCCCTGAAAAACAGCACCTCATTCATTTCTTTTTCTTTGTTCAGACGACTCAACAAGCCAACAAACACACACATAAAACAACTTCGCAATGTCTCGGCGAATGGCAGAGACAGCCAGTGTGCTGTCATTCGACAGCATCCCCACCATGGCCGATGTCGAGGCCACTCTTGGCTGTGTCGATATGAACCAGCGTTTCGAACTCTACTCGGGCAGGCTGGTCTCGTTTGCCGAAGTGGGCCATCCCTGCGGGCACCCCGTCTTTTGCTTGTAAGGAACAACCAACAGAACATCTCGAGAAAAATAAGAAAAACAGCCGATGATAATTTTGTTTTTCTGACACACCAATTCGCATCTATTTTCTATTTTGTTTTGCTTTTCTTTGCTATAAAAAACATACTCACATACATACATGTATACAACATCCATCAAAAAAAGCCTGGGCCTGGGATGCATGCGTTACTACTCGATTATCTTGGAAGACTTGGCATTCAGGCATTCGCTGCGGATATACTGTATCGACCGTCCTGGTGCAGGCATGTCCCACGCTTCTGATCCTGATCTCTACAAGGTACTTTTTTCTTCGACGTGTGTTGAACATCCAAACAAACAACCAAAAATAAGTATATCGTTTGGCTGATTGACACCCGAAATGAACCCTTGTTTATTCACCTCGATGCAACTCTCTTTTCTCTCCCTTTATCTCTCTTACCCGATTTTTAATAACACGATAGTCATGGACACCACTGAGGATGGCGGAGATCGTAGAGGAGGTGAGTCGACATCTTCATTTGCCTTCATTTTTCATACCCAGGAACATAGGAAAACACATGAACACAGAAACAAACAAAGAAAAAGACAGCAAGTGGAGTTGTATGAAAGGGACGGCTGTACTCGGGATGTATATTTTGCCTCAATATCGATCAAAAACAAAAAAAGGTTATGAAGGGCAACACACACACACACAACATGTATATTTATGACGATTCTTTTTCGGGTGCATCCGACTTTTTTTTACTACCTACTTAGATTGCAAACGGGATGAATATTCAAAAGTTTTCCATCATGGGACACTCGTGTGGAGCCATTTACGCCATGGCATGTGCCCTACGACTCAAGGCACGGATAGTCGGCACAGTTTGGCTCATGTCGCCCTGGGTCCACTTGACGCTCGCGAAGCGGATGAAGTGGATCAAGCACATGCCCACCTCGCTCCTCAAATCCACCAGTACCGCCAACCTTTTGTACAAATCCCTCGCCATTGCAGCCAAAGAGCCACCCAGCAGCTCGGACCCCAACATCCTCAACTATGACCGAGAAAAGCTTATCAAAGCCATGCTCGAAGACAATAAGGCAGAGTCGCTCGAGGGCGCCAACAACGACCTCATGGTGTGTTTGGAGCTGAACAACTCTTTTGGATTCAGCTACAAGGATGTCACCCTGCCAGTTCATGTTTTCTGGGGTACCAAGGTACAGTGATGCTCGTTTTTTTTTTTTTTTTTTTCATTTCATTTCATTTCTCGTTT
This sequence comes from Podila verticillata NRRL 6337, assembly GCA_000739165.1. Lineage (NCBI taxonomy): Eukaryota > Fungi > Mortierellomycota > Mortierellomycetes > Mortierellales > Mortierellaceae > Podila > Podila verticillata. The sequence goes on along the minus strand of KN042416.1, from coordinate 1,423,647 downwards.
TATGAACATGCTCGCTAGCTTGGTTGTGTTGTGTTCCTATTTGAATGCCTTTTGTGGAGGGCTCAACGGGCAATTGGACAATGCGACAAAGGATTAAGACCTAAGGGCAAGGAAAAGAAAACAAGGATCATAACAAGGAGGTAGTGGCACGAAAAAAAAAACCTCATCGAGGGTGTTTGGATGGTGCGTGCATGGTTTAGAGATGGTTGTGGTTGGATTGCGTAACGGCTTGCTATGTGTTTGTTTGGTTTTTTCTTTCCTTTGATGGTGTATTTTGGCATGTGCTTTTCATTTCCACGCACCAACCGTTTTTTTCTTTTTCAATAACGAGATGCAAGGGATGCAAGTGCCAAAGCCCAAAGCACACCAATAAACCACAAGCCGCCTCCTTTCGTCTAGTTTAATGAACTTGGCGATGAGGGTGTACAGAACTATTTCACTGACAAACATTCTCTCATGTTCCTTTCATGTTCATGCTCAATTAGGATCCTGTCATTTCGCGGGAAGCAGTCGATTGGATGGAACAACGGCTGCCGCAGTGCACATTGAGCATCATCGAAGGAGGCACACATGGATTGCTCTGGCGGGCGGACGTGGTCAGCAAGATTTTCAAGGGTATTGCCAGCTCTTGGAAGCTGGCCGAGTTTGAGCGATCGCTTTCGCAGCGGTGGTCAATTAAGCAGCTGGGGCTGAACAAGCACCATCCGTACCGGAGTAGTGCCTACGCACCGTTGCAGCAGGCGATCCAGACGAGCAACATTTATGAATCCCAGAACGTCTACAGTTCTCGGCAGATTTTCGAGGATCCAGATCGGTTCTGATAGGTTTTTTTCCTTGCTCCTATCGACACATATACCAATTTCCTTCTCTACTTTACGCTGTCATCTTCCCTTCTTCACTATTTTTCCCCTCTCCCTGCACCTGTAACATATAATCCCAATAAACCGGACCCATTGCCTTCCCCTGACAGACAGCGCGCACGTTTTCCCGCCAACTCGAGCCGCGGTTCATCAACAAACACGTCCCAGAAGGGAAAGGAGGCGCATTTTGCTCTGGAGTTGATTGGTGGCAACACTTAAGGGTTTCCATCTCGAAACTTCCTTTGCTTTGTTTAGGCTTTTGCCCATCCAGCCAATCACACGCGCAGTTGCTTCAGTGGTCCGCAGAAGAGGGAGGCCAAAGAGAGGCGTTCCTTCATTTTCTTTTCTGTTCCATTCCATCACGACCAAGCTCATATCCCCCCTCTCACCCACACATTATCACCATGGTACGTATTGTCAAGAGCAGCAGTAATTGTTGACCTAGAAGTAGTGATGTTCAATGGCGGGAACTGTTATGCTTGTGTTGGATGAGAAACTACTTCGGAATCAGATTCTAATCTCTTTTGGCCCTGGAAAAAATGAACAATTAGGCTGAAGAATTTAAAGCACAGGGAAACAAGGCTTTCCTTGCCAAGGACTACCCCACCGCCATCGACTTTTTCTCAAAGGCCATTGAGCTCGACGCATCCAACCACGTCCTCTACTCCAACCGCTCTGCCTGTTACGCCTCCCAAAAGAACTACCAGGCGGCTCTCGAGGACGGTGAGAAGACTGTTGAGCTCAAGGCCGACTGGGCCAAGGGCTACGGCCGCAAGGCTGCTGCCCTCTTCGGTCTCGGTCGCTACCCCGAGGCTAACGATGTTTACGAGGCTGGATTGAAGCTCGAGCCCACGAACGTGCTCCTCCAGAAGGGCTTGTCCGAGACCCAGCAGGCCATGGAGAAGGGTAAGAAACACAAACGCGCGAACCGTGTAAAGCACAAGTTGACCCTCAAGCCCAAAGAGACTCATCCATTTCATTTCTTCCATCACACTTCACTTTGTAGAGGCATCCATGGGAATTGGCCAGTTCTTTGGCCCCGATGTGTTCACCAAGATGGCCGCCAACCCCAAGCTTGCTCCTCTTCTGGCCCAGGCTGACTTGGTAGAGAAGATCAAGGCTATCCAGGCCAACCCCAACGCCCTTAACCAGCATATGCAGGATCCCCGCATCATGAGCTTGTTGATGGGACTCATGGGACTCGACGCTCGTGGACCTGAGGATGTTGCCTCCGCCATGGATCAGGACCCCGTCAGCCCTCCCTCCTCCCCACCCACTTCCAAGCCCGAGAAGAAGGAGGAGAAGCCCAAGGAAGAGCCTAAGGACGAGGAGATGCCCAGCGAGGAGGAGCTCAACAAGAAGGAGGCATTGAAGATCAAGGATTTGGGCAACGCCAGCTACAAGGCCAGGAAGTTTGACGAGGCTTTGGAGCACTATGCCAAGGCTTGGGAACTGGATTCGACCAACGTCTCGATCCTGACCAACAAGGCTGCTGTCTACTTTGAGATGGGCAACTTTGACGAGTGCATCAAGACCTGTGAGGAGGCTATTGAGGTTGGTCGCGAGTACCGCGCCGACTACAAATTGATCGCCAAGGCTCTTGGAAGAATCGGAACTGCCTATGTCAAGCAAGACAAGCTGCCCGAGGCCATCAAGTACTACGGCAAATCCCTGGCTGAGCACCGCACACCCGACATTCTTGCCAAGCTCAAGGAGGCTGAGAAGGCCAAGGCCAAGGCCGACAAAGAGGCCTACAGAGATGTTGCTCTCTCAGCCGAAGCTCGTGACCGTGGCAATGCTCTGTTCAAGAACAGTGACTTTGTCGGTGCCGTCAAGGAGTACACCGAGGCCATCAAGCGTGACGACACTGACCCCCGCGCCTACTCGAACCGTGCCGCCTGCTACACCAAGTTGATGGCCATCAACGAGGCCCTCAAGGACTGTGAGACCTGCATTCAGCTCGACCCCAAGTTTGTCAAGGGTTACATCCGCAAGGCTGCTATTCAGCTGTTGAAGAAGGAGTACGACGAGAGTTTGGAGACCTGCCAATTGGCCAAGGAGGCTGATGTGGAGCACAAGCACACTGTTGAGATTGACCAGCAGCTGAACAAGGTCTACGCCGAGATGAGCCGTGGACCCGTCCGCCGCGAGGGCGAGACTGAGGAGGAGACCTTGAAGCGTGCCCAGCAGGACCCCGAGGTCCAGCGCATCATGGGCGACCCAGCCATGCGTAGCATCTTGCAGCAGATGCAGGAGGATCCCCGTGCTGCCCAGGACCATCTGAAGAACCCCAAGGTTGCTGCCAACATCCGCAAGCTTGTTGCTGCTGGCATTATCCGCATGGGTTAAAATATAAGACTTTGTAGAATGTAAATAGGAAATAACAGCTTTTTTTTATTGTCAACCAACGTTGCTTTGTGTTCTATATCTGAAGCTCAGGAAGTACATGCCGACGAGTTTCTTTGGAGAGAAGAGAAGCGCTCGGCTCGTTCAGATCGACTTGGCACGGACTTCACTTTGTCCTGAGCCGGTCCTTACTGTTATTTGGACGGAGGACAGCGAATATCTGTCGCGGTTCTTTTTTCCACTCTCCATCCTTTGCACCTCCAATTCCCCCCATTCCATCACCAGCCCATTCGAACCTCATTCATCCTTCCATTACTCGTTTCCACTCATCTCTCACTTTCCGCTATCATTTCATTCCATAAAATGTCGCCTTCCCGTCCCCAGATCTCCATTCCGGGATGTGGCACTATCCAGGGCGTGCACCCTGAGGGCCAGCCCACCGTCGCCAAGTTTCTCAATATCCCATACGCCACTGTCCCTGAACGCTGGCGCGCCTCTGTGCCAGCTGCGCCCTGGCAAGGGATCCGTGATGGCTCTATCCAAGGGTAACATACGCTCTCGCTATAAATTTTTGCGTCAATTGTGGGGAAAGGGTCAAAGGCCTCTAACCATTCTTTTGTATGCATGTATGTTCCTCGGGAAAAAAGACCAGTCTGCCACCAACCCGCGAGCGAGAACCCATTGGTGAACATGGCTGGTGTGGACGTGGACGAGGATGACGAGGAGGCCTACAGCAAGGTCTACAGCGAGCGGGATTGCCTGAACCTCAACGTCTTTGTGCCCAAGAAGCAACTGGAGAACAAGCCATTGATCCCTGTCATGGTTTGGGTAAGGACCAGCCATCTTTTTTAATTTTGGGAGTGCCAATTTACAGGGTTGGCGCTAAAGAAGCCCTTTTCTCCTTTTGACCCAGATTCATGGCGGTGGATTCAAAGACGGATCGAATGCCATGGATTTGTATGGTAAGTTTTGTTGATGTTGATGTTGATGCTGTTGCTGTTGTTGTTGTTGTTGCGAGTGTTCATGTGCGCATGATATTCCATCTCTGGAGAGCGACTTGCACTAACCTTCATTTCTGATATTTCAAAAAACAACTTGCAGATGCCACAAACTTGGTCGCACATTCTGAAAACAGCCTTGGTCGCCCCGTGATCGTCATCTCGATCAACTACCGCCTCAACTTTTTTGGCTTCCTATCCTCGGTCGAGCTTGTCCAGGACCTCTCATCCGATACGAGCACCACCTCCAAATCCGTTGGCAACTGGGGCCTCCTCGACCAGAAGCTTGCCCTCGAGTGGGTCCGAAACCATATCCAGGCCTTTGGCGGCAACCCCCAGGACGTCACCGTCTTTGGCGAGTCCGCCGGCGCGGCCTCGATTGGGTACCACATCGGCACCCCCGCCCACCACGGCCTGTTCCACAAGGCCATCCTCCAGTCTGGCGCTGCGACCACCATGATCGCCGGGCGTCCCGAGCTCGAGGGCCAGCGGTACTTCAACAACCTGTGCAAGCATTTCGGCCTGCATGACAAGAACCTGACTGGCGCACAAAAGTTGGAGCGGCTCCGCGCCATCCCGGCCAAAGACCTGGTCAAGGCCGGCGACCGCGGGAAAGTGGGCATGTTTATCCCTACGATCGACACAGTCCTGATTGACAGCGATGTCCGTCAGTGGGTCCACGACCCAGCCCGATACGACCCTGGTGTGCGCGCCGTGATGCTGGGCGACTGCCGCGACGAAGGGCGGATGTTCGTGCCGACACTGGGGGCCCAGAGCCTGAAGCACTGGCCGCGGTTCCTGGCCAGGAACTGCCCACCCGGGATGGAGAAGGATTTTGAGGCCATCTATGGGACCCCTACCACGAACGCTGAGGCGGCAAGTATCTCCGCCGTGGTGTTGAGCGACTCGGTATTCCTGTATCCGATCCATGCGACGAGTCGAGCGTTGCTACATGGAGGACAGCGCGAGGTGGTGCGGTTCCACTTTGATCGGCCGCTGCAAGTGGTGGAAGACATGCAGCTGGGGCTGGGGGCCCACCACGCGGCGGAGCTGCCGTTTTTGTTTTGTTCTGACACGTATCTGGGTATGTTAAACGAAGAGGAGAAAGTGCTGTCGCAGCGGATGATGGAAACGTGGATCCTGTTTGCTTGGGGTGAGATCAGTCACCAACATGGGCTGCGTCACGGGGTGGAAGGGTCGCTGCTGCCGGCGGATGTCGGTGTCGGTGGACAAAAGATGGAGGCGATTACGTTCACGGAGGAATGCACCGTGGAGAAGAAACTGGTGGAGCGGCTGGATGCACGCACGCTTGCATTCTGGCGCAAGACGGAGCAGTGGCAGCAGCGTCAGCGTGAGGAACTGGCGCGTCAACGCAAGGCCAAGTTGTAGAAAAAAAACTAGCCCTAGCCACTATCTCATTATTATGGGGTAAGGAAGAATACAAGAAACAAACGCTGAAAGTGTTCATGTTGGTTGGTTGGGGGTAAAAATGGTGCCACTTTGTTTACCCGAGGGCCAGCTATGCGACATTGTCAATTTGACAAAGGGCAGAGGGGTACTTTATGCGAGAGCGTACGCACACACCTGCTCCACGTACGCATCTCGCATCTTTTTATCTTTGAGATCCAGTGTGCATGCTTGGATCTGGTGTTTGCTCCTGCAGAAAAGAAAAAACACTCGGGTAAACTGACCTTAAGGTATTTAGCCTTTTTTTCCTTGTTTCTTTTGCACCATGGAAGGTGCCACCAAAAAGCAAGGTGGTGTTGACGCACATCCAATTTGAGTAACGAAGAGTGTCATTTTGGAGTATTGGATTCTTGCCCAAATGACGCCTGCTTCTCTGACTTCGGAGAAGTAGATCGGCGCATACGTGGGCGTGGTGGGCTGACTAACGGAAAGGTGGGGGGATCGGTGGCATGGGCACAAGGACATGTGCTTGCACCTTTCTCTTCTGTCCGGATATTCCGTACCCAACGTCCACACCGACACACCTTGGCCTAGTTCTACAGTACCCATTGGGTGGATTCGATCCACACTAAGGCCGCAGTGCGTGTGAAAAGTGACGTGACCTTCGCGAGGTCTCTCACTCTCAGACCAATTTTTCTCATTTTTCCAATGGGTCCGTCCAACAGCGAACAGCCTCAATTCACTACAAAAAGGGAGATTTAGACTTTTTATTCTTTTCTTTTTTCATTCCATCATCCATCAATTACCCATCCACTTTTTTCTACTCTCCCAATAAAAACATGGAATATCGCTATCTTGGACGAAGTGGACTCATGGTCTCCGCCCTCTCTCTCGGCGGTTGGGTCACCTACGGTATGGGCCTCTTCCATCACGTACCACACAGCACTGCTTTCGCACTTCACAAGCTTATTGTTCACCCAATACTAAACACGAACTCACCACCCTCTCTGTCCCTTTCACTTTCACTTCTCCTCCCTCTCTCGCTCTCTCTCTCGCACACACAGGTGGCCAGGTCGAACCAGAAGTCGCCCAGGCCTGCATGAAGACCGCGTACGACAGCGGCATCAACTTTTTCGACACGGCCGAAGTCTACGCGGGCGGGCAGTGCGAGATCGACATGGGTGTCGCCATCCGCAAGTTTGGCTGGAAGCGGTCCGACCTCGTCATCTCGACAAAGATCTTTTGGGGCGGTAAAGGCCCCAACGACCGCGGACTGTCCCGTAAACATATTGTTGAAGGCACGGACGCCTCGCTCAGGCGGCTGCAGCTCGACTACGTCGACCTGCTGTACGCCCACCGGCCCGATCCAGACACGCCCATGGAGGAGGTAGTGAGGGCGTTCAACCATGTGATCAACCAGGGCAAGGCCTTCTACTGGGGCACCTCGGAATGGAGCGCACAGCAGATCACAGAGGCGCACGCCATTGCTCAGCGTCTGAACTTGATCGGGCCACTGGTAAGCGAGACAAGTGAGCCAAATGCACGCACAATGAAAAAAAGTTTTATTTTTTGGAGCCCTAATCCGGGTAACTTGTACAGGCAAGTGGGGGAGGCGCCATATGAGGAAAGTGACACTAATCTGAAGATATTTTATTCCTTTGGACTCGCCGTGGGGTTAGATGGAGCAACCTCAGTACAACATGTTCCACCGTGACCGTGTCGAGAAGGAGTATCTGCCCCTGTACAAGACCTATGGGATGGGCACCACGACCTGGTCCCCTCTGGCGTCGGGCCTGCTCTCGGGCAAATACAACAACGGCATCCCTCCAGACTCGCGCTTGGCGATCGAGGACAATGCAGTGATGAAGCGTCTGCGGGACGGACTCGGGTCAGAGGACGGCCGGGTCAAGATGGCCAAGGTTGTCAAGCTGGGCGAGATTGCCAAGGAGCTCGACTGCACCACTGCACAGCTGGCCCTGGCTTGGTGCCTCAAGAACCCGAACCTGTCTTCGGTGATTACGGGTGCGTCCAAGCCGTCGCAGGTCGAGGAGAACGTCAAGTCACTGCAGGTGGTGCCGCTGCTGACGCCCGAGATCATGGAGAGCATTGAGCAGGTGCTGCTGAACAAGCCCGCATTGGAGTACAACTTCCGTAGTTCGTAACGAATAGAAAAAACCCCCATGGGCCTTGAGGGTTATGTAATTACGACACGCTGCTATCTTGATCGGTTGATTCTATTGCTTTGGCGTTTGTCTGGCGTATTTCGCGTGTATCTGTCCGACATACCTTTTGCGCCCCTTTCGTATTGCGGATGGAAGGAGCACTGTGGGGTCGGTGGAACACATTCGTGTTGGAAAAATGACATGGATGAACAGTGCGTTCTTCTCCCTTTTCTCCTGCTCTGTGTTTCGATTTTATGCATCCTCTCTGAACCATTACGACAGCCATCAATTCACAGCACATCACCATCAATTAATCAAAATGTCAGTCCAGGGACACATCTCAAGACTGTTGCTGGTGCTAGCCACTGTCTATACTCTCTTGCTCTCGACTGTCGAGGCAACATCCCTGACTTACAACGTTGCCGCCCACGAAAAAGCCTGCTTCTACCTCTGGGCCGATGTTCCCAAGAAGAAGATGTCCTTCTACTTTGCTGTAAACCGAAGCACCCCACACTCCAACACCTTGATCTGTAGTGATCAAGCTCACCTCAACTAAACCACAATCTTTTTCTACTGGGAAATTTTTTTAGGTCCAATCCGGAGGCGCGTTCGACATTGATGTCCAGGTCAAGGGCCCTGGCGAGCGCGAGATCCTCAACCTGGAGAAGGAGCGTCAGGGCGACTACGTCCTTCCTGCCAAAGAAGTGGGCGAGTACTCGTTCTGTTTCTCGAACGACATGTCAACCTTTGCCGAAAAGCTGGTCGATTTCGAGATCAAGCTCGAGCACGAGAAGCGACCCGTCCAGAGCGAGAAGGATCGTGGCACAGGACCCCAAGCACAAGCAGAAGCCATGGATGAGTCGATCTTCCGCCTGAGCAACCAGCTAACACGGATCGACCGGCTGCAAAAGCATTTTAGGGCGCGCGAGAACCGCAACTTTTCGACGGTGATCTCGACAGACAACCGGATCTTTTGGTTCTCGCTGACGGAATCGAGCATGATTGTGGTGATGTCTGCGCTTCAGGTGTATGTGGTCCAGACGTTCTTTAGTGGATCCAGGCGATCGCATGTCTAGAAAGTGTAGGAGATCTCTACATATAGGAGTTATGTATGGACTATCATGCAAATAATAAACGTCAGCAAGAGGCAGCAAAAGGCATTGGTTGGGTGGGCATTGGCTTGCTTTTCTTTCAAAACAAACTCGCCTCAGCCAACACACACGCACGCATTTGTCGGAATAGTTGCTCTTGGATCAAAAACTCCTTTATGTATGCCCTTTGTGCACTTTTTCTTCTTTCCTTGATGACCCCTGCGTGTTGGCAAGCGCTCGTTTTCTCTCTGTCCCACTGCTGTGGAGTGTGGTGTCCCCTTTCGCCTCACGACTGACACACCACGAAATACCGCGCGTGCTTCGCTTATGCCTCGCTCGGAGCATTTGTTTGGCTCTGTTCCAAGGGCATTCGCACAAGGGCAGAGGGCAAAGGGCAAAGGGCAAAGGGCAAAGGGCATAATTGCAAAGAGCGAAAAGTGTCCAAGGGAGAAAATGGTCGCAAATAGGGGAGGACGGGACGGATGTGTAGGATGCAGGGAACGTAGTAATGCGGATCACGCCCTGTTTAAAATTGGCTCAAAAGCTCTGCAAACTCTGCTTTCTTTCTTTCTTTGTTGTCTTTCTTCCTCAGTCCACTCGGTAACCCCCCACTTCACACAAACCACACTCACCCACCTACTCGTAATACACACCAATGCACGCATCCTCAAGATCGTGGCTGGCATCACAGCTCTCCAGCCTGTGCAAGACCCACCATCGCCACTTGTATCGAGCCCCCATTCGAGCCCTGGGCACCATTGTCGACAAATACACACCCACCACACCACCACCATCATCATCATCAACGTCACTATCGCCACGATCACACTTCGATCCAGTCCCTCAAGTCTCCAAAATCAACACCCACTACTGCCGCGAGCCCCAGTTGATTATGATCGAGGACCACGGAATCCTCCAGGGCGAGATGGACGACAGTCGACTGCTGACCAGGTACCTCAACGTGCCCTTTGCGACCGTTCACGAGCGCTGGCAGCCAGCCGCTAGGCCAGAAGCCTGGAGGGGGATCCGGGACGCTACGATTTATGGGTAAAAAAAGAGTGTCACTTTTTTTAATCCTAATTGTGAAGTGTCACATCCAAACAGTTGATTCTAGCAAAGCACTTTTTTTTTCTGTCATGGCTCTCTATCTGTAGACCAATGTGTCCACAAACGGTGGCCAAGGCTAACAACCTGACGTCACTGATGGTGGGCGTGCCAGGCCCAGGATTCGAGTTCTCGGAGCGAGACTGCCTCAACCTCAATGTGTTTGCTCCCCGGTGTATCGAGAGTGTCCCGGTGATTTGTTACATTCATGGAGGAGGACTGAAGCAAGGCGGGAATGCCCTGCCAGCATACGGTGAGTGTTTTTTTTTGTTTTGGAACCCAGAAATCTCATGAATAAGCTGATGTTGGGGAGAGATGGTAGTGGAAGGGTACTAGCGCTCTAGTACGCTTCTTATTTTATCGGATGGGTGTGTTATTTTAGTTGGCATGTGGAAAACTGAGATTACTCACTTCTTTGGTCGTTGTTTTGTTTGTTTGTATTGTCTGAGCTGTATCACGGCCCTCGCATGACATTATGGTCGCTAATTCGCCTTATCTCCTCCCTTTTTTTATCCTTCTTTATCGCATGACGGACAAAAAACCAATAGATGCAACCAACATTGTCAAAAAGTCGATCGCAAAAGACCGCCCCGTTATTGTCGTCACCATCAACTACCGCCTGGGCGATCTCGGTGCCTCTCCCTCCTCCTCCACTTCTTCTTCACCACTGGACAAGATCACTTGGGGCTTGCGGGACCAGAAGATGGCCCTGGAGTGGGTCCGCAAAAACATCCACAACTTTGGAGGGAACCCACACGAGATCACGTTGATGGGCCATTCAAGTGGAGAGTCGTCGGCGGGGTACCACCTGATGACCTCATCGACGGACCAGCAGCCGTTCAAGCGGGCGATCATGCACTCGAGCAGAAGTGGTGGTGAAAATGAGGGATCAAAAGAAGCCTCGTCGTCATCATCAGAATGGAGTACGCAGGTGACGGCACTTGAGGATAGACAAGGTCAACTTGAGACGGAACAAACGGACAGGGTGGGTGCGTTCACGTTCATGTCGGATGCTTGTCTGAAACACATGACGGATAAGGAGAAGCAGGCAGGGTTTGGGGTTGTGGACAAGTGGATCGATTTTGCCTGGGGACAAGATACCCTTTCTTCCAGCCAGTCATAGTGATCGCTACTGACGTAAAATATCCTTCAACGCAGAAGCAATACAGTTTGCGAGTTTGCGGATGGTTCGTTTATGCTTCGCCCACCTTGGCGATGCTCCGTGACTGTTCATCTTTACTTTTTTCTGTGGGACAACCAGCAGCCAAATAGATTTGTGTGGTTGTATTCCAGGATCAACCAGTGGATGGTCAAAGTATAAATAAGCGGTAGCAAAAGCAGAACAGAAGAAATAAATACTTTCCCAATTGCAGAGGCAAACGTACGCCACCTCTTCACCTCTCTCACAATCCCAGATGCTTCCAGATCAACAAAGCACACTCAGGTCCTTGGATACAACAGCCGTGGACAGAACACAGGTCGAGCTTCCGTCTTATGGATACCTTCAGGGGTTCATCGACAGCAAGCACCCAACAGTGCTCAAGTTCCTGAACATCCCCTTTGCAACAGTCACCAAGCGATGGCGTCCAGCGTCCAAGCCCCGGCCCTGGAAAGGCCTGCGAGATGCCACGAAAGAAGGGTAACAGAAAACACATACATGCCTTCGTGATCAAAATGACTCTGTCGCTCCACGTTTTACTCACAGCTACTCCATTTGCGACCATGATCCTATGCGTTTTTTCCCTCGTCAAGGCCCATGCCTCCACAAGCAACCGTCATGGATCCCCTGATCCAACTCTTGACGGCAGTTCCGGATCGGAAGAGATCCGCTACGAAGACCATTACAACGAGGCCAACTGTCTCAACCTCAACATTTACATGCCAAGTCAGGTACCAACAGATGCGAAACTGCCGGTCATGGTGTTCATTTTCGGCGGCGGTCTCAAAAGCGGCGGCAACGGCGTCCCACTATACGGTAGCGACAAAGAAAAAGCGCACCTTTCACCATGCATGTATCAGTTTAACTCATCTCACAAATACTTATGCTCCATCGTTTTGCCCCTTCGTCTAGATTGCACAAACTTTGTCGCCCAGTCTGCAGCGCTCCACAAACCCGTCGTCGCCGTTGTGATCAACTACCGTCTCAACTACTTTGGCTTCCTGGCCTCCAAAGAGCTGCGCACCGAGACTCAAGGCGACAGCATCGGTAACTTGGGCCTGCTCGACCAGATCTTGGCCCTGCAGTGGGTCCAAGACCACATTCACACAAGGACAACGTCACCGTCGTGGGTCATTCGTCCGGGGCGACCTCGATCGGATGCCTGATGCTGTCGAAACGAAGCTGGGACTATTCCAGAAGGCGGTCTTGCAGTCCTCGAGAACCACCACGGTTCCGGCGGGGTACGTGGGCCAAGATGGGCAGCAGTACTTTGACCATCTATGTAAAGTATTTGGGGTGGACGGGCTTTCAGATGTGGACAAGGTGGAGGCGCTGCGAAGGGTTCCGGAGAAGGATCTGGCGAAGGAGCTCAACACTTCGGCGGTGCAGGAGTTTATGCCGTATATCGACGGGGTGGTCTTGAAAGAGGATGTGAGAACGATGGTGGGTGATCCCAGGAATTATGACCCGAAGCTGAAATGGCTCCTTGCCGGATCTTTCCATGATGATGGTAAATGAAACCCTTTTCATCCCAACTTTTGAGAGTCTTCGCAAAGCTAAACAGTAGCTAGAATATCCAAATTCTCTCTTTTCTCCCCTCTGATACTCTGATGTCGTTAGCAACGGCAATCGCTGAAGAGTTTAGTGGCCGGACGGTCGCCATGTTCACCAAACTACGCGCCCGCCTCTGCCCAGCATCCGACTTTGCGATCTTTGACCGCCTGTATGGCACACCAGCCACCGACGCCGAGGCGCTCACCCTCTCGGTCAAGATCATCAACGACGGCATGATCAAGTACCCGCTCCTGGCCCAAAGCCTCGCCTTCCTCGACATGCCTGGAACCCAGCTAAGCCGATACCATTTCGATCGCTCCATCGCCAAAGTCGACACGATACTGCCGACCTTTGGTGCTTTTCATGGTGTCGACCTGGCGTACAATTTCGGGACCGATGTGGTGCTAGATGCGCTGACGACCGAGGAGCGGGCGTTCGTGCCCAAGGTGCAACAAGTCTGGATCGATTTCCTGAGCTACGATCCGGAGGAAGCGATCTTGGTCCCTAAGGTCAGCTACGCGCTGCCATCAAGTTATTCGGAACTGGACAAGAAAGAGGCGATCTGGTTCAAGAAGGATTGCACGATGGGGAGGGCAGAGGTCGAGACCCTGACGGCCGAGGAGGAGGTGTTCTGGCGACGGTCATACGCGTATGTGGCCATCAAGGCCAAAGAAGGATACTCGACTGAGTACGGGTTTAGTATGTTCAAGCAGATGGAATGAATAGAAACATGAAACAGATGTAGAAGACGCAAAACGTGTGGTTGGGCGGGTATAAGCGAGTGTTGTATTTTTTTTTCTTTTGGTCTGATTGACTTCGTTGGAGTTGTTGTTTTACACGAGTATGACGAGGAAGAGAAGAATGATCAGAACCACAATCAGGACTCCGATACAGCAAGTCGACTTTGTTTCTATAAAAATATATGGGGATTGAAGAAGAATGTTTATAAAAGAATGCGATCCAATTTGCTCCGCGAACCAATACGATAAGCCGTAGAGTCCTTACCTTCGTTGTCCTTGATAAACTTGTTCATCCGCTTCATGGTCTTTTGCAACCTTCCTGAGGTCCTGTCCACATGATCGTCCAGATCATCCAGCAGCATCGACTGGTCCTGCAGCTCAGTGTTCATGACCGTGGCAATCTCCCGCATGTTCAAAACTGTGTGCATGACGCCGTCCAGTTGCTGGTCCTGCTCTTGCATCAGAATCTACGATAGTTCCATAGGACAAATAGAGAAAAAAAGAGTATCGGTGGTCAGTGATCCGGCCTTTTTTGATCACCAACGGGGGCAGATCCTCAACCAAGAAGAAAAAAAGGTTCTGAGCGTACCTGTTGCTGTTGTGCTTCCTGTTCAATGAATTTGGTATTACTGTACATCATGTTCTCCCTCCGTGACGGCTTCTGGTATCCTCTAGGGCTTGATGATCCTGCATCTTCCAGCAATGCCTAATCAACGTTATAAGTTTGAGACAGTTGAGTTCGCCAACAACATAAACGTCGGAAGAGACTTTTTTGATAAGCGCAGCACAAAAAAACCCATCTCTGCCATGGGCACCAAGTCTTACAAGTCGATCCAACTGTTCGCTTCCGATCTTTATAGGCTTATCCAGGGCCGTTTTCATATCCTATTTTTTTTTTTTTTTTTTTTTTTTTTTTTTAAAATATAGGTCAGTTAGATTCCATTCGCTCATCCATGACATCACGAAGTTTCTCTCTTTAAATACCTGAACTTTCCGCCGTGTCTGATCCACAAACTGTTTGCGCGCGTTCGATTCCCTAGTCGTCAGGTTAAACCGCTGTGGGTTTTCCAGGACTGCACGCACAGCGTCATCCAGATCCTCGAGGTCCTGCTCGATGTTGACCAGGATCTGGAGCAGTTCTTCTTTGGTCTTGACAAGCTCCTCGTTCTGGGCCGAGGTGACAGTCTGCAGGATGCGTTTGTAGGACTCGTAGAGTGTCGAAGCGTTGCTGAGAGATGCTAGGACGTCACTAAAGTTGGAAGTGGAGAGAAGGGCAGACCGGCCGGGCCGAGGTGGTGAGTGACGTTTTCGCTTTAGGTCGGCATGACCTTCTTTTGTGAGTAGGTTCATTGGTGAGCGCTTTACTTTTTGATGAGGATGAATGGGTCCTCCATGGTGTGAATGTATTAGTAAGGAAGGCGCCTTCCTGGGTGATGATGCTGATGGGGTCAAGGATGCAGAGTTGATGATAAGGAAAATGGAAATGGTTCAGTGAGGGGATGTGGAGAACAAAGTGAAGTTGCATGCCTTCAGGCTTTGAGCCACGTCGAACGAGCATATCTCAGCCCAATTTTCGCACGTGACGGCTCCATTCTTTTATGTTTTTGAATGGTCATGTTGATCAACCTTTCTTTTTCTTCTTCACCACCAAACACACCACATCATGGCCGACCAGAAACATGACCCCATACTCGACATGGAGGAGGACCAGGACATGGAAGAGGCCCAGGTCATGCTTGGATTCGCAGAGCCAGTGGATCTCGAGGAGCATGGACCATTGAGAGCCGAGGACTTTTGCTCAAAGATTGGTGGTCTGCCTGTAAAGCATTTTTTGTATATCATACTGAAAGCGCCACTAAATTGCCCTTGTGCCACCCATGACCCGAACACACAACTCATACCGTCGCCCTTTTTATTCTTTTATATGATGGACATGTAGCTCTGGTTGAACCCTGAAAACGTCCTGGACACCAAGGAGATGCTCTGCGAGCAGTGTACAAAGCCCATGACTTTTTTGCTCCAGGTGAGTGAGGATCTATCGCACCCCTAGCAGAACTTCATCGTAACCCCTGCATAATTTCCTTTGCTAACAGATTCACACACCTTATTTTATTGAACTCGACCTCCAGTTGTACTCACCAGAGGATCACCCCGCTGAAGCCTTCCACCGCGTGATCTATGTTTTTTGCTGCAAGGACGGAGCATGCCACAAAAAGTCGCCCAGAGGATGGTAAAGTGGCCTGTCCCTTCGATTTGGAAGCGACCCCGTTTTACGTTTTGTACTAACAATGTCATGTCTTTTTCCTATGGTATAGCTTCAAAGTCGTCAGGAGTCAATTGGGCCAGTACAACCCTTACTACACACCAGTTGCCGAGGACCACGAGAATGCTGCCGAAGAGAACGCAGGATTCGCTCCTCTGGAAGATAGCAAGCATGGTAAACGGACCCCAACGAGCGCTGCGTATTTTGGATAGATCTCAACCCCTGCATATGGAAAATTAACGCCGATTTATCTTGGAACAAAAAAAAAACTCTTCTATTTTCACTAGCCAAGACTTGCTTTGTCTGTGGCATGCAAGGCCCCAAGACCTGCTCCAAGTGCCACAAGGTCTCGTACTGTAGCGCTGAGCACCAGGCGATCCACTGGACTAAGGGCCTCCACAAATCACTCTGCGGAACAAACCCTCCACCGCCCTCTGTCGACAGTGCGATCGATTCGGAGCTGGCGGACATGTCAATAGCCAGCACCAAGTCTTCATCGGAGGAAGAGTCGATCGAAGAAGAAGAAGAGGAATACGACGAGGATGGCAACTTGATTGAAAAGAACAAGTCCAAGAAGCTCACACGGACCCTGACCCGGGCGGAGCAGGAATATGCTAACCGTCTGGATATCGACTTCAAGCTCGTGGAACGCAGGAACCGGTTCCCGGAGATGGAGATCATCAGCGAGGCCGAGGTGTTTGACCCCGAGGCACTAGAGGAAGGTCTGGGCCATGAAAGTTCGGGCGATGAGCAGGAAGCCGAGGAAGGATGGGAAGAGAGGGCGGCGGCGCTCAAGGCCAAGCGGGAGAAGAAGCTTGCGGAGCAGGCCAAGAAGAACGGGAAGGATGTGAGCAAGTCGCTGGCGAATGCCGAGGCTTCGAACAATGCCCTGGTGCCCGTCGGTGACGAGTTGTATGAGAACACAAAGACAGATATCGACTCAGCCTTCTTGACCTTCCAGAAGCGGATCGCTCTGTACCCTGACCAGGTCTTGAGGTAAACATATTTTTTTTATCTTCAGCATTTTGATAGTCTGCAATAATGCTGACCCGTTTCTTTTTTTTTTTTTTTTTTTTTAGATATGCCCGCATGGAATACGAGCTCGTGACCCCCGAGCCCCTGTATGTGAGCGACATTGACATCCCCAGACCTGAGGACATCCCTTGCTGCCCAGACTGCCAGGGCCCCCGCTCGTTCGAGTTCCAGATCATGCCCCAGCTGATCAACTACCTGGCGATCGACCACTCGGCCTCCGACGCTCTGGATTTCGGCACCGTGTTGGTTTACTCGTGCAAAGAGAACTGCCATGTCGCGGGCAAGCATTACCAGCACGAGATTGCCCTGGCCCAGCACTTCAGCAAGGACGGCATGCAGGGCGGCAACATGCACGCGGGCACCAGTGTTTCGGTTGAGTCCAAGTAGAGTATTTGTCAATTGAAGATGTTTAAAGTAAATAACCTCACTAAAAAAAAAAAAAGTGACAGACATTGCCTTTAGTTCTCTATTAATCCAGATTTTTATTTTTGTTTTAAATGGTGTTGTAACGTCCGGTTCTTGTTTTAAATGTGTAACGTTCGGTTCATTTCTATTATACAACTCGTCCAACTCTGTTCATCCGCAGAACCCGCTCACGGACCGACTCTACAGGTCCGTTCGACTCGTCTTCTCCACCCACTGCAGAAGGCGTCTCTGGTCGAGCCTGCTGTTGCTGCTGCTGTTGTTGCTGCTGTTGCCTCTGACGGGGACGATTCCTGACCAGTCTCTCTTCGCCATCATCATCATCGTCGTCATATTGGCTTCCACTGACAACAGGATGGTTGTTGGAGCTAGTGCTAAAGACCTCGCCTCTGAGATCTCTAGCCCGCTGGGACGGCGATCGGTACTGCATGTTCGGTCGGACGGATCCATCTGAGGTGCTCTGCCCAAACGACTCGATGCTCTCCTTGCGCACGGGTACATGGACATTACGCTGTTGGGGCAAGGGTTCTACATACCCAGAAGAAGAAAGTGTCGATGACGACGCAGTGGGCGAAGTGGGGAGCGATGAGTGTGAGGCGAGCAAGATGTCATCGTCCAGTGTGCTGGGAAACTTGCGTCTGAACGCCTCTTCCTCGCCTGCCATGACTGTTCCAGTGCCGTCCTTCATCCTGAACCGAGTGGGCTTGGGCAGCAGCTCAGGTTTCTGACCTGGAGGAGGGTTATTGACAGAGACTCGGCGGGAGCGAGCCAGAGCAGCCGTAGGGGTTGATGTTGCCGGCGAGGTAGTAGCCGCTCCACTGGCAACGTTCCGTCTTGCTGATTTGACTGGGACACTTGGCGTCTCATCTAGACTGACTCTTCCTTCGGATGGTGTAGGGTACACGACACCAGTTGGAACGCCAGTTCCCGAAATCGAGCGTCGGTAAGCGTGAGACGAAGATGGGGAAGGCGTGGCTGCTGGCGACGTATTCAAAGAAGTTGACGCCAACGAGGACGTCAGGTCAGATACTGTGGGCAATTGCTCCTGTTGCTGTCGATGTTGCTGCTCCAACGTTTGTGACTGGTGCTGACGCTCGAGGTCCTTTTGCTGGAGAGCCTGGGCCTGGGACAACAAGTTCTGCTCCTGCAGCATCCGCTTGCGTTCCTGCCATTTTTCGTGCTGACGCTGGATCTGTTCCTGTTGTGCCTTTTGGAGCTGCTCCTGTTGAAGACGGTGCTGGCGTTGCTGCTCTTCGAGTTGCTGGCGTTGGAGGTTGATCAGGTTCTGCTGCTGCTTTTCAAACTCCTTTTGCTGAAGCTCGATCAGCTTCATCTCAGCATCCAGGTCACGTCTAGCCAATTCTTTGCGATCCACTGAAGCTTCTGGCAGGTTGGCAGGAGCAGGACGATGAAATGAGGGATTAAGAACCGGTGAAGTGGACAATGTGCTTACTCCGGCTCTGGGGTTGACATCCATGGATCGCATACCGTCCAAAGTCCTGCTTGGGTCCAAAATTTTGGCTTTTCCTTGAGTGTTCTGTGTAGCTACTTGTGATTCAGAGGTAAATCTGCCGAGCTGTTCCATCTGTTGGCGCTGAAGTAATTCAAAGCTTGCCATCTTGCCCGACACAGGATCCGCTGGGGGGTTTTTGATTCCTGAGGAAGACATGGCAGGAGAAACAGCCGGCGAGCCATAGCGAGAGTTTCCGGTTCCATTCGGATTGACGTTCCTGTTCAGCACATTACTAGCAGAGTTTTGGTATCCTTGATAACCAGTATTGCCTCTGGAGTTGGATGAAGAAGCCTGACCAGGGAAAGTTTGCTTTGCGCCAAGGAGAGGCTTCGACATGCCCGATGACTGCGAGTCCAGCGTTGAAGAAGGTGAGGAGAGACCAATAGGCGCGTTACTTCCAAAAGATGAAGGAGTGCCAGATCGAGAGCCAAAATCGTTGTTGAACTTGACATCCGATGACGAGCTAAAGAAGAGATCGTTCGCTGTGGCTTTTGGTGCAGATGTCAAAGGTGGAATACGTCCTCCTGATGGTTGAGCGGGCACACGAGAGCTGGACGATGGTTCTGGGTGCAAGAGATCATCCGCGTTGAATGATGGAGGACGCGGGGCTTTTGATGAAAGCTGGTCCTCAGGTTCAACGCCTCCGTCAAACTTGAATCCAAACTCGTCAGAGCCCTTTCCAGATTCAAAGTCGAGAGTAAACCTCTTTCCGTTGGCTTGTCCTTTGTTGGTAGGTGAAGATCCAAAGTCAAAGGCGTCGCCGCCAAGCTGAGAGAACTGAGAAGCCGGGTCGGAGGTTGGGGCGAATTGGCCAAAGGAGTCGTCAAATCCAGAATTGAAATCCGACTGTGGTGCGAATCCTGCATCATTAGTCATGGACGGTGTGTGGGCCGCAGGAGAACGAGTGGGTCTGCCTCTGCGCATGGGTTCGATCGAAGGCAGAACATCCATGGGTCTTGACAATGCCTGGTTGCTGAGAATATTAGCAGTAGCTGACGACTGATCTGGTGCAGAGGGGACAAAAGAAGCGTCCGGGTATATCTGCTCACAGGAGAGAACCAATTTTAGTAGAGCGCTCAGCTTCAAATCTCATTTTGGGCGAATTCGCAAAACAGGTTCTTACATTATGAATAGGGCACGGAAGTCCTCTTAATGCTGATGTTGCTTTCATGACCTGATAAATGTTGGGTCGCTGCCTTGGGTCCTCCTGGAGCATAGATTCTACATGTTCCAAGCACCGAGTCGTTAATATCTTGAGATCTTTTTTTTTTTTTTTTTTTTTTTTTTTTTTTGGGCCTCGTGCAAAAGTCATTCCTGTCCTCCAACTTACGGAACAATCCAATGACTGCTGGCGAGAATACTGGGTGGTCAGGGATAGTGTAGCGCACGTTCAAAATAGCCAACTGTCCTTGCTCCTCGAAAGGTGTGGTGTAGTAACACAGCTTGTATAAAAGCACACCCAATGCCCAAATGTCTAGTATGTTCCGTCATAGAAAATAGAGAGTGAGCCATCAAGAGCATTGTGATATTTTCATCTTAGCCCCAATTCGTGCCTGCGGTTTTGAACATACCAATCTTCTCGTCGATTCCCTTGCGCATGTACAGATCGAGCATTTCGGGAGCACGGTACTGCAGTGTAGTGTGGTTGTTGATCTCCTCCTCGAGCAGCTGAATATCCTTGACGTTCCTGGGAATGTTGTCTCCACGCAGGATGTTTGTTGTTGCTGATCCAAAATCGCACAACTTGTAGTCGTTGTTGGACAGGATAATGTTTTCGACTTTGATATCTCGATGCAAGATCGGTGGGTCCGAGTAGTGCATGTATGCCACAGCCTTGAAGAATTGTAGAGTACGCCGACAAATTTCGGATTTAGTTTAGTACAGGTTTCCTCGGGGCTCATCCAACACACCATGACGCCCAATATCTGCTGCGACATACCTCGCACACATTGGAAAAGATCTTGAGGATCTCTGGCTCGGTCAGTCGATGCTGGAGTCTCCTATTCATCAAGTCAATGACAGGACCACCTGTTCAAAGTAAAAGAAAAGGCGGTGAGTGCGATGTAATGCATGATCGAATTATGAACACAAAAAAAAAATGTCAGTCCAGGGGGCATGCGTGATGTTTGTTGGTCTATTCCTAATCCACAGCAATATAACGAAAATTGATGCCATGGATCATACCTCCACAGTACTCCATGAGGATCAGGATTTCGTATCCACCACCTTCCAGCTTTCCCATGCAAGAATCCATGTACTCGACAATGTTTTTGTGCTTTCCCAGTCGTTTCTAGAGTACAAGAGAAGAGATGTTGATTGAGCTTAAGGTCCAGTTGTTCCAATTGAAGATAAAGCAAGGTTCTCTCTCTCCTTTTGCCTCACCATGGTCTCGATCTCCGAGTTGACGATGGCGAGGCGCTCTTTATCAGGAGCAGCGATTCGCTTGACGACGAGAGGATACCCTCCGCCCACGGGGGTGGCGACATAGACGTGGGCGAATCCTCCTTCGGCGATGTACCTGTCAATGACGACAGCGTACTTGCCCAGCTGTATGGTGGTTCCTGGGAGAATGGTCCCTTGAGGCGGGATGATCCCCTGGCTGAGGACGTTCATAGAGGGCGGAGAAGGAGGAGAAGGACAAGGAGGAGGAGTGATGGAGGTGGAGGAGTGATGGAGGAGAAGGAGGAGAAGGAGGAGAGTCCTGAAGCACGATGTTTGACAGATGAGTTGGTTGTGATGAGAATAGGACGGGTTGTGTCTCTCTGTGTGGGTGAGGTGTGGAGGAATTAGATGAAGAAAAAGATGATGGCGGAAGAACAGACGGGGAGGATGAAAAAGACAAAGGTCGCTGAAACCAAAGAAAGTTGAACGTCTGACGTAGTTTGGATGGGTGGGATGGTGTCACAGAAACCAAGAAGAATGGGAAAGAGTCGACAGACAGAGAAAATGGATTGATGGACTAGTCCAGAGGGGAGGCTGGATGGACGAGAAGGGGAAGGAGAAGGATGGGGTGGGATGGGATGGAGAGTAGAGGTGGATGGATGGATGCAAGAGAGCAGTGCAGAGCATGGACTTCTTTTGTGGGCCACTCATGACTGACTACCACTCGCATTCCTTGCCACTCTTCTCAGGCACGCACTCGCCGTTTGAAAGGGTGGACAGACATTTGTGCTCCATCCGTCACGACACTGAACTCTCCCACAAAAAGAGCACAGCCCTGCCAAATGACTGCCGATCTGATATCGCCTCAAAAAAACACGCATGGCATTAATACGGTTTAGATAAACAAAAGCTACACGTCCTAAAACTTCTTCCACATCTCTTCAATCGCCTGATTGTGTGCCTTGCGCACCTCGCGACGCTTGACCTTGCTGCTCGATGTCATGAACCCGTTCGTGGTCCAGTCACTGTCGTCCACAATCACGCCCATCACCGTCTCGGACCGAGACAGTCCACTCGCCTTGGCTTGGCTCTTGAGAATGTCCAAGATCTCCTTGTCAGATACCTGCAGAACGTAAATCGAAGTTGTTTTAGTAACGTGTAAAAAACGCGATAGAAAAGAATGAGGATCAGAGATACTTACTCCTGAGTGCGTGGGCTCGACTACGGCGAGAAGAACTGGACATCCATTGTCTGCAACAATGCAGATGCTCTTGACCTCCTTGGCATCCCGGTACACTGCCTCACATTTCTCCAGCGCAACATACTCGCCATGGCTCAGCTTGACCAAGTTCTTGACACGATCCTTGATCGACAGTGTACCATCTGGGTTCATGGTGCCAATGTCACCAGTCTTGAACCAGCCATCGCCCGTCATGACCTTCTTGGTCTCTTCCTCCAGCTTGAAGTATCCCTTCATCACCGAGGGCCCACGGAACCAAATCTCTCCTGATCCATTGTCGCCGGTATACTCTGTATCCGGGACATTCACCAACTTCAATTCCAGGCATGGTGTCTAATTGAAGAGTTGATGCAACGTCAATAAAATTGAATTGACATATCGTTCCACACGATACTTGACGATGGGAGTGACTTACTGGTGGTCCAACAGTTCGCAGACGGTGACCCATCCGTGGAAGTGTAACGGCAGCCGCACCACACACCTCAGTGAGGCCGTAGCCCGAGATGACATAGCACATGACCATGCTCAGGAACCGATGAGTCTCGTCACTGATACCAGCGCCGCCTGTCAGGGTCAAGCGGAGCCGTCCACCGACCAGCTCTCTGGCCTGGCCAAACACGTACGAGTCGATCATGTTGGTGACAAAGTTCTCGGACCCCGTGACCTGGACAATGGCCCACTTAGTGTTGAGAGCGGCAAAGAACAAGGTGCGGATCGGGAGCGACTGTTTGTTGACCTCGGCCAGGATGCCCTTGCGGATGCGCTCCCAGATGGTGGGGACTCCAGCTGGGTAAGAGGAAGGAGATAGTAAGCACATGCGATGTTAGCACGATTTTAAGGTTCACTTTGCGAACCGACCAGCCTGAACGTTATGCTATGTCATGTTGCACAACATGTCACATCATAATAAAGACTCCTACCCATGAGAGTTGGTTGCAGAGCTTTGAGGTCACCTAGTCCCTTGGAGCGACCGCTGCCTGCAGTGGGAGTCACTGAATCATCCATCAAGGTTCTGGCTCGCCCGAATCCAATGCGACATCCCTAGTAGTGTGTGGATTCACATGTTAGTGTTATTTCGCATTTCACATCAGCAAAGTCCGAGACTGCGTTGCAGCATCGATTACGCGAGGAAAAACTATTTACCATGGACACCACAAAGTGCGAGATGACAAACTCCAGAACGTGGGCCAGGGGCAAGTATGAGATGATCACATCCGTGTCCTTGTCCAGCTGGCTACCCTCCACCGCGGCAGCACCACCAATGGCTGCCATTAGATTGCCGTGGGACAACAATGCACCCTTGGGCGTTCCAGTCGATCCAGAGGTATACATGATGCAGGCAATGCTATCGCCCTCAGGGTACACAGTCTCAATTTTGTCATCGCTCTCATCATACGCCTTTTGCTTGCCCTTGCTTGAGGTCTCATTGGCAGCTTTTGTCCGCTTGAGCTCGTCAATGTGGACCAGTTCAAAGGTGCGGTTTTCGATATCCTCGAGCCGGGCGATTGAGTCCTTGACCTCCCAGTCCTGGCCTGTGTAGATGACACCCTTGATGCCTGCGTTGCCCCTCTGCATCAGCTTGGTGACGACAGGGAGGGTGGTGGGATCGGCAAAGATGACTTTGGGCTGCGCCTGGTCGAGGATGAACTGAATCGACTTTTCGTCCATGGAGTCATAGGCGGTGACAATCGTGATTGACTGGGAGAAGCAGGCTACAAAAGCAGACATGGGAAGATATGCACATTGATGATGTTGATGAGAGTCTTCTTCTGGCAATGCATACCGTCTCAGCCCTGCTCCCCCTGATTGCTCAGACCTCTTCTCTCCTCTCGACAACATTTTTCCTGGTATTTTTTTTCGTCGACGTTATCTCTCTCTCTGTCAACCCATCCACCGTTTTGTTCATGCACCCTGAGTTGATGGCTTAATTTTTTTTTTTTGGCACTCCGTCATCTTTACTATGCCGTCATCATTTTTCATATGCCATTTGCCTCCCGTTCTTCAGTAGCCTTACCATGAGCAGCGAGGAACCATTCTGGACTATAATATTCAGCAAAAAAAACCCCATCCGCAATTATCAGCCTTCATTATCGCTTGTCAATCACTTCCTTTAGCAAAGTATTTTTCTTGTTGTTTTTTTACCATGAGGCAGCAAAGATCATGACAAAGTCGCCCTTGTCGACACCCAGGCGAGTGATGCCTAAACCGATACGATCCGCGTAGCTCTTGGCCTGGCGGTAGCTCATCCAGTTGTAGTCCGAGAGCTCGTAGGTGATCCATGCCTTTGGCTTCTCGTCCGGGTTCTTAGCCTGTTTCTCGACCTTGTGGATCTATTATGCCGAGTCGTTGTTGTTTTGTTATTGTTGATGGACGAATGTTGCTTGGAACTGAGTGACCTGCCCTCCATTTTGTTTTGAGGACGGCACTCTTTGTATTACCTTGATAATGTCGCGCCATCCCATGGCGTCTTTGTCCTCGAACTGGTCGGCCATGTACTCAAAGAGGTGGGCCATGGTGCGTCCCTTGACGCGGTAGTAAGGTGGCATGGGTTTGTCTAGGAGCCCCCCGGTAGCCATGACGCTGCGGTAGATGTGATCGACTTCGTCGTACTCGACGGCGTATTTGCCGTGGACGTAGGGTTCAAAAGTGGCCATCTCTGTAGTTTGCTACTTGCAAGGAGGGGGAGGTGTCTAGGGTAAGAATAGTGTGGGAAGTGGGGTGGCAAAGCGACAAGGATGTTATTAGATCGTGTGAAAGGGTGTCACGTCAGGAATATGTGTGAGAATCAGAAAAAGAGCGTAAAAAGGAAAGGATGTGCCAATGAAAATGCGCGACATTTATAGTGGTGGAGGGGGGAGGTTTGTGCGGGTCGGATGATCAGCGTCAAAACACAGCTAGACTGGTTTGCATGCCGTCATATCTTCCAAGGCGCTATCCTGTCCATTTGTCCATGCACTTGTGTACCGCGGCTCTTCTATGCTCCTGTCTATGTCCCAGCCTGCTGGGTGCCTAGAGACCATGCCGTAGGCACCCTTGACCTTGATTAGGCTATGGTGTGAATGGCGACGTGTATATGTCTGCGTGTGTGTGACCTCGAAAAGTAAAAAAAGAAAGAGGCTCATCTCGCGCACCAATCCAATCAGCTCAAAATTGGACACGCACTCACTCTATCTCATTCTCACTCTCACTCGCACTCTCACCCCTTCTTTCTAATCTTCGCCAATCTCTCTCACAATCTCACAATCTCTCCATCTTTCTCCATCCCTTCCTCCCCTTCTCTCATGTCTTCCATGTTCCCGCCAAGACCAGTGTTTGACGACAGTATGTGCCTCGCTCGTTGCTTGCTGGAAACAGACAACCCAACGACATGACTGTGTGCGCGAAATGCATTTCACACTAAAAGACTCCGCCGTGTGGCTGACTCTGTTTTGTCTGTTCTCAAACTGTAGGGCACAGACCCGAAGGTGCCATGGTCAGACCTGCTCCCTTCCATGGACATGGACACGGACACCAGGGCAACCAAGGAAATCATCCTGGAAACCATCAGGGCAACCACCAAGGAAATCATCAAGGAAACCATCAAGGACATCAAGGCAACCAAGGCCACCAGGGTAACCACAACCATGGCAACTACAATAACAACAAACAGGGATCATTTGACCAGCACCCTAAGCCTGGCCACCATCCTCGACCTGGACCCCCTCGCCCGTTTTACAATGGCCGTGGCGGTGGCGCTATTCGACGTGGAGGATTCAGAGGTAAGCTTAAGAGAGGTTATATATCACGGGCGCGTATATCATATGGAACATCTATTGGCATATGATGTTACTGAAACTAATTTCCTGCTCTCAACAAAGGCACAAACACTGATCAACGGCCCTATCGACGGGATGACTCCCAGCGAGGACATTCAAGAGATCAAAGACCAAACGAGCCCCAGCCACCTCCCAGCGATAGCCATCACCCGATGAACAGATCACACACCCATCGTGAGCAACATTGGTCGCGAGACAACCGTGGACCCCCTCCTCCTCATAACGATCACGGACCAATGAACCACCATCCACAGCCTCATGGTCGAAACTCTGCCTCTGTGAGTAACATTTTCGACTACGCCAAGAATATGCATTGGGATCAGGTAAAAGAAATGGATCAATCACATCATAATGTTGAGCTGTCCACGAAATAATATCAAGATCTCAATATCTCACCTTTTTTTTTATTTTTTTATTTGGATATATAGACTCAGGATGCCCCAGGAGCCCAATCAGGTGTCCCCGGCGATGGGCCTCAAGGACGGCCATTTGGATCTGGCCCGAAAGGTCTCAGGTATCCACCTCGCCAAGAGGCTCCAAACGGAGTAAAGCATACACCTTCAACTTGGCCCAGCGGATCGGAGAACGCACGTCGGCCAAACGAAAGGCCTCAAGACCGCTGGCAACGTGACTCGTCAAAGCCGCAGCACCCCAAATCAAACTCTGGAAGCAACTATGGTTCGGCACCACGCGAGAGGGGACATTTCAACCAAAACGATGCCTCAGGCGGACCTTCAAACGGCTCTCGGGATCACAAACTCTACCGTGAAAAGCATAATGGTACGACCCACACCAATCAACCTCCCCAGCAACCTCCACAGCAAGCTCAGCATCATTCCCAGCCTGCCCAGCCTGCCCAACCTGTTCAACCTGCTCAACCCTACACTCACGCTCAAGGATATGCATACCCTCCTGAAGGATATCCTCAAGGCTACCCTTCGGACCCCTCCGCCTACGCTCAGACCCCAGGCTACCCACCTGGACACCAAGCCACTGCTCCAGTGAGCGTCACTCAAGCGCAGGCACAAGCGCAGGCTTACGCGACAGCCTACCAAGCATACGCTTCAGGATACCAGGCACCAACCCCATCGACAGCCTATTATCAGGCGAGCTATCCAACTCCAACATACCAGGGCGGATACCAGTCTGGAAGCGGGTATCCACCCGCCACTACTGCGGCTAATCCTGCCTACCCGGGATACGACTATGGTGCAGCTTACACTGCCCCAGTATATCCTCCGGTTCCTGTTCCAGCTGCAGGTGCCCATGCTCCCGTGGCTGGCTACTCGGGTTACGCACAATACCGGTAACGACATCTGGAGACATGGACGCCATTCATCATCGACCTTCACCTAAACACCCACACAAGCATCCACTCTTTCCGTTTTTTTTCCTTCTCCTTTCGTACCACCTTCATATCTTGGTTAATACTTTCGTTCACCGTTTTTGATCGTTTTCTTTTTTTCGAGTTTTTGCCGCTATTGTTTTTTTTTTTTGTACACTCTTTTGTCTTGGGAAGTTTTTGGGCACAACTTTATGGATTATCACCAAGGAAGCTACAGCCAATTTCCTTGGCACGGACATTTCGATTTTTCTCTACATATGCACACGCACTCTTTTTACCTCATTTTTCTTTTTTCAATCACCATCCACCATCCACATCTAACAAGGGAGAGTTATCCCTCACCTTTTGCCGTCTCCCGTACAACTCCCCATGAGCGTTCTATGTCCGTTGCACCTCACAGGATATCTTTTTGGACAAGAGACCGACCCGTACCCATCCCCCCCACCAAAAGACAGCGAACACAAACCACACACATTGATCTCCGGAACAGGATCTGGAAAGCGTGATAATGAGAGTTAGGGAGGGATTGAAAGCGAAATCTTATGGTTCTACTCAAGGATAAGGAAGGGTATAGATCAAGGACTGGAGACTGGACATTTTGCACACTCACAATCGGAGGAAGCGCTGGAGGACTTATGAGAGCAGAGCAAGGGAGATCAGTTGTTGAGGGGGAATGATAGAATGGAGGCTCTGGATCCTAGCCGATAGCATCTTTTTTTTTTTTTTTTTTTTTTTTTTTACTGTCATGAATACTTACACTCAGGTGTCAAACTTTTTTTTGTTCATTTTGATGGCTGTCCAAAAAAAAAAAAAAAAAAAAAAAAAAAAAATCGCATTCTGTTCTTTTCTGTCTTTCTTCATGTAGCGGAGCAAAACTAAAGAAACGCAATACACTCTCGTCTCATGTTTGCACCTTTTCAATACAAAGAGTGTTGTGCAAGGAAACACAGAGGGTGAACCACTAAATGCCAAGGGGTGGGAAATGATCGTCTTGGGAAGAAAGTAACCCCCAATGTATTTTTTTTTTGAGTTCCTTTCAAACGCCAACCAAGCAATACTTAGCACCACATAAATTGGGGAAATCAAAAAATAAACAACTGCAACCTAAACACGATTAAGCTTACTTCGCTTGAAAGGCTTTTTATTTTGGAGGA
Source organism: Podila verticillata NRRL 6337 (assembly GCA_000739165.1). Taxonomy (NCBI): domain Eukaryota; kingdom Fungi; phylum Mortierellomycota; class Mortierellomycetes; order Mortierellales; family Mortierellaceae; genus Podila; species Podila verticillata. The sequence continues at coordinate 1,395,056 of KN042416.1, read as the reverse complement.
TAGTCCCTGCGGCTGAAGAATTATGCACAGGAGCAGAGCAAGAATATGTGTCCTTTTTTCTCTTTTTCTTTAAAGCTTGTGATCAAAGAACTCCTTCAACTTGGGCACACACTGAGGTACACCTCGATCGTACAAGTCAATGTGCGTAGCCCCTTCGACCAGGAACAGCTCCTTGGGCTCTTTGGCCAGCTTGTACGCCTGCTCGCTGTAGCACAGCGTGTCGGCCTTGGTTCCAGCAATCAGCAATGTGGCACGGGGTGCGATCCACTCCAAAAATGAGAACGAGTTGTACTGCGCCATCAGATCGTAGCTCCAGGCGGCCGTGCGGTTGATCGAGGTTGGGTACCCGCCGCGTGGGGTCAAGTAGTATTCGGATCCCTCACGCATCAGATCAGTCGTGTCTTTGTTGATATCCTCCTTCTTGGGCACAATGGGCAGATACTGAACTTCACCGCCGCGTGCGTACTGGATACGAGCCTGGGCGCCCTGGGCAATGATGCCATCCAACGTCTCCTTTGGGATCGTGCGGATGAAGCCGCCGAGATCGACACCACTGACGGTAGCCACGGCTTTGACGCGGGGGTCCAGCGAGGCGGCGGCGAGGGCGTATCCACCTCCGGCACAGATACCGAGGACACCGATGCGAGCGGGGTCGACCTGGTCCAAGGTCGAGAGGTAGGTGACGGCAGACTTGATGTCCTCGATCATGCCGTACGAGTCCTCGAGCTGGCGAGGTTCACCCTCACTGCTACCCTGGTGGCGGCGATCAAAGGCCAGAGTGATGAAGCCAAGTTCATTGGAGAGCTGCTCGGCGTAGACACCGCCGGTCTGCTCCTTGACACCGCCGAAGGGGTGCACGGTGATAATGGCGGGGGACTTGGCCTTGACATTCGCGGGGACGTAGAGGTGTCCGGCGAGCTTGAGGTTGCCGCTGAGGAAAGTGACGTCTTTACGGGTCATTTTGTGTGGGAAGAAGATGTGTGTGTGTGGTTTAGTTGAGTGTGATGGCGGAAGTTAGGATTCGTTGAAGGTGGTTGTTGAGAAAAGAAAAAAAAAAAGAGGGATACCCCTAACCCTTTTTATATCAGCTGTCTTGCTTTTTGGAGTGCTTTGGAACAGCGCGTTTCGTTTCCAAAATGGTGAGAGGAAACAACGGTTTTCGCCGATTTGACCCTCGGAGGGACTATTGGTCAAAGACTTGGGATCTGTTCTTTCTTCGGCTTCCTTCCAATAGAATCAAAAGGAACTACGTAATTCCGATCAGCCAATGAAATCTAATGGGGCAACGTAATTCCGATCAGCCAATGAAATCTATTGGAGCAACGTATTGCCGATTGGCTGGATTGAGGATGATGTTCTGGAGCTTGTTTACACTTGCCTGCACTATATCGATCAGACGTATCCGAAGGTTAATGCAGGAAACTCAGAACCACGGCCCTCACCCCGTTTGTTTGTACCACCACAAAACAAACAAACCGATCTCAGATGATGACCAAGCATTGTAAAGCGTGAAGCGCTGGGTCATTCTCGTTGCGGATTTTTTTCTTCCTACTCTCGTGTTCTATTTGTCCTGCTCTCTTACGTCGCGGAACAAATCGCAAACACATTCTTGTTGTAAGATTTATTAGTTTTTTCCGACACGACAGATGGAGAGGGTAGAGAACGCTGGAGATGATACTTTTAAAAGCCTGCGACTACTGTAGCAAAGTTGAAAAAAAAAAAAAAAAAAAAAAAAAAAAAAGGCCATCCTTGTGTGACTCTCACCGCTTGGTGAACAGTTGTGGGAGTTGGATGTAGTCGCCAGAGGTGTCGACATTGGCCGGGTTATTGTGATCACCCTTCTTCTCGTCCTGTTCGTCGTCACTGATCTCGTACTCCTTTGCGCCCTGGGCCATGAGATTGTTAAAGTGCTTATCACCAAGTTCGTCGTCGTCGTCCGAGTCGACATCTATGTAGACAACTTCTTTGGGCGTCGTCCGTGGCTTTGCGATGGTCCTAGTTGGAACGGTGGACGAAGGCGCAGGTCCTGATGATGGTTGTGCCGAGGCCAAGGCCGCTGCCGCTGCTCCCTTGAAACTGATCGACCCTTCCTTGGCCGCCTGTGCCGTCCGGTGTGCTTCGGCAATCTTCTCTCTCCTGTTCGACTCTGCTTTCGCTTCCAACAAGTGACCCAGATGTGCATCCACTGACTCCCGAACCATCGCGTATATCTGATTCCTTTCAGACTGAACCATTGTCTTCGACAGCAGATCTTCTTCACCTTTAATTCTCCGCCGTGTAAGCAATCGAATGACCTTGCGGCGAGCCAGCCAGAGTCTCGCAAGCGCCTCGGGATCCTTCAGACTCTCCGGTTGACATATGTTCGCCAGTTTCTTGCTCAATTCTTCAGCCGGTGTCTTGGCGTCGGTATCCATCGACAAGAGCTCGTCCTCGTCCTCCGTGATCCAAGGCTCCTCTGCCCCCTGTGATTCTGGTGGGCTGGAGCTCGGTGCAGATGTCAATGAGATTGTGGGCTGGGGTGCTGTACTGGATGATTTGTACGGGCCCTGCCGTGGTGTCGTTATCCGCTCCTGCTGGTTGATGCCTTCCATCTCATCCAGACCCTTGATGCCCACGGGATCGCCGAACTTGTGCTGGAAGTCTCCTGAATAGAACACGTCGCGGATGTGGGCCCGGTGCTGCAGAATATGGTTGGGAACACCAAATACGTCGCTGATCAGTGAAACCTCCTGGAAGCGGTGGAGCCCCGACGACTTTTGGACAGAGTCGGCCGGAACACGGTTGTGGTTATCAAAGTTGGGTCGGTCTCGAGGCCTTTGCTGGCCGTTCGACTTTTTGAGGCTCCGAACTCGTGCCAGGAGGCTGTTGGTAAGGTTTCCATAGGCGCCGACAAACAGCTCTCGAACTTTTCTCATCTGGAAAGAACCTCGCGCAGTGTTGTTGGTGGAATCGTTGGGGTCGATACTGGTCAACATTATATCTCCGCCCCTGCCGCCAGTGTAGTTTACTGGTTTAGCGAAATACGACCCTCCATCGCGCACCTTGAGTCCTACGACCGAGTAGTTATAGCATTTGCCGTACAGTTCGAAAAACTCAATAATCAGTACACCGAGGTTATCCTCTGGGTCGATTGCTCCCTTCTGGATTTGTGGATGCATCTGAAGAAAGCTTAGGATCATCAGCATTGTCGTGTATGAGCCCAATCCTCCATTGTAAACCTCGTTGTGACCCTGTTTCCACCAGAGAGAAAGAAAAGAAAAGGCTAAATACATTCGACTCGTTTCTACGCAACATAACCAACACGCGGACAAAAAAAACACACGTTACTTTCAACATCAGGAAGTACTTGATCATCAAGACCATCGGCCGCAAGACCTTCCACTCCTGCATGTAGCTCTTCACCACGGACGAGCTGCTGATGCCGCTTTTGATGTCGAACGAAACATCACAAGCAAAGCCCGTGATGCGCTCTTTGAACTTGACCAGGGGCACTTTGGCGCCGCGGATGACCTCGATTTTGCTTCCAATGTTTTCTGTCCTGAGTTTTGCTGCTAGTTTATTCAGTGCGTTCTGTCCCAAGTTTTCGTCCGCGAGCACCACCAGATCGAGATCACTATTTCGAGAGGGGGCCAAGTTAGGGCGTGTCTAAATTTGTCCAAACAAATAAAAATTAAACGGCATATATCATCTAGTGATTAGTTTACCTTGTAGGTAAGTACAGCTGCGTGTCAAAGCTTCCAAAGACGCGGACTTCGGCGTCGGGCCAGATACCCCTGACCAGCTCCTGGACAACTCGGAAAACATACCGTCGGACTTGGTGTTCTTCGCGTGTAGGTGAGATATACTGCACGAAGTCCTTCAGCTCTTGTGTCATCATTCTCTGGGCGGTTGGCAGGGCCGAGTAGTGTCGATGGCCCATCCAGGGGCAGCCTGGCGGTGGACCCGTGGGTCCAACCAAGTCGCTGTTGATATCGTCGTCGTCGTCCTCGTGCCGTTTCCGCTTACTGCTGCGACCACCAGTGTTGGTGTTGGTATTGTTGTTCTTGGCTTCTCGCTTCATGGCTTGTGATGAGTTCTTGGGATCAGGTTCGGTCTCAGAGTCGGAGCCGAATCGAATGAAGTCGTCTCCTTGCTGGATTTCATTCTTGTAGGGATGGTTCGTTGATGGTGATCCTATTGCTCCTTCCTCGCCGCTCGAAAACTCCATGTCCGACATTGTGGCGACGGCGGTACTGTGGATCGTGTTTGGATTAATCGGCAAAGAAAGATGATGTTGAGGAGGAGGAGGATCTGTAGAGAAATGAAGCTGAGGATGGTGGCGATGTGCAAGGCGTGAATTTTAAAAAGGTGTACATTAAAAGAGGCTGGTCATTTGTGAGCAGTCCCTAAACGAGCAACGGCAGCAAGCACCCTTAAGATCGAGGTTACGTATATTTCTATTTTTCTTTTTCTTGCTAGAAGCACGAGGGAGGAATAATGACCTTATGACCGAAAGAACTTCTTCAGCTTGGGCACACACTGAGGTACACCTCGATCGTACAAGTCAATATGCGTAGCCCCTTCGACCAGGAACAGCTCCTTGGGCTCTTTGGCCAGCGTGTACGCCTGCTCGCTGTAGCACAGCGTGTCGGCCTTGGTTCCAGCAATCAGCAATGTGGCACGGGGTGCGATCCACTCCAAAAATGAGAACGAGTTGTACTGCGCCATTAGATCGTAGCTCCAGGCGGCCGTGCGGTTGATCGAGGTTGGGTACCCGCCGCGTGGGATCAAGTAGTATTCGGATCTCTCGCGCATCAGATAGGTCGTGTCCTTGTTGATATCCTCCTTCTTGGGCACAATGAACAGGTACTGGGCTTTACCGCCGCGTGCGTACTGGATACAAGCTTGGGCGCCCTGGGCAATGATGCCATCCAAAGACTGGCCTGGTTGGGTGCTGTTGCCCGCCTGCCCCTCTCTAGCTACCTTTCCTGAATTACGTGTATCCATCGACCAATGAGGTTCGTTGGAGGTTGGTTTTGCCGATTCATAGCTCTCCTACCAGATCGAGGGGGTGTGATTTCGAGCTGACGGGTTTAGATATTCAAATTGTAAGTTAAGGGACATATAGGTCAATGACAAAGGAGCGCTAGCGCGACACGCGTCCCATTTTGTACTTGTTTTTTTTTATTTTATTTTTATTTTTTTTTATTATAGATATCTACGCTGAAATACAAAAACATAATATGGCAAGTGTGCTCATCCACCCACCCACACCACACACACACTCATAGTGGTTTAGATCAGACGTGAGAGGGCCATTCATCCCCGCTAGGCTGTCGCACACAGATCTGCAATTGCACTACGAAATAAAAACAAAGGCCATGGCTTTTGTTTGTTCGTAAAAAAATCAATTGTTTCTATGCCGGACGTGCGTACTTGACGACATGTCGTCCATCAAAGAAGAAGAAAGGGCTTTAAGCACACACTTAAAGCCCGTATGCCAAGAAAAAAACAGCACCTCTTGCCAAGGATTTTTTACAGAGGAGTCTATCCGAGAGAAACGGCTCAATACTCCGTCTTTGTCTGGGAACACTCTCAAGCTGGCTGGATCTCCACGCCATCCCAACTTGATGCGAGTGACAGTTTTGACTGCCAGCTCGGGATGATGCCATTGCGTCTCTCTTCTCAAGCTATTATTGACAAAACGATCACCACAAGACGCATGATACATTCATCCAATCTCGAATTAAGGAACTTGTATATAAAGAGAGATCTGAAGACTACTACTCCACATCAAACTCTCCATTCCAAGCATCGAAAACGAACAACAACACAACAACTGCATCCACCACACTTCACCTCAGTATCTATCTCACTCACATCCACATAATGTCACTCCTAAAAACAGCCATCACACTTCAGTCCGTTCTGATTCTCTTTTGCCTGGGCAACTTTGGTCTTGACCTTTTCTTTATCAAAACCTATGTCGACAACTGGACAGTCGTCTTTCTATGGCCCTTCTATGCCCAGACGGGCATTACGGGCTTATTCCTACTCCTCTTCATCACTCACGTCATTGTCCTCCATGTCCGTCGCCGTCGCCTCAACCGCCAAGCTCACCCTTCCATTCACTACCCCAGAGCGAGCCCTGGCTTCACCACCATTCTAGGTGCCGTCGTCCGTGCCATTTTTTGCTTTTGCCTGGTGGTGGGTATGTTGTACACCACCATCAAGTGCATCCGCGACAACTCGCGATCGGCCTTTGAGATCCCCTTCCGTCGCGACTCTGCTCAGGCTCGTCCCTACAACGAACACTTTGATTCGTTTGCGCCCCACAATCTGTTCCAGTGCCCCGATACAAATAACAGTGGCTCCTTGGACCTGCTGTGCAACTTTGACAAGTCGACAATGCTCCTGGGCACTGTCATTGCTGTGCTGGCCTTTTTCGAGTTGCTGGTCACATTTGCGCTCAGTTTCCAGGGCACCAAGGAGTACGAGGGTGACTTTGACCACAGCCAGCACGTTGGACTCAAGGACTACCCCCAGGGTGCATCTGCTTAGTCTAGTTTACGATCTATGATAATGACACGTCTAAACACGCAGCAAAATAGAGAGACAGTGGCATAAATGACTTCTGCTTTTGCTTATATCATGCCTTGATGAGGCCATTCCAATCCACATAATCATTTTCTTGGGTCATGTCTGTCTATTTGAACATATGCAGTGCCCGTTCCTTGCATCATTATCTTCGTAGTCATTGCAGACTGCGGTCTAATTTGCATAGCCACACGCGTCTCGACAATAAGCTTATTTTCAGGGGACGACGGTTCTAAAGTGTTGAGCCTTTTTTTTTTTTTTTTTTTTTTTTTTAGGCTACTGTTCACTCTTCCTCCTCCTCTTCCACAATTCATTTCCATCCGCATCACATCATGTCCAGAGTACTGCAGCATAGACTGCGCATCACCATTATCTTCCTCTCCTTCATCATACTCATTTGTCTCGCAGCCTACTTTGGTCAAATCAAGGCCATTGACGGCAACCTCGAATTCGTCTGGCAAACCATCTGTGTCATTGCCATCCCCCTCATCACTTTCAGCTGTTACATCTGCTCCATCCGCTCTCATGTCATCGTCCACAAGTTCGTCCGAGCTGCCCCCCTGTTGGCAATCACAGGTCTGTGGCTCTATCTCAACTGCGACACGCTCAATTTCTTCATTACCAGCAACCTGGATTTCTCTTGTGACGGGGGGCCTTCTTACTACATGGGTATCTGTATCGCCAATCGGATATCCATCGTGCTCGGTATCGTGTGTGCCTGCTTGATCCTCATAGAGGTGGCTGTGACCCTACGACAAGGTCCTATTGTACCTGTGCAGCCAAAGGATGTCATTATTGTTAGTCCACTAGAGATGCAACAACAGCAACAGTTCCAACAGCAACAGTTCCAACAGCAGCAGCTCCAACAGCAGCACTACTCATATATTGCTCCTCAGCCTGGTAACCTTACCAATCCATACCAACAACAGCCATTCCAACAGTATCCTCAGTACCCACCACAACAACAACCCCAGTTCCAGTCTGCGAACGGATTCGTCTCCGGCACCCCTAAATACGAGGATCAGAGCAACCTGTACGGACAGCAGCAGCAGCAATACCAACAGCAGTACTACCAACAACAACAGCAACAATACCAATACCCAGTCCCTGGGTCAACGGTCACCGCTACTCCGCAACCTGGCGGCCAGCCAATAGCACCTTATCCATCCCCTGGCACCTCAGTAGCTGTGTCGCCTGTTCTTCCAGTTGGCGGATACTCGACAACGAGTGCCCCACCCCATACCTATGCTTGAAACAAGTGTCTCCTAATGTAATACCCTTCTATAATAAATACCTCTCTAATGGACACCCCTTCTTTTTATTCCCGTGCGGCGTGTGCCGTTATGTCCATGTCCAAGCAAACCCACGATGTAGAAAGGAAGGACGCCCATTTCACCTACTGTTTTTCTACTTTGACAACAACATCTCTACTTTCCTCAGCTACAATCCCCCCCCCCCCCCCA
>KN042416.1:1368186-1386917 GCA_000739165.1 Podila verticillata NRRL 6337 | reverse complement strand
AAAGTTTGCGGCATGGCCATGGTACGAGAGATAAACAAACTTCTTTCTTTAAAAGTTGCAAACCCTCATTATAATCCGCCGTTAGTATATTCTCTCGGCCGATTATTATTATTTTTTTGTCAGATATGTTCGACAACAGACATGCCAACGTGTGGCGGCTTCGGCTGCTGCTGATCCCGTTTACATTGGTCGTTGGAGGTCTCTTTGCCGCTTCCAGAAGTCTCACAACGCAGATTTATATCCAGCAGCCGCCCAAGTGGGATCCCAGAAATATCTCGTCGACATTCATTTCGTTTATCTCCTTTGCCACATACGTTTACGCCGTGTGGGGCACAACTCGTATCCCCACAAAAGTCAGAACATTCCTGGTTTTTGGTCTCGCTTATGGCCTGCTCTTTTGCACTCTCAGCATCCTCCTCTTGATCAACGACGGCTACACCTCCCAAAAAGTGATCCTTATGTGTGAGCCAGGGGATGACCCCTGCCAGATCATGAGGACGGCGCAGGTTCTGGGATCGATCACTGGATGCATGATGGTTCTGGAAGTGATCATGACCGCCAGACTCGGCCCGCTCGACCACAGCCTCAGAAAGCACCGGTACAACGCAGCTGGAGGAAATGGAGGGTATCAAACGGGCGCCAATGTGGTGATTGTCCGCCCCGACTACGCTCCTGTTCAACCCCAGGTTCTTGTCCCAATGCAACAGTCATACCCATATCAGCAACCACAACAGCAACATAGTTTTTTTCCTCGGCACGAAGAGATTCAGCACCATCCCTTGCCCCACTCACCACATTCAACAGGTCTTTGAGTCACTATCCATCCTTACCGGATAATCCACCTTCAGAGGGCGTCAATAAAAAAAACAAATAACAATAGCAAGATCGACTTTGCCAACACTTTTTTCAGTTCCTCCTCCGTACTCCCACAAAAGCATTCATGAGTACATGGGGACATGGACAAACACGCCGCTTTTTGCAATTGTTTAGGCTCACTCACAAACAAATACGCACTTATAAGGTCGGAGAAAATAAGCTCGGAAAGAGAGGACTCGAAGCGGCAACCCTTTGGCACATGGACACTCCGCCGAGTGACCGAGCAATGAAAAAAGGAAGAGACTTTCCGTTTGTCAGTCGACTTCTTTGCCCATTCGCCTTCTTGCTCTTCCCGCTTTTGTTGTCTTTTTCGTTCGTGCATCTCGCCCCCACCCCGCCTCGATCATACCATCCCAAGCGAAAAGAGAAAAAAACAGCACCACAAATATGGTCAGCCAAGGTCACAAGTACCTGGCCCGGATCCGACTCGCCGTGCTGACACTGGCCCTGACCGGCGGCCTGCTATTCAGCACCTACTACTACTCTGCGTTTGCGAGACTACCTGCCTCCAAGATGAGCTCATACATCCCCGAGATCTTCACAGAAATACTGCCGTACGCAGCAGCAGCGGTCTACACTTTCATCCTTTGGGGCCCCAAGCGCCTTGTACACATCTACCTTCGGTCACTTGTCATCTTGGCACTTGTTGCGGGTTGGATCTACCTTGTGTTGGACGACCTTGTGCACATCGAGGGTGGACCGGGCACTGTGTTTGGGTGCGGGATCGCCTACAAGCCCTGTCAGGTGCTGAGAGCTTCCGAGATGTTCGGCCTTGGAGCAGCGATCCTGATGGTGGCCGACGTTGTCTTGACGCTCAAGCTTGGGCCTGTCGATAGTACGAAAGACAAGGCTGAGAAGGATGTCGAGGAGGTGGAGCAGGGAAAGAATGGGACGGCAAACAACCAACAACACCCTGCACCCATTCTCGTGTCCGAGCAACAATACCAGCAATTCCTGCAATTTCAGCAACAGCAGCAACAACAAGCTCAGCAGCAACAGCAACCACAGCTTCAGCAACAGTTTATTCCAATGCAGGCATTCTCTCAACTTCAAACACAATCCCCAGCATTGAACTATTCTACTCACCCGCAGCAATAGCAAAGCATGGTTTATTCCCAGGTTGATTAAAATAACCCCTTGTCACCTCAGAGTGCTGGCAGTTTTAAGATTGGGCGGTGCTTTGGGAGCTCGCAAAAAATCTCTCGGGTATTGTATGTGAGAGCAGTCCTCTCTAGTTCGCATTCCTTCAGCTGTCGATTCCAAAGCAACAAATGCACCTCTCTCAACCTTCTCTCTTACTCCTTTGTTTGCCTCTCAAAAGATGTTTGCTAATCGCCACGCAAACTTGCGGAGGCTGCGGTTGCTTCTTATCCTCTTGACTCTTGCAACGGGCGCAACATTGCCGCAAACAAAGACACGGATACGACGATAATCATTTCTGCGATAGTCATCACGTTCGTCTCGATGGCCTCATACATCTACTCTGTGTGGGGCAGCCCGCGTGCGCCCATCAAAGTCAGGATGGTCTTGGTCTTCGGTCTCGCTTACGCCATACTCTTCATCTGTGTGAGCGACTTGCTTCTGATGGGCGAGGACGACGGCGACATTCCTGTCGTTCAATTAATCCTGGGATCCAGAGATGGCATTTGTTTGACCTGAGAGTCCTCCGAGATCCTGGGGGTCATCACTGGTTTCATAATGATACTGGAGGTGATCATGACAGGCAGACTCGGCCCACTCGACCACAGCCTCAGCAAATACAAGTACCAATCAGGAGGAGGGTATCAAGCAGGAGCCAATGTCATGATTGTGCGACCTGACTATGTTCATGTTCAACCGCCCATGGTCCAGGTCCCCGTCCAGCCCCAATTCCCAATACAACAACCCTACCCATACCAACCACAGCCGCAGTTCTCATACCCTCAGCACGAGGTAATCCAACACCATCCGCTGCCCCAATTGCCCCAGGCAGCTGCTTTATCTCCCACAAGCTAGCCCTCCTTTGTTTCCTCTTTCCATCTTACCAATACAAGAACATTTTGTTCGATCTTGCCAAGTATTTCCGTTTTCTTTCGTTCGCTCGATCCATGCTTTTCTCTCGGCACTTTGACTCATCTAAAAAAAAAAGACGCCGCTTTTTTTCGCGCTCATAATTTGGAGGCTAAAAGACAATGGAAAATCAACAATTTTTAACTCCACATTGTTGTGCCCCCGAGCCTCCTTTTGTCTTCTCCCCTTCTCTCCTTGTTTCCTATTTACTTCATCCTTTCTGTTTTCCTTCGTTCCTTCATTGCGACGAGTGGCGTCCATCTCGACAGTATCAAGTGCTGCCGCAAAAGAACCCCCCCCCCCCACCTGCACGCTGGCCCACAGAAGAATAAGAACAAAGTATATTAATGGTCGGTCAAGGACAAAGTCAGAAGTACCTGCGCTGGTCTCGGTGGTTGGTAGTGATCCTGGCCCTCACTGCAGGCATGCTCTACAGCATTTCCTACTACCATGATTTTTTTTTAAGTCCATTGGCGAAAAATTTGTATGTGGTTGCCAGAGAAGTCCTGCCGTTCATTGTCTCGGCCGTGTATGGCTACGCATTGTGGGGTCACAAACGCTTGGTCCCGATTTACCTCCGAGCGTTCTTGGTCGTTGGTCTCGCAATTGGGTGGCTCTACGTTAACATATTAGTCCTTTCCCATATGCAAGGCGGACCCTTTTCGTGTGGCGGCTCCAAGATGTGCAATTTGACGGTCTCTTCCGAGTTCATTGCGACCATAGCAGGGTTCCTGATGTTGGCCGAGGTTGCCTTGACACTCAAGTTTGGACCTTACAATCCAAACGCATCAAATCAAGGCGAATCAGAGCAAGGCAAAGGAGCAGAGGCACAACACCCAGCACCCATTCTTGTCTCTGGGCAGTACCAGTACCTACAACAACAACCCCAGTTTCAACAGCAATACCAGTATCAACCACAGTTTCAGCAGCAATCTCCTCCCCAATTTCAACAGCCTCAGACTCAACAGCAACAATTCATTCCTGTGACACAAATCCAGCCTCAGCAGCCATTCGCTTATGCTCAACCCCAGCCCTCACCCCCTCCAGCCTTGAATTACTCCACGCGTCCACAGCAAGGAGCTGTACTGCCAACAAGTCCGTAATATCAGCACCTCCAGCCATTCTTCTCGCCAACATTTAATGACCGGCGATAAAAGTTAAAAAGCTATTCTTCACAATTGTATACAGTCGTCGAGTGTGTGAGTGTGTTTTTGTTGAGTGTTTAGTTGTTTAGTTTATCGGGGCAAAAATTGGGCTGTGCATTGTTTGCTCCATGAGGGATCGCTCTCGAATGGGTCGATTGGACCATCGGCCGACACTCAGTCACTTAGTCACGCAAGTACTCAGAACAACTTATGTGTTTGGACAAGAGAGGTGCACTTTTGTAATATTTTACACTCTTTGTTTCCACTTTCCTCTTCTCTCTTAAAAAATACTTCACTTTCAATTCCAGGAATGTTCAATAACAGACACGCCAATCTGTGGAGGCTTCGACTGCTTCTCATCCCCTTCACTCTCGTTGTTGGTGCACTCTTTGCTGCAGCCAGAAGTCTCAGCTTGCAAGAGTACGCCGATTCACCCTGGGACCCACGAGAGATTGCAGCGACCGTGATCTCGTTCATCTCCTTTATCACATATGTCTATGCCGTCTGGGGTGCAACCCGCGTTCCTACCAAGGGCAGGACGTTCTTGGTCTTCGGTCTCACCTATGGCCTACTCTTTTGCTGCATGAGCCCCCTGTTTGAAATTCAAGAAATCAAGGGCTGGGACCGCAAAACAACTCTTGGATGCTGGCCTGGATATGACGACTGCCAGGTTGGGGTAACGGCGCAGATACTGGGATCGATCACCGGATTCATCATGTTGCTGGAGGTGATCATGACTGGCAGACTTGGCCCGCTCGACCACAGTCTCAGGAAGCACCAGTACAAGTCGGCTGGAGGATACCAACAAAGTGCCAATGTAGTCATCGTACGGCCCGACTATATTCCTATCCAACCGCCTATGGTCCAGGTTCCTGTCCAACCTTCTCAAGTCCTTGCGCCAATGCAACAACCATCGCCATATCAGTTGCAACAGATGCAGCCGCAGATGCAGCCGCAGTACCCATACCCTCAACATGAGGAGATCCAGCACCATCCTTTGCCACAGTCTCCTCAGGTAATCGAGTCATCAACATCGACATCAGTCTAATTGTTTTTTCTCCTCTCAATCTAATAAAAATTTGTCGGCTTCTCCAAGAATATTTTGGTGTTCTTTATGGTGCTTTCGGCATTCGGGTCCAAGATGCACACTCAACAAGTAAAAGATTGAAGGAGCGAGAAAGACGGCGCGTTTAAGCGTGGGCTCACTCGTGTCGTGCAATATGCATCATTGCATGCACGGAGTGTCCCAAAACGAGTGATCGGAGTACAGTACACAAACACAAACACAAAAAGATCAACCCCTGTCGGCGAATGGACATACCAGCACAAAAAGAGAGTAGATCCTGTCCATACCCACCTGCGCCCCCACCACTTTTCCACTTTTTTATATTTTTATTCTCGCGTGCCTGTTTTCCTCAGATTTCTTTGCTTTCGTTTGTTACCCGACATTGCTCCCTGTCTACCTGAATTTCGCCCGGTACTTGCGACCTCTACACACTAACACCCAACATAACATGTACAACAAGGAGGGAAGGAATGATCATTCAAAGCCAAGGCCGCAAGTATTTGTTCAGGATCCGATTCGACGTGCTGGTACTGGCCCCGACATCCGCTTTCATGTACTCCATCTTCTACAACACTTTCTGGGGCAGGACCATAGCGAAATCCAAACCCCAGTACACCGCCCCCTGTGGCCTTGCCCTATGTCGTCGCCGCTGTCCATGCGTTTATGCGATTTGGGGCCCGAGGCGGTTTATTCACATCTACATCCGAGGATTTCTGATCGTGGGGCTCGCGGTGGGTTGACTCCACCCTGTGCTGAGCGTCCTTGCCGCGATCACGGCTATACTGTTGTTTGGGTGTATGGAAACTGACAAATTCTGTCATGCGCGGAGGTCTAGCGAGGCCATGGGAGCTGTGGCTGGGTTCCTAATGGTGATTGAGACTGTTTCCAAGCAGTGTAAAGGATCAGGATCAGGATCAGGATCAGGAGCAGGCGCAAGAGAGGTGTATCACCCGGTACGTATTCTTCTCAGCAGCAATACTTGCAGTATCAGCTGCAACAAGCACAGTTTCAACAACAGTCATTCCAACGGCTTGTTCAATGCAAACATTTATCCGACCTCAAACTGTCGCCCCGCCGGCAAGTTTCCAGTATCAACCTTCATTGCTCCCAACACCTCTAGCGAGTCCACCGCAACCAGGAGCCGTACCGCCAGTAAGTTCATAAAATGAACCCCCTTGGGCAGAAATATTGGGTACATTGTTGCCCATATCAAACGTTGAAGAACGCGCTAACCAGTCAATAACAAAAATCGATTCTAATAGCAGAGAGTCGGTTCGTCCTTTTTTTTTTTTTTTTTTCTTTTTTTGGTCGTAAATTGATTTCTCATCTCACCATGTAAATATTGATGTAATATATTTTTTTGAGGGTGCTCTAGGGTGGCCCCCTCAAGTCAGGACAGGTGGATTTTCCATAGCTCGCAAACGCGACTTTTCTTTCTCCCTTCCTTTCAACTTCAAACTCGATGCGATTTTGATTGTCATCACTCAAGTTCTGTTCTTGGAAACAAACTGCATGAAGCGAAGGACACTCATCAGAACAGTGATTATGCATTCACAGCTAGGATCCAATTTGAATATGTACACGCATTCTTAAGCGTTGCATTCATTTAAGAGAGGTAGGAGAGATTTGGTAGCAACTTCCGCACGAACCAAAAAAAAAAAGTTGAAAGCACCAAACTTCATCCTCCGCCTGATTTTGATCAAACGATGCACAGTGGTTCGAAAGATGATTCGCCCATAGAAACTTGAATTCATTTTGACCGCTTTCATGCATCCTCTCAATGGTTCATAGCTTCAGAGTGAGCACAAGAGGCCACCAAATAATTTTTCACCATCAAGACAATACTGAAGTCATGTCGACGTTGTCAACTTTAGTCAAGTAGTGTTTATTTCCGATAGTCTCGGTGACGCCAACCTGCCCCACCTTCCAACCACTCTCACCAAATTTGACTTGGTGTTGGTCTCCACACAAACTAGAAACCAGTTCGCAGAGATTAACAGGAGACGAACGGAACGTTCCAAACCACCTTCTCCCAAAAGGCTTTGGCGGTAAAGCAGAGACAGTGGTGGTACACTTACTTAAGAAACTGGTACGCTCTACCATATCTGCTTTCGCCTGTAGAGGTTTGAATGCTAGGCCACAACTCTGTCAGGATAGTGGTGGGGCTGAAACTGACCGCAGCCCCCGAGGGACCCTGCAGCTACCTGCCATCCATCAGGAGTTCAATGATATGAAATAGTTTTGAAAAATAAGCCACGGTTCCCAAAAGAGTGAAGTCGCGCTCAAGCAGGATCGGCACCCTCAGTCAATCCTCTTGAGCTGGCCACGACCTCTTGAACGTATGCCGCGGTGCCGCGGCTCCCAACAAAGTGTAGAGATTGCGCAGGAGCGGAATCGATGCCCTCGGCCAATTGCTTCAAGATGGCCACGACTGCTATTCCCTCTCTCCCTATATTTAAATACTCCTGCTATTCCCGTAACTGAGTGGAGCTTCTACCTCTGAAATTCTGCAGCTTTAGCAGACTTTAAACCACCCGATCCCATGATTGCCCTCGATACCACAGAGTACTGAGGTCGCACTCAAGCGAAATCGACATCCTCGTCAATTTCCTCGAGCTGGCCACAACCTCGCTAATCGAGCCAATAACTCGCTCCGATAGCATGGTTGAACCGCTCACCAGGCGCAGAGTCTCGACAGGATCTGCGGCAAAAGGGCCTTACATCCTGAACTCATGCATGTTGCCAAGGAGCTGTGTTCGACAGTACTTTCAGAGACTGCTTTGGAGCGGTGTGAAGTGAAGAGCAAAGGTTTGCCTCTCTCCGCCTAAGAATACATAGGACGGTAGACTACCACTTGGCAAAGACAGACCCACTCGCAATGATGATACTTTGCTCTTGAGATGCCAATGGCAGTTCATGTCTTCTGTCACTTGAAGTGGGGTTATGATGGAAGGAGACAAAGAAAGGAAAAGCTCTTGGTGGCGTCAGTGAACACTGCGAGGGCAAAAATCACAGCCAAAGGAACTCGCGCTCAGGCGGAAGTCGAAACCCGTCCATCAACTCCATTGAGCTGGTCACGACCGCCTCATTATGCTGATCTGTCTGTCAGTGTGATCAATCCCACATTGCTCAACTCTACAACCAAAAACCAAATAAAAGTGACGAGGATGTTTTAGGTACTTCAGTGAGTCCCACACATTGCAAGAGATCTGCATCCAAGATCTTTACCCTAAAAAGAAAGTATGCCTATATGTTTTAAAAAAGACGTTTGGACTCATCTTTACAGAAAATATATATTAATGTCGTCGGTCAACTTTTTTTTACCTCTAACAGTGACTTGCGCTTCAGGGGTCTGACATAAAAGTGTGGCCTAGAGACGTGACTTGAATCCGTAACCTTTGTCTTGAGGATGTCCACGGCGACGCGGCATCTTCGGTTCCGAGTCGTGCAGTTCCACGTAATGTGATTTAAGAGCCTTCTTGGACAGTTAGAGTTTTCGACGGAGGCAACTCCCGTCTTCCTCGTAGAATTACACATCATAACCGCCCCAGGTGGCACAGAAGATTGGATTTTTTTTCGCAATGGGACGAGCGTGAATGGGTGGATAGATAGAAGGACGACCGAGTCAATTGATTAAAAAAAAATTAAAAAAAAAAGATAGGGGAACAACATACCAATCTGCTTTCCCCCTGTCGCTCTCTCAAAACCATTTCGACACTTTTTGAAAATACCATGTATTTTTGTGCCCTAGCAAATAATCCGGTGCAAACTACTTCTGCAAACGATCCTCCCACCCGGCTGAAAAGTCCCAAGACCCATTCTCCGGCTGCCAGTCGAGAAGGATAGTGCCTTGGACGTGTTCCTGCAGCAAATAGCCATAGACGTGTGGGAAAATCCGGCTGGCATCAGTGGGGTGCTCGCCCTTGGCCGCCTCCCACTTGACCTGGGGAGCAATGCCTGCAAATCGGATCTTCAGGATTAGGAGGTCGCTGAACTTGGTGCCGGGGAAGAAGCGGTTGGCGGTTCCGGGGACCTGGGCCGAGGTGGACAGGTGGTAGAAGCCGTCGGCGGCGTCGAGGGCGGAAAGGGGGAGGACGCGGTCCGAGGGCTTGAATGCACTGGCGGGGGAGATGAGTTTGTAGACAAACTCCGGGGCGACTGTTGGAGCGAGTGAATGGGACATGATGGGTTGATCAGGGGGCAGGTTGATGGAAAAGTGATTGAGAGAGGGAGATGGTCAAGTGTTGATTTGTCAGGTTCCTGAATGGAGTGTTGGTGGCAAATGCTAAATTTTTTTCTGACAAACGAAGAGGTTTGAGATGTCGTCACCTCTGTTCTTGAAAATTGGTTTGGTGTGGATGTGCATGCGTGTTAGTTCCACTTCTCAATTTACCACTGTTTAGAAAAACAATCCTTCATTTTCCTAGTTCATCTTTACATTCTCTTCAATTTACGCCAGTCATCATGAACGAAACAGTTCTTACCTCTCGCGAATACGAGTTCAACGACCACACGATCGAACCACTCGAGATCTACGAGGATCCCACCGGCACGCTGTAAGTATTCAAAAGTTGGCTCCAAATATATGAATTTACCCGTGCATATATCCATTTATTAACACTATTGGTTGTTTTACTTCCACCGAAAATAGTCGCGGTGGTGTGGGATCAACAATCTGGGATGCCGCCATTGTACTCTCCAAATATCTTGAAAAGTCAAAACTGTACGCCGCCAGTAAGGAAAAGTCGATCAAGGTGCTAGAGCTTGGATCAGGCACGGGAATAGTCGGTTTGGCAGTGGCGAGGCTGATGAGCGCCAAGGGCATCCCAGGCACAGTGGTCCTCACTGATAAGGAGAGTGTTGTTCCACTGCTTCAGAAGAACGCATTGAAGAACGTTTCCAAGGGCGTGAAAGTGATGGCACAAGTACTTGACTGGGAAGTCATCAGTGGTATTAAAGCAATCGACGCTAAGGAAAGCGCAGAAGAATCTACAAAGGTGGAAGTTGGTTCGGTTGCTAGTGTGGAGTCAACACCGTTTGTCAACATGGACTGGGATCTGGTCATTTTGAGCGACTGCATCTGGGTGCCAGGCTTATATGCTTCTTTGGTTGGTACTATCGAGACTCTGGTCACTATGCCCGCGACTCAATTGCTAATCGCCTTTGAAAAGCGCAACTTTTCTGAGGAAATGGAGTTTTTCGCCAAGCTGGGCAAGACTTACCGGTTCCGGGACATTAAGCCCGAGGAGCAGGATGATAACTGGCAGAGCGAAGATATTTATCTGTTCCTGAGCCAACGTCGGTCGTGATAATTTCGTCCGCAAAGCAAAATACAAACGATATTTACTTTTGAATCCTGCTATAATATTTTCCAGGTGATGACTGACGCAGAGCTATCCTCGGTATCCATACATCGCATTGAGTAATAATTCAAACATGCGCAAGTGCAGCTCCTGCAATGAAGCAACGATTGAAAGAGCCGACATCGAAGGATCAGAAAGCAACGTCACTATGAACGCTTGGCTGCCACAAGCCAGTTACTCGTTGAATTGTATGAACTAAATGTCATGCTTGCAATTTGAGAGGTCACAGTATTATAAAATGTTCTTTTGCTTCGCCTTCCTTTACTACGCCCTCATGCCTCTACTTACCACGCCTCCGACCCTTCTGTATACTAGTATAAAAACCTCTCTCTTCTTGAATCATAAAACTGGATCTTTTCTAACCTCTTCCACTCTCCTCTAGTACTCTTATCTCCCTCTTGCTTCCTTCTCTTGCTCCTTCCCTCATTCACACTCTCTTGCTCTATTGCTATTACAATTAGTGTCTGCCATCCTTCATATCTTTATCCACGTCATTGACAACCTTACAACATTGCTATCGTCTTGCTCATTCTCTTGATTTCGTTCTTTCTTTGTTATCTCTTTCTTTTGCTCATTTCTCCTTCATTATCGCACTTTCTTGTAACCCATCATCACCATCCTCGTCATCACCACCATCCTCATCATCATCCCCGTCACGCTTGTCACGCATTTCTTCTTTATGACTAAGAAATTTCGGACTCATGCCCTCGATCTACCTGAAATTCGCTCGATAATTGTCAGCAGCCTTGACTACGAAGACCTTGCGTCCTGCGCGCGTGTGAGTCAGGATTGGAGCAACTTATTTACACCGCCACTCTACAACTCCGTCGTCTTGTCGAAACAGGGCCCCAGCATGGAATCTATCGAGAGAACAAGCACCTTATACAACGCCTAAGGATTCAGAGCTCTATCGATGAAAAAATATCATCAACATCAACACGAGATAGAGTAATTTCTGGCGTTATGGCCAACTCGACTCTAGCCATTTTGGACTTGAAGGACAACTCGATCGGACCCTACGGAGCTCAGGCGCTGTCTGAGGCACTCAAGACCAACTCGACCCTAACCACTTTGGACTTGCAAAGCAACTGGATCAGACCCAACGGAGCTCAGGCGCTATCTGAGGCACTCAAGACCAACTCGACCCTAACCACTTTGAACTTGAATAAGAACGCGATCGGACCCAACGGAGCTCAAGCGCTGTCTGAGGCACTCAAGACCAACTCCACCCTAACCACGTTGGACTTGGGGGGCAACTCGATCGGACCCAACGGAGCTCAAGCACTGTCTGAGGCACTCAAGACCAACTCGACTCTGACCACTTTGGGCTTGCAAAGCAACTGGATCGAACTCAACGGAGTTCAGGCGCTGTCTGAGGCACTCAGGACCAACTCGACCCTGACCACTTTAGACTTGCAAAGCAGCTGGATCGGAGACAACGGAGCTCAGGCGCTGTCTGAGGCACTCAAGACCAACTCGACCCTAACCACTTTGTACTTGTACTTGGGGAGTAACTCGATCGGACACAACGGAGCTCAGGCGCTGTCTGATGCACTCAAGACCAACTCGACTCTGACCACTTTGGACTTGCAAAGCAGCTGGATCGGAGACAACGAAGCTCAGGCACTGTCTGAGGCACTCAAGATCAACTCAACCCTAACCACTTTGGGCTTGGAGAGCAACTCTATCGGACCCAACGGAGCTCGGGCGCTATCTGAGGCACTCAAGACCAACTCTACCCTAGCCACTTTGAACTTGATTAAGAACGAGATCGGACCTAACGGAGCTCAAGCGCTGTCTGAGGCACTCAAGACCAACTCGACCCTAACCACTTTGAACTTGATTAAGAACTCGATCGGACCCAACGGAGCTCCGGCACTGTCTGAGGCACTCAAGACCAACTCGACCCTAACCACTTTGGACTTGGGGGGCAACTCGATCAAACCCAACGGAGCTCAGGCGCTGTCTGAGGCACTCAAGATCAACTCGACTCTGACCACTTTGAGCTTGGAGAACAACTCAATCGGACCCAACGGAGCTCAAGCGCTGTCTGAGGCACTCAAGACCAACTCGACCCTAACCACTTTGAACTTGATTAAGAACGCGATCGGACCCAACGGAGCTCAAGCGCTATCTGAGGCACTCAAGACCAACTCGACCCTAACCACTTTGTACTTGTGGGGCAACTCGATCGGACCCAACGGAGCTCAGGCGCTGTCCGAAGCACTGAAGACCAACTCGACGCTAATCACTTTGGGCGTCGAATTTTAGTGGCTGTCCGTGCCTTATTAAGGGTGATAAAGAGAGAGAGTATATATATTTTACAGCGATATCAGTAAAGACCCTCTCACCTTTCTCACCGACTCCTATACACACACTTCTGTCAACCCTAATCTACTTGTTTCATTTTCTAGAACAATACTTCTAGTAAATCGATAGTGTTGCTTTAATACTCAAACCCCTAAAGTCTAGCTCTTGACTTTGCCACCAATTCAAAGCCCGCTTTGAAGACAATCAACAAAAAATGACCGATGCTCGCTTGGTGCCAAGTTCGACACCGTCTTTCCCTCTGTTTCTTTCTGTGTATTTGTGTCTGTGTCGAAAAAAGAGAAAAAATATGAGGCAGTGCTGACCACAACAAGGCGATAACACAACAACAGCAACAGCTTTCCAGGTAAAAGTCCTATACTGTTTCTCGTGCGAGCAGGAGGGTATAAAAAGGCAGTAAACCACCCACTCGCCTCCGAATATTTCCCCCCCCCCTTTTCACTTTCAATCCATTCACCAAAACGAACAACACAAACACAGCAAATTGTCATCAGGACCACTCCTCACCATACGGCTTTGCCTCATCTTCCTCTGCATCGCAATCGATATCTGCGCCATCACTGTCATGGTCTCTCAAGATCCGCTTCCAGGTCGCCTACTGGTTCGTCTGGCTGCCCCTCATCCTCTCTCTGATGTCTAGCTCTCTCTTCTGCTCCTTCCTCAAGGCCTCCTCCGCCGATACCGCCTCCCGTAGAACCTTCCTCTTCCTCCTTGCCGCCGCCTGGTTCGCCTCGCCAGCCTATCGCATCAGCAAGGTGGCCGGCACCCCCACCCCACTCCTTGCCACATGGTGGTTTGACACCCTGAGCTGAAAATAGCAGTCAGTCTCTGCCATTTCGAGCTTTTTGATCGTAGCCCTAAGTCTGGTGGAATTGGGTTTGCAGCTAAGTACGAAAAGGCCTACCCGGAACAAAAGCTCGAACGGCCATCTTTAAAGTGTCTTCGACTGATAACCAGAGCAACTATATCCCTCTGGGTACGCAGCAGTCGTTCCAGCAGCCTGTAGCGCAGTCGCATGCGTACAACCACCAGGGGTACGACCAGTCGCAGCCTCTGCAGCCCTAACCAGGATACGCCTACCGGTCGCCACGCTCACGCCCATGAGTGCTTACCAGCCCCAGGACTTCCAGCAAACAACCGCCAATGCGGCGCCATACCACTTCTAGTTTATAGTTTCTTTTATAGCCAGCAAATCACATCATTAGGAAAAAAAAATATTGTCATGTAACATATCAACTGTATTGGACACCTCTAGTTTATCTTCTTGGCCCCGTTTCCCGGTGGATTGAGCCATTGGAAGTAATTGCAGCGGTACTCAGGCTTCTGTCCTATGCTGTCGCCCTCGGGACCCACAGGTCTGCAAGAGAGAGTCAAAGAAGGAGTGGGCGAAAAAAAATCATGAGAAAGTGAAAGCAACAGGAATAAAGGAATCCAACTTGAACCCCCCCCCCCCCCATTGTTCCAGAAAAACTTACTTGGAACACAAAAAGAACCGTCGGCCTTTGTTGGGCCCTTTCTTGTTGACCGTGTACTCGGTGCAGGGTTCTTGATGGAACTTACACTTGGGCACCACCTTGGGCGTGAACAAGGTCTGCCACTGGGATGTCGTCGACTTCTCGTTACTCGTGAAAGGTAGGACGTCTTGAGATCCGGGAATCCAGTCTGCAAAGTCACTGGGCGAAAACTGGGATGAGCTGGAGCTTCCTCCTTCATCGTGTGTCTCGGTGAATAGTGGCAGTGAGCTGGAGCCGTCCGACGACTGCGAGAGCATGGGCTGACTTGAGGTCTTTTGTGAGTTAGTCGTATGATCTGATATCGAGGGTTCCAGGACTGAGTCCAGAGGGACCTGCTTGCTGGCTCCCGGGGATGAGAAAAAAGATAACACCGATTGTTGTCCGCCTGGTTTGGAAACTGTCTTCTTGCTTCCTGCCTTGCCCAGAACTGTGCGAGCACTGGTCGCTTTAGAAAGTATCTTGGCACTGGACTTGGGTGGCAAGGGTGTTGGCGTGGGTGGCGTAGAGGCAGGAGCGGGAGGGGTATTGATGGAGCCAGCGATTTGTGATGATGTGGCAACTGGGCTGCATGCTGGGGTATTGAAAATTCTGTCTGCGGAGAAAAATGGCTTCTTTCGAGGTTCCTCATCGCCGATATTGGATACCGGGCGTTTCAGATCTGCAACTGTTGGGCCCTTGGCCGTAGGTGGTGTCGATTCTTTAGCCGATTTCTTGAAGAATAAAGATAGTTTCTGTTGCTTTCCCGAAAACTCATCGTAAAATTTGGCTGCCAGTGCATGATCAGTTGATCCGCCATAAGAGTCCAGAACGTCCTGTAATAACAGTGAAGGAACTGCCTCCTGTTGCGTCTTATTGTTTGGATTTTCAATCTTGAGCTCTGGCAACATTTCTGCGATGACCGGGCAGTGATCAGACCCCACGATGTGGGGCAACCGATCGCAGGACTTAAACCAGGGGAGCAACCCTTCAGTCACAAGGATAAAGTCTAGCCGCGTTCCGTAATTGGATGGCCTAAATAGTTTGTCGTGATGGCGCACTTATTAAGATACTGAATACATCGTCAAAATCACATCCGTCTTCGATTTTGATAAGTGGATCGTACCTCGCGTTGATTTTGGTGTTCCAGCAGGTGAAAGCACCAAGCTCGTCCTTGTGAAAGACTCGAAAGAGATCAATGAGTGGCCCATTAGGCGCTAAGAAGCCGTTGAACCACTTGCGCGGTAGAGTATTAGTAAAGTCGCTCTCGCCAGACTCTTTCTTCCACTTAGCTGGGTCACAGTGGTCAATCTCTGAAGGAATCACGTTCATGTCGCCTAGGACCATGACCTGACGGCCTTCCTTGATCAGCCCCCGGACACGGGCCTCCAGTAAGTTATAGTAGTCCATCTTGAACGGCAGTCGGGTTTCGTCCGTCTCGTTTGGGCAGTAGAGGTTGAAGAGAACAAAGAATCCAAAATCAAGAATGATGCCACGGCCCTCATTGTCTAATTCCTGTAACCGAGCGTACACCAATGGATCCTCGGTATTCATCACTGGATACCCGCCCACCTTTGGGTTCTTTTCGTCCAACACCAAGTCAAGTTGTGATCCTGAAGTCGATCCAGGAGGAGAAATAGGAGGAGAAATATTGCCGCAAAGAACGCCAGAGATTCCTTCTTCGACGGCGAGAAGTTTGATGTTGTCCTTGACATAAATAGCCACGCCGGAGTACCCAGACTTGGTCCGATGGAAGGACCAGTACGAGTTGTACCCTGGCACGAGCGCGAGATCCGTCTCGAGTTTTGAACGGGTGATCTTGGTTTCCTGCAAACAAATGATATCGGCGCCAAGGTAGTCGAGGATCTCCTGCAGTTGTATCAATAGGAGGTGATGATATCGTTCAATACAAGGTTAACGAGGAACGGGGACCAGGGGAGGCGGGGGGAGCGGAGCAATCAAGTTTGAATGAAGCGGCCAGAACATTACCCTATAGTTCTTGTGCAGGTCATCACAGTACGGGTGGTATTGGATCAGGGCACGGATGCCATTCACATTCCATGTCATGAACTTCATTTCATGGTTGTGGGACCTCGGGGGCTCGGAGAAATGAAGAATAAAAAGTCTAGTTTCGTGGCAACGCCGGTCAAAGGATGTTCATGAAAATAGCCCTTAAGAAATAGACGCATAAATCATTCCAGGACATCACAACCACATTCACAGTATGCATGAAGCACTGGTAATCCTTCAAAGAATAGGATGAGTCATTCCGTTCTGAGAGATGCGCTCGAAGCATGAGAATCAAAACGTTTTTCGCTCTGGAAAACTCGTTCCATGCCTCCTGGTCTGCAGGAAATGGAGCTCGGGTGTGAAGCCTCTTCTCTGGCGGGTGATCACCCCCTTCTTGATGTTTCAACGCAGTCCCAAACCCATCCCCGTCCGGTTGCCGCAACCAACAGACTGTTTATTCGATATCTCAGAAGTATCAGACTGGACCCCAGCATACTCAGTCTCTCTTGCGCGTCTCGTGGAACTCAAGTTGCGCCATAGTCACGGCTTCCCGTGTGGATTGGATCTAGTGCGCATGAACTCAGGACGGAATATTGACCTGGAGCTCGGTCGTGCCCGAAAACACTGCACGACTCGACATACAGAAAGCTCTGGATTCGTTTTATCAGGTGGAGACCCTTCATCTCGTCGGCTGGCAATCAACTGACAGCACGCAAGTGTCAACACCCCTCAACAGAAACCCACAACTCGAATCATTGAAGCTTGGAACTGGATACTATGGGTCTTTGCGGCAGATCGACAACAACTAACAACCTTGGACGAGCATCACGAAGCTGGCCTTCACCGACACTCTTGTCTCGCAATCCACGATTCCACCAACTGGTCCGACACTGCCCCAATCAAGAGTCTCTCGGGGTTGAGTTAGACCCCAATTGTCTCCTGGCCTAACTGGCGACCAAACATTCGTGAGTGTTATCCCTGATTTCGTCCGTCAAGCGCTTTGAGGACTTTTGGCTCGAATCCAAGTCTGTGCTCCAGGACTGCACGGCCGTGAGCTTTTCCAGTCGATCTACCCTTTGACCAAGCTTTGGCTACCATTTTTACCAATCACACTTATTTGCTTAAAGTGTCTGCTGCTTATTGACCTCTAGTGAGCAGTCCACGTTAAATCTCATCGTGTGGCTGAAAAAGTCGGGCATCTACATTCATAATATGTAAAATAAACTGTCACAATTGAAGGGAAATTATTTCTGTTTAAGGGTTGTAACCTATTTCACAATCAAAGCTTGGTAGTCGCTATGTCATTTCTTGTAGTGTATTAAATGACCTATGAACAACTCCATCAATTCTAATCCGTATTGTCTCTTGTTTGCACTTTAGTTAGAGAACACTGGTACCTACAAAATATGTCAATTTCAGCACTTTTGGAGAAATTGAGACCACCTTTTTAGGTGAGAAATGACTTAGACGCGTCTAAAAACACGTTCATCAATCTAATTTCGAATATTTTTCCACAATTCAATGCCGAATAACAGTACGACGTCAAAACACCTTCTTTTCTTCTCAAACTCTTCAGTTATATGCTCTTTTTAATGAGGAATCCGAAAATGCCAGTAGCAAGGCGTTTGTCTTAATAAAAAATCGATATTTTGGATGTTAAAGACAACTGAGTCGGCAAATTTACGAAGATTTTGCAATTTTGTAATGCCTACAGCTCTATTTTGACGTCAGTTCTCAACAAAACGCCTTCAAAGTATCAAGAATGGTAGAGCGGGATATTTTAGAGGTAATGCTGCAGTATGGTGACTGAAGCGCAACTTTTAAATGTCAAGAATGTGTACAGAAGTGCCGGCAGGAAAGGTCTACTTTGAACCTAGCTGACACTCAAAAGCGGTTTTCTCAATGGATTCATATCGTGAATATGTCTACCTTGGCTTAAAAGAACCGCATCTACAGTGCCTTTCATTTAAAATAATAGCGAGGTGTCTTGTACATCTCTAAGGGCGCCTTCTCCAGGTTGCAATGGTATCTGCATCAAGGAATCTGTGAAATTTCCACTCCACCGCATGTAGACTGTGCAAGCCTCTGATTGGCCACATTAAAGTTCTCCATGACGATTTAAACTCGCCGCGGCACCAAAATAGAGTTAGAGGGTCTATTGAATTGATTTACAATAACAGGGTTCGTGTAAGAGTGGTGATCAAGAAAATGAACAGTGCAAAGAAAAGGTAGAGGAAGAGTACAATATGCTGTGGATGATAATGAAGTCTGAGAGAGATTAACAGGACAAGCATTAGCACCGCATGTCAAGCGAGTATGGACCACTCTCGCCACCGTCCGCCAAGGTCAACAGAGGGAAGTTTGGCGGAGAGCGCAGCTAAATGCTGTGACTTTGGCGGACGAC
>KN042416.1:1224576-1367771 GCA_000739165.1 Podila verticillata NRRL 6337 | reverse complement strand
GTGAGCTGCGCTGAAAGATGATTACAGCTGACCATGATATAGATCACATGTCCGGACGTCGTTGGCGTCGATCCTTGAAGAAGTGGGTTTTGAGGCTGTGTGCCATGACTCAATATAGTTATTTGTGTCAATAGATGGAACTGTGAGATCTTGGCGATAGCAGAGCATCCAGGACTGACACTTTTTGTCCTTGAGGTAGTGCTTGTCAAGGTATGCTAAGAACTTTGGGCGATGTGCATGATCCAAGTATAGTTTCTTCACCAAATCATGGGCTTTTTCTATACTTGGCTCATACATAATCGCACGAAGCTCTTTGCGTACCTAAAATAAATAAAATGCATGATGTTTGTAAACAACTGCCTTTTCCAAATTACATGCAGCGCTGAAAATATTGTGTTACTTACCTGATCTTTAATTTCCACCTTTTCTTCCTTTGTGAGGCTACCTTCAATGCCGAGGAGATCATAGGTAAATGATCTCTCCCAGGCACGTAGAACATGCCAGGCACAGAAGTGGATCTTTGCAAAAGGAAAAGCTTGACGGATGGCATGGATCTCCACACTGCCCTGGTCTGTCACAACAACATCGGGTGCATATGCAATATGGAAATCAATCCACATCCGAAGGACAAGACTACTAAAAAAGTCCTTGAAGACAGACTCGTCTGTGGACAATGTCATGAGGAATGCAACAGGTATCCCAAACCCAGTCTCATTGTTTTTTACAACGATTGTAAAAAGCTGTGCTTTGTCTCTACAAATATGAGAATCAAATAAAAAAAGAAAGTTAGAACACTATGTGTATCGAGTGTGCACTATGTGTATCGAGTGCGCACTATGTGTATCGAGTGCGCACTATGTGTATCGAGTGCGCACTATGTGTATCGAGTGCTCACTATGTGTATCGAGTGCGCCCGCAACTTTAGGGGCGCCTCTCGGCATCACCGGCAAAGAAAAAATACAATACATACCCATAAACATGATGTGTCCCATCAAAACAAAAGATCTTGCCATTGTCTCTTAGCTGCTGAAGCTGCCATGGTGACGAGAACCCATAGTATTTACCAGGATAGTAGCATGTGTGGTACCCTTCAGAGAAGAGCTGCCTCATCCAGAGTTCAGCTGACCTATCCTCATTGTCATCTTTCCTGATCTCCTTGAGCATGAGTTGGTAATTGACATTGTAGACATCCTCGTAGGTGATCACGTCATCGCGAAAAACTCGGGCGCGTCCTAGCTGTGCAAACCGGCTCCTAGATGACTGCAGGCGCTGGAGTACCTCGCGGACAGATGCTCCATTTTCAAGAAGAGCACAGATCCTTTCCTTCGCTTCTGGAGAGAGATAATTCGTGCCGATATCATACTCGTCCTTGCCACTGCAGATTGAATGGTTGTGTCCTGGTGCATAGGTGATCTCATAGACCATTGTAGGTGGGATCCCGGGGCCGGTCTTTTCCTGCTTGCGGGCAACAAACTCGCTTGTGCACCCGATCTTGATGCTGGTCTTTGTCATCTGGTTGCCCTTTTTCTTTTTCCTCCGGTCTCCAATCCACACTGCACCATCAGAAGCTGGCGCCTCAGCCTTGGTGCCAGGTTTTTGCTTCACAGACTTTGTCCTGAGTTCTCCACCACGTTGACACCTGAAAGTTTCCCGATTGCGATAGCCAAGTTGGTGCCGTGAATGAGTCGCATTATACACGGTTTTTGTGCCGCATTTCCTGTACTGGACACCGATCAGATCTTGGTGGCGTTTCTGCCAATCTTCATAGTCATCGGCCAAGACATAGAATAGGAAGCAGTGTACAGGAAAGCCCCGAGGCCAGTGTACAGTATCAACTACTCGTTCACTTGGATCAATACACAATCTTTTTGCAGCCCTTTTTATAAAAAAATCGCCAAGAAGGTATGTCTTTATGACTTTTGCAGATCTACTTCTAGTCTTGGCCATAGACTTAGCGCGACTCCTGTCTAGCTGCTATTTGTATTGTAGGATAGCATATGGATGTTAGTAGATATCATCAACATTTTTCTAATAAATAAAAGGAAAAAAAAAAACCTACAAGCTCGTTTTCTATAGCTTTGACCTCAACCCGAGTAATCTTTGGAGGTGCAGGAAGCTCGCCAGCGATGGTTGCGGCCTCAAAGAGGGTAAGGCGGTCTGCAATGAGAACAGACAGTTCCGATAGGGCTTCAGGGGTTTCGGCAGTGGCGAGATCGTGATCAAGCATCTATTGTTCAATCGTGAGAGGGGCATTAGCATTAGAGGCAGGTTACCCTTACAAAACACTCTCCAATGGTACAAACATACATGAAGATGTCCGATATTAGCTTGCGGTTCGGTGGGTTGGTTGAGCAAGATGCTTCTAGTGGCCTACACAGCAAAAACAAATGCATTAGGAACATAGCAAAGCGGTACATTGAACGTAGCAAAATAATGCCTTCAACTTGCATGTACAGTTAGAACTCATTAACTACACACCATACCTGTTGTCTATCCTCAAAATCCGAGTCGTCAAGCTCTGAATCAGAGGAGTCCATGTCGGTGTCGATCCCTCGAGTTGTCGTCCTGTCAACAATGGCTGGTCGCTTCAAAGTGAAAGACCCGCCGGCCTAAGAATCAAGATGTAAAAAAAAAATGCATTACTTCCTTGTACTTTCGCTGAATTTTCCGGTATCCAGTAGTGATTATCTCTGACATACCTCATGGTCAGCATCGCGGTCTCCAATACTGGTATGGACAATAGCCAAAGCAGGACGAGGGGAGGAAGAAGCCATTGTAGGACGTCGATGGATGGTCTAAACATTATAATATAAATGCATTAGTTGATGGTGTGAGGAAGGTGCATTGCATTAGTCGACACAAAATATCATTGGCAGCATACCGTGAGTTCGTCATCTGAATCGGTATCAGAGCCTTCGAGGACCTCACCGGAGGCATAGGGGTCACGAAGTTGTTGAAATGGCTATACAGAAACAATGAGGACCAAGACGCGTGTGAGATGTTGCTTTGAAGTAAAAGCAGTTATAAACACTGACTTACAATAGACTTGATGGCAAGATCGCAGTCGACTGTTGGTGCACACTCTTGCTGGTTGAAGCAGCCACCAGGGAGTGCTGATGGGAAAGCATTGAGCGAGTAATGATGGGCGGCGTTGGGTGCTGATGGGTGCTGATGGGTGCCGATGGTTAATGGAGAAAGGTATGATGGTGGCTTAATTTCAATTCAAGAGCAGATTCAAGGCACTGTTTACCATTTTTTATCAGCCACATGATGAGATTTTATGTGGACTCTCTAGTGAGTGCGCCCAGGATATGCTACCCCTTAAGAATGCAGACAACGTGGGAGAGGGGGAAAAAATGAGATGTTCTTACAACAAATCTATAGAACAATGGGCTTAAAATCTCAGCAGATCGTAGCAACAAGGTTATTCTACTGCTTACAATACCCCGTTCAACTAAAGAATTGTGTTCTGTGCTTCGCCCTATCCATAGTCAGAGTTTTGAAACTTGAAAAATTATTTATTGCTTCGCCCCATCGTGAATCAAATAATCGTCGGAGGTGAGGGAGTGCCACGGAAGCATGGATCTGTGATATACAAAGACGAAAGTGAGGCATAGCTCTGTCATCTGCCTTGCACTTGAAGACTCCAAAGCATAGCCAGACTAAAGTTCTGGAGATTGATCACAAGTTTCAGAACACGAAGGTGCAACATTCGCGTAAAGAATGCTTCCAGACACGAATAGGTAAGCCCAAGACTTGGGTAGTTGAGTGCGGCTTCCATGGAGTTGACAAAGGGGCAGTGCTGATAGATTCGATTAAATGCTGCCCTTCTTGATTGGAAGGAGCTGACAACAATAGTGCGGACAAGGTGACAATGACGCAATATTGCCGCATGTCAATGCTTCACCATGGCTTGGCACGTGGGCCTATAATAAACAAAGCGATATGTTCCTCCTAACTTTTGCAGACCCAAACACATTTCTTGAAGTCCTCTTCGGACAAGTAGCCGAGAACTTGGGTTAGCAATTCTGAAAGGTTAAAGACTTTCCATAAGGGTGCATGTTTCGTGTGGTGTTGTGTGGATGGCAGCAATAGTGACGAGGTCGAAAATAAGGGTATGAATTAGGATGAGGATGGAGCTGGATGAAGAGATGAATGCAACCATAAGTCGAGTTGATTCGGTTTGAGTTGGTGGCAAACGAGAGCCCATCAAAATTAAATATGAGTAACCAGAATTTGGTATCACACCAAAAACACACCAAGGCCGAACACACCAAATCTGGGTGAGACATTTACATATGCAATTGAAAACCAAAAATACACCTCATGCCAACATCATGTAATCTAATGACAATTCATTCAGCGGCCAGTTCGAGGCAAATAACCCTTCCTCGTAATGGTTTATGTGTCCATGCTGGGCCTAAAGATGATGACAGCTCTCTGAGGAAACCTTTGCGTTTGACCTGGTGCTTTTCACCTTGGGATGAGCGGCCACTGTTCATTTGATTGGGGAGTAAGACTGGTGGCGTTAAAAAATCCTTGCTTGGAACTGGTCATTCCAGCTCATGACCTTAATGAAGTCCTCTTTGAGATGAAAGGACGCCGTTGTAGTCCAAAACTTGGCCTCATTGACAACTTTCGTGAGTAAAAGTCTCTTGGAGCCTCGTTTGATATCCTGTCTGCATCCCACACAAGTTGGCACCCTACCCTTTGATCTAATCTCGCCTAATGA
Organism: Podila verticillata NRRL 6337; assembly: GCA_000739165.1. Classification (NCBI taxonomy): domain Eukaryota; kingdom Fungi; phylum Mortierellomycota; class Mortierellomycetes; order Mortierellales; family Mortierellaceae; genus Podila; species Podila verticillata. The sequence continues at coordinate 1,363,039 of KN042416.1, read as the reverse complement.
GAGCCCCATCGGATATTGTGGCTTCTGTCTACGTTTACCCTCTACTATGATACGCGGCTCTGCAGTAGAAGGATGGTCAATTATTTGGGCATCCCAGTTATCAGAACTAGAATTCGTGTTACTGCCTTTCTCTTCCATAGAAGCCAATGGTCTAGATGAGGCAGAAGCAATGGACTCGAGTATGGGGCCCAAAGTTGTCAATGGTCCTTGGTCAGAGAATATATTGTGCATGTTCTTTTTCAAAGAACCAAACTTGGTTCATTTGAAAAAAAAAAAAAAACACAAGTGAAAATTTCCAATTCTAATCCTGACCGAGCCCTTTATCTTTATTCAACGGCAGGATGACTTAGAACAAGCTGGTATATGTCATTCCCTGGGCCGTTATCGGCTTTTTTCACTGTTGCCGTACATGTACTTGCCCACATAGAACAGCTCTCCGCCATATCCAAAATTATATGGTGTTGGCGTGAGGTGTGTGATTGGTGTGTTTTTGGTGTGTTTTTGGTGTGAATTCAAAATCCAGATTTAGGTGTCTGGGCTTGGTGTGTTTTTGGTGTACCCATTAAATATTTATTGTCCCTGGGCACTTTCTAGAGCTTGTTTGCGTTGATTTTGTGCTGTATCTGCAGCTGGTGCGGTTTCTACACCTCTCCAGTCGCAAACAACACCGCCATGTGCCTTTCGGGTTCAAGCTCGCCAATCACTCACAACTAACACGCGGGTGGGTTACCCGGCTAAAGAAATAAATAAAACGCGTTTTTAACATGACTATGTCAGTTCAGTTGACCGACATGCTTTAGGAAAACAGGAGGTGAGTCGACACCATTTCCCCCATATTCTCTAACCTCCTTCTCCTTTCACGCAAGCTCCTGAAAGATGGCGAAGTGAATTCATTCACACCGCCTCCAATTTCCTAGCATTGGAGATGCAAAGCACATAACCGGCCTCTGTTTTTATTTTTTCTACTCTACATTCTCTTTTCATCTACTTCGCACTACGAAACCGATTTTTCCTTGCCATCACACAGTACTTTCATGTCTCCAGCTTTCCGAATCCAACTGCGGTCAGTAATCTTATCGCTCACTGGCCTGGCCGTCTTCTGCGGTCTCATCTTCCGCATCGTGTTTGGCAGCTCAAAAGAAGTCAGTAACACCTCTAATAGCGTCTCGTTGATCGAGCTCGAGAAATTCAAGAATACTTTGATAATCGTACTCTTTTTCCTACTCGTCCTATCCTATCATACCAAATGCCTCCCGGGTCACCAAGGTCCCTGTATCTTTGCGATCTCTCTATTCCTCATGGCTATGCAGTACGTTGAAGTTAGAAGCTATCAAGTTACGAAGAAGGGACTACCAGATGGCTGCCCTCAGTGCCAGTACCTCGAGTGCACCACCAAGCTGGTTGGCTGCTTCTTTCTTAGGGCCCACCATTATGTCAGCACCATGGCAGCCACCCTTGCTCTCCTAGAATTGATCTTGCCCCCGATCATTAAGTTCTATCTAGACCACAAACAGTCCTCTGATCCACAGACTAACGCCTTGGAAATGGTACCGCCAGTTATACCACTGACGCCTAGACATAGTTTCCATTCCTTGAACATAGATAGTTGCCATCCACGTGACACACTTCCCTGACGATAGTCAATGCAAAAACGATGTCCATTTTTTTGGTTGTTGGTTGAAGTGCTATCTGCTGTCATTTTTTTCGAGCAACTATTTTGCTGGTGCACGAATTTGGGCGGAGCTGAACTGGATGCAACACAAAAATCGCTTGAATAGGTGTTGTTTTGACCTGCTCTTTTCGGAAATCGTTCGCTTTGTTCCAATTTACAAGATTCGTTGATGTCTGTTAAGCTTCAAGCCGCGCCGTGCAGAAATGCCACAGGGTATTGAGAAGATCGTCGCCCAATGTTTGAAGATCGATGTGGAATTCGCCAGCTAACGTTCAAGCGACAAAGTATTAGTACACATGATCTAGAATTAGAAGCTTCACGAATAGCATTCAATTTACCCGCTGATTGATTTACCTTCGCCATCTTCCTTGACATACATATCTGCCGTTTGGTTGGCTTTGACAAGCTTCACTAGCTCCATCAAGTCTTCTGCATCCAGCTTCTGGAACTTTTTGGCAAGCACATGGATGTTCACCTAAACGTTCGAATGAGAAACACAAATACAGTATTAGTACAACGTCTCCATCGCTTCAGTTAAAGTCACAATTCCTGTTCTCGAATTTTCATACCTTGCCGTTTAACTCGTCTTCTGACACATCGGCACTGCTATCCTGGCTGTCATCGTCTGAGCTCCGGTCCTCGCGTGCGCGTTTAGCGTTTTCTTTCAAGAGAGCCTCACGTCGACGCTTGTTGGCTGCACCATCGTGGCTGCTTTCGTTAGAGTATTGACTGTCTTTGTCCGAAATGTTCTCTGCTGGCGGGTTCAATAACTTCATAAAGCTTGCTTTTACGTCCGCTTTGTTAAAAGTCTAACAAGTTCAAAAGCCGTGAAGCGGAGAAAGTTAAATAATCGAAATCATGCGATAAAACTTCATCCTGAGTTAGCTTTCTCACAATGACATCTTACCAAGTTGTGTGGAATTTCATAGTGAGTCGACTGGAAGTTCAAGTCGTGATCGAGAACTGCTGGTGGTATAGACTTGTCCTTGAAGTAGAGTCTGATCTTCATGTCGAACTCCCCCCATCCCTTCTCCTGTAGGGTGAATGGATACGTGGTCACCTCTATGGTGGAGTAGAGAGGTCTCGATTAGAATTGTCCGCTGGACAGTTCAATGAAACCAAACACTGATCCTTGAGGAGTGGCCCCTACTTACTTCGAATGGGCTGGTCGAAAGTAACGTGGAGGACATACTCCACATAGTCGACGTAGGGCAATGTCTCCTCCTCGCCGTTGGCATTGACACCCATGAGTGACATCTTCCATTTGCGCATGGGGTAACCGTGCTGCTTCTGTCCCTTGACAATGTTTTGGTCCGTGATGACCTACATTGACAAACATGCAAGTAAAGTTCATGAGATTGAGAAATCACCTAACCGGAAGACTCGCGGGTTTGAGCACATGTTGCGCCACCAAACAAGGTGTCCAGCAAAGAGCGAAACAGTGCCTAAGCCAGAACTTGGACTGAACAAGAGAAGGGCTACAAGAGTGGCGAAGGGAACACGGACATCTACAAAGTGGGGCATACCTTTATCGCCTTGTGGATTAACTTCTATTGTCAGGAGCAACAGAAACAACCGATGTCGTGGTGTTAGTGATTGACAAAAAAATTTGGGCGACATTATTCTTCTATTCGGATGAGCATGATATTTAGCTGTGTATTTACCTGTGGCATGATGTGCAGGGAGGAAAACTAGCAATGCTGGAGGGAATAAACAGCTGTGCGGTATTCACACTAAAAATTGGGTTTGGGGAGCCTGAGTGGGTTGTCGGAGAATAGGGCAACACTAATCCTGGTGCCTGAGCAAAAGAGAGAGAGAGAGAGAGAGAGAGAGAGAGAGATAAGACGGAGGGAGGGCGACGATGGATGGAGAGTGTTGTTGACTTGCAGGACCGAGTAGAGAATGAAATGACAAAAGAGAGAGAGAGGGGAGAGAGAGAGAATTTGTCTGTGTTCTACGTGTTTGGTGTATTTGTGTTTTATGTTGGTGGAATATGCTGAATGTGTGGGAGCAAGGTTCAAGTATGCAGGGGTGGGGATGGGATGAAAGGAAAGATGAAAAGGGAAGGAGAGAAAAGAAAAGATCTCTTTGCACCAGTGCCGCCAGCTTAAAGGTGACGTCGTTGTGACTGCCCTCGCTTCCACCGCTTGTCTTTTTCTTCGAAGTGAGCACATCTCTCTCGTCTCGCTTTTTCATTGTTGAACCACATTCGCCACTAGCTGCAGCATCACTCCAGCACTCACCTTTGACATCAACAACGGCAATAATTACACGCACTTACATCCATCAGACACACACCAGTAACCAGAAATGCTGTAAGAGGCCGGCAGACAAGTTCTTTGGACTACATTTTCTGATTGTCAACACGGAGAAAAACAAGAGTATCACACTCAAGCTAACTTGCACTCACCGAAATATGGATCTTGATCGTGGACATAGGTTCGAGATCGATGGACTGCCGGTGTATTTCCCATACGACAAGATCTACCCGGAGCAGTATGCATACATGACTTCGCTCAAACAGACCCTGGATGCTCAGGTCAGGACTCTTTATTTCCCCGAAGGTGAATACTAGAAGAGCGCGTTGAATCGAAGGACCTGACAGTGGCATATGGATCTCAATCTCGTTAAATAGGGTCATGGTGTGTTGGAGATGCCTTCGGGAACCGGAAAAACCGTGTCTCTACTCTCACTCATTATTTCATACCAACAGGTAACAGAGAAAAGCCTTGTTTACCCCCTGACGCCACCAATTTTGACTTTGTGTTCTCCACTTTGACATTCTCTTTTTCTCTCGCAACAATAGTTCTATCCAGAAAAGAGAAAGCTGATCTACTGCTCACGTACTGTACCAGAGATTGAAAAGGCATTGGCAGAGTTGAAGCGCTTGGTCGAGTATCGGAGGAGCTGTGGACTTCAGGAATCTATCTTGGGCTTGGGTCTGACCAGTCGCAGGAATCTGTGTCTCCACCCATCCGTTAGCAAAGAAAAGAAAGGAAAGGTTGTTGATGCCCGCTGCCGAAACCTGACGGCATCTTGGGTCCGTGAGGCTGCTCAGTCAGGACAGGATGTGGAAACTTGCAACTTTTACGAAACGTTGGAGAACAACGATGTGCGCGAAATGGTCGAGGATGCCATTTACACACTTGACGACATCAAAGATATCGGAAAGGCCAAGAACATCTGCCCGTACTACATGGCCCGTCGACTTGTAAGCGTGATGATTGCCTTGGCAGGTGTTACGCAGTGGTGACATCATCTTGACTAACAGTTTCTTACACTTGATTTATACTAGCTTGCACACTCGAATGTCATCATCTACTCTTATCACTATATGCTTGATCCCAAGATTGCGGATCTAATTTCAAAAGAACTATCCAAGGACGCCATTGTCGTCTTTGATGAGGCACATAACATCGGTATGAACTGATCCTTGGAGACTCCAAAAAGTATCTTGAAAAGTCAGTACCGCACCATTCTAGATTCTAACGATACACCTTATAGATAACGTTTGTATCGACTCCTTGAGCTTGGATATCATGCGGCCGACACTGGAAGCAAGTTCACGAAGTATTGGTCAGCTCTCCGAGAGGATCGAACACATGAAGCAGCAAGGATCGGAGAAGCTGAAGAACGAGTACGAAAAACTGGTTCAAGGACTGCAGGACACATTACAAGCAAGAGATGAAGACTTGATCATGGCGAACCCAGCGTTACCGGATGACCTGCTGCATGAGGCCGTTCCAGGCAACATTCGCAAGGCGGAACATTTTGTTGCCTTCTTGAAGCGATTCAACGAATACCTCAAGACGAGACTGAGAGTGCTAAATGTCACGGCCGAGACCCCACAGTCGTTTCTGAGGCATCTCAAGGAGATCACGTTCATCGAACAAAAGCCACTGCGGTTCTGTGCGGAGCGACTCTCGATTCTTGTGCGAACATTAGAGCTGAACAACTTGGACGAATTTGCAGCTCTTTCAAAAGTAGCGGCACTGGCAACTCTTGTTTCGACCTACGACAAGGGATTCATGTTGGTGCTTGAGCCTTACGAGAATGACAACGCCACGGTACCGAACCCGATTTTGCGATTTGCCTGCTTGGATGCTTCAATTGCGATCAGGCCAGTCTTTGAGAGATTTTCGTCCGTCATCATCACCTCTGGAACGCTGTCGCCGCTGGACATGTACCCCAAGATCTTGGATTTCAAGGCAACTGTCCAGGAAAGTTACCCGATGACCCTGACCCGAAACTGTTTCTTGCCCATGGTGATCACGCGTGGCTCGGATCAAGTCGCCATCTCGTCCAAGTTTGAGGTTCGAAACGATCCAGCCGTGGTGCGCAACTTTGGAAACATCCTGATTGAGTTTGGCAAGGTTGTTCCCGACGGCATTGTGGCCTTCTTCCCCAGTTATCTTTACATGGAGAGTATCATTGCCATGTGGCACGAAATGGTGAGTAGCTATGTTCGAGGAAGAGCCTAGAACGATATTCCATACACTTGATGATTGGTTTAGTTGACAGGTCCGATTTTATTTGAACCCCAACAGGGAATGTTGACGGAGGCATGGAAGTCCAAGCTGATTTTTGTCGAAACGCCCGATGCAGCCGAAACTTCCATCGCGTTGGACAACTACCGCCGAGCATGCGAAAACGGCCGTGGTGCCATCCTACTGGCTGTGGCTCGTGGCAAGGTCTCAGAGGGAATCGATTTCGACCACCACTACGGACGTGCTGTCGTCATGTTTGGTATCCCCTTCCAGTATACGGAGAGTCGTATCTTGAAGGCACGTCTCGAGTTCCTTAGAGACGAGCATCGGATCCGCGAGAACGACTTCTTGACCTTTGACGCCCTGCGCCATGCTGCCCAGTGTCTGGGTCGTGTCCTGCGTGGAAAGACGGATTACGGAATCATGGTGTTTGCGGACAGGCGGTATGCCCAGCAGGATAAGCGGTCCAAGTTACCCCGCTGGATCAACCAGTACATTACCGAGACGAGTGTCAACCTCTCGACGGATATGGGTATTGCGATCGCGAAAAAGTTCCTGCGGTCGATGGCACAGCCGCTCGAAACACAAGCGCAGCTCGGCGTTAGTCTGTGGACTCTGGAGGATGTTCTCGCGAAGCAGCGGGTGCAAAAGGAGAGACTGGAGAAGGCCGGTGTTAGTACGGTGCAGCAGCATCTGTACCAGCAGTACGGCGCCGCCGAAGCCCAGCGACTCATCCAGGAGCGGGCCAGCGGTGCTGTCTACATGGACGTCGACATCAAGTAGGCTCGTTCTTTTATTTTTCCTGAAACGGCCGTTGTATAATAACGTTTCCAGCATTAGCATTGCTGATAATAAAATACGGATTGTGCGTTGCCTCGACCCGTAATACTTCAGTAGCAAAAAAAAGACGACTCGTTGGATGTTGAGTAAACACTTGAATGAGTCACACTGAATGTCAATGATGGCACGCGACATTGGAGTTCTATGGGTCTTCGAGAAATACCTCGCACGGCAGTGCATCGATATACGACTCCAAAATACTTGAACTTGATCCAGGAGCAACTTGGTTATTTGTACGCATGTCATTCTCCTACATGGGCCGCCCAGTTTGCTCCAGAACCGAGATCTGTCTCTTTGTTTTATGTTCACTGCGTTGTTCACCTCAAACATTGAAATTAGTGTCAACTGGCAGGCTGCATTTCCGATCCGGATTGAGTGCTGGAGCAGCGTTTAGGTCCCCAATCCCGTCCAGAGAAAATCTGAGTTTGTATCCATGGAGCGACCACAATCAAAAAAAAAAAAAAAAAAAAAGTGTGGGAAAAGAAGCAACACTCGGCCCGCAACAGTCGGACTAAGCTTCCTGGCAGTAACAACGTTTCGCGACATTGAATGGCCTGTACCAGGATTGCGCCGAGTATGGTCCCTAAAGCGACGAAGGGCGACAAGGTCAGCATCCAGGTCACGCGAAAAGAGCTCGGGAACAGAATTTATGGCAACTCGTGGACGGGGCTAAACGCGATTAGAGCTTGATGTCGCCTGCAGCGTCATTTGCAGGGACAGGCAGATCTGGAAACTAGGTCGTTCGTAGCTGTGAATCCAAGCCCCAGGTTGGCGACGTGCGTGTCAGAAAGACTTCTGTCTCCAGGGGCCACCATTGTTCGCATATGTTCTTGGGATCTGGGAGGAAGCGAAAGGTTGGGTATGCTTGTGCATGACTGAATTGGTTTCTAGAAAAAAAAAAAAAAGTGCTGTGTGAGATTACCAAGTGGTAGCGTTGGTTTGCACCATTTCGTATGAATCACGCACACAACAACTCGTTTCTTTTTTTGCTCCAGATTATTTGTCCTGCTGTTGTTGCACCGATTTGTACAACATCCCGGTCAAGGAAGGACCCAAGGACAGGGACGAATGGCGAGGAGAAGCCGATTTTTTTTTTGAATTTGGTACACAATTGTGTCATAATTGCCGGTGCGTGCGGCATGCGTGCATGGAGAAAGCAAAGAAGGGTGCATGTTGAGTTTGGCGTTCAAAACAGCAGAGCCATTTTTTATGTCTTGGAGCTTTGTTCCATTCTTCCTCCATCCGTCCTTTACCTAGGGGCTAAAGTTATCGATAAAAAGTTGTCGTTTGGACAATGGACAGCAAACAAGTGACCTTCAGTCGCCATTTGTGTGGAGAATACGATTGACCCAACACTGTCAATACCTCGTCCATATCCGGCTGTGTTGGATTCTGGGGAATGCATATGAGACCACAAGGGAAAAAAAGGGCATTTGCCTGAAAGATGGACAAGGAGAGCAGCCATGCAGTACGTGCTGCAAAGTGCCCCAGTTCTGAAATAGACAACGCAAACCGCCTCTTCAGTCCAGAAGTGGTCTTCCCGCTTTATATCAGAGTTGTGCGCAATAACTCACTGCGCCGCCAGGCCAGTCTCGATTATTCCAACGACCTAACCACTGGACCAGTGACCCTTGGCAGTTTACTATCAATTTCATGAGCATATCACTGTATTTAAAACCTGTCACGTCTCCCTTTTCCATGTCTTTTGCATTGACTACGTTCCTGATTGCCAGTTTAAAAAGCTAATGGACCCACTGTACCAGAGACTGTTCTTTGATAGCCAGCAATCTAAAGGGTTCTCACGGTCACGCGCCACTAATTTTGGACGAATTGACTTCGCCTTGAAAAAAGGAGATGTAGGTAAAAATGAACGTTTATGTCCAGAGATAAATTCTATGTTGTGTCTAAAAAGGATGTGGAGAAGCTCCAGCCGCCGATGCAGCTGCCGCAGCCGCCGCCCTTTGGCCCATAGTGGCCGCTCCCTCCATCTGAACATTGCCCAGCAAGAACACCACCTCCCTCGCCCAGTTCTTGACGCGGTCGTCCTGTGTTCCGTTTCCGAAGTGGCCTCTGTTCTCATCTACCATCAGCACACAGGCCTCTTTGCCCTCGACACCGTACCAGGGCTCAAGCCGTGACCGCAGGCGTGCCACGAACTTTGCCGATTGAGTATAGTCGACGCGCAGGTCGCGCTCGCCACAGGTGATCATCAATGCTGGGCGGCGGGAGCTCAGTGGTGGGTTCTGGAGAGCTGATGCAGATTTTGACGAGGGCACTAACTCTTGACTATCCTGCGATGATTCAGACGTGGCGTCTTCCCTTTGCGCCTTGCCATTAGCTCGTTGACGGCGAAGATGGTCCTGTTTCTTGGCGTGAAACTCAGGGATGGTATCATAGGGTGCGTAGCTGGCCATGTAGTCGTACATCTCTTTCGACTCGGCTGGGTTGCCCCACTCGAGGTACTCGACTTTAGTCAGAGGGATCTCGGGGTCCAGCATGGTGGTCATTGGGTCCAGGAACGGCACATTCATGATCATCGCGCGGAACAGATCTGGACGCAAGTTGCACACGGCGCCCATCAGCAGTCCACCAGCGCTGACGCCACTCGCCGCCAATCGCCGTGGGTTGGTATATCCAGCCTCGACGAGGTGTTCCGCCACGTTGATGAAATCGGCGAAGGTGTTGCGCTTGTTCATCAGTTTGCCTTGGTGGTACCACAGTGTGCCTAATTCTGATCCACCTCTGTAAAACACACAATGCACGCGCATTAGTGAGAGCATAGTTTGAATTATTCCCGCAAAACGAGCATTTGGCTTCTTTGCCTACCGAACATGAGCCAAAGCAATGATCCAGCCACGTTCCAAGAGAGGAAAGTGCTCCACGCGGAAGTCAATATCAGTCGAAACGCCATAGGCGCCGTAGGCTCGCATGAGTGTTGGGTTTCTTCCATTGAGCTGCATACTCTTGCGGTGAAGCAGTGTTACTGGGATCTCGGCTTTGCCGTCTTCGGAGGGTACGTTGATCCTTGTGCAAGTGTACTTGGATCGGTCGAGACCTAGAATTGCATTCCAGTGTGATAACACCAAAAGTCAGTGAAATTGTGCTTGGCGAGCATGTAGCAGAGTGACGCGTAAGCTGTAGAATTACATACGATGAATAGGATGAACTCGCAGTGCCGTCATGACTCTGGAAGCCATGTCATATTCGTAAGTCGCCTCGTGGGCGTAAGGCGAGTTGAGGGTGAATTGAAATGAGTCGGTCTCGTAGTCCAGGTTGACGCCTGCTCCAATTGTGCAAAATTGCTCTGGCAATGGAACCTCGTGCACTGCTCCTGACTCGAAATGATAACATGACACTACTGGCAGAGCATCCCTCTTAGCATAAATAACCATGAAGTTCTAATATACAAGAAGCAAAACAAAGTTCCTCTGTTAGTTAAAAGAGTAGCATAGCGTACGTTGTCTCTTTCGATGGTGGACTTTACTCCGTACCTTGAAAATATCAACATCTTCAATCTTTTCTCCATCTCTGGCTTCCATCAGCTCCACCCAAGTGTCCTTGGGACTGCCGCGACTAGCCCGCATGACTCGGAAGTTTTTTTTTGGGTTGGCATTGGTTAAGATATAATAGTGGTCCTAACAAAGTCAAGCAAATACAAAGAGAGCATCATGTTAGTGCCGAGAAATGATATATAATTTCCTCCGCAAGACGCAAATACGAACTTACACCATGATGATCGACATAGTACTCAACGCCTTCCTCGCGAGGAGAAATAACGGTCAGTTCTGGCAGGGTCCCATTTGAAAAATCATGTCCTGCGTCCAGCACTCGGACTTCAGATGACGAGAGCGAGTTGCCATTGATTGTGACAAACTTTTGATCCTTGGTCGATCCAACATCCACAAAGATACTGTCATCGTCTTCCTGGTACACGAGAATATCGTCGCTTTGTGAGGAGCCGAGGCGGTGGGCCCAGACTTGGTATGGTCGAAGCAGATCAGTTGCTTTGGTATAATACACAGTCCTGTTGTCATTGCCCCAGACAAAGTTGAATACATCCTCCAGAACCTCCTATGAACAATATAAAGAAGAGAGTAAGCGTCGAGAAAGATTTCCGAGGTCATCGATCGAAATGAAACTTTCGCTTACATCGTATGGTTGTCCCCTGTTCAAATCCCGAAAGTGAAGTGATCCCAGTTCCTCGCCCTCCTCTTCGGTCAAAAATGAGAACGTCTGATGTCCAGTCGACAACAGCACCTTCTTGACATTGCAGTTGTCTGGAAGGTACCCTGAATCCAGTAAAATTTCCTACGTTCAATGATCAGAGTGAAGTTTGTGTCAACTTTGAGTTGCCTGTCTCCTTGTGCACCAGTGACGAAACATCTCGTGGTTACCTCTCTGGCCATTGGCGCCTTCCTTCTGCGGCAATAGACCATTCCGTGGCGACTTGTTTTCGTATAGTACTCATATCCACAAACTATAGTGGTCAGAGGCGCTGAGACTTTTTTCGTCCGAAGCACCTGTTTCATTTCCTGTAGATGAAGACAGATCCAGTGATTAATTCTCCATCTAATTGCACACATGGCATGTTCAGCACTATTCTGAGCAAACGACTCACTCTGTTTAAAAGGTGAATGGTCGCCGCATCCGATGCAAAGTACTCGTGGGCGTAGCTAGTTCGATAGAAAGTGAACAGGTAGTTGGAAAGTAGTGTGTCAGAGTCGCCCATTCCTGGAAGTAATATATTTGATCTCCACCAGAGCGTTGGTCCCATGATCATACGTGTTCTCGGCTTGGATGTAATCCCGAAGATCCTATAGATCAAGACAAATATTGTGGTCGTGACCGTTAGGTATCGGATCCCGTGCTAGAAGCTTTCTTCAAGCAGCTCACGCCGTCGGATCGTTGACTCTTACAGTGTCGTTCTTGTTGGCCATCCACTCGTACTCATCAGTTCTAACACGTCCAAGAACTCGAGCCTCCTTCTGGATCTTCTTGGGTGCTTTTGGTGGGCTCGGTCTATCGAGGTCACATTTGTATGAGAATTAGGGCTTGTCCTATCTGATCAACACTCGTAGCCTATCCCGTTTGACAAAAGACCACATACTGCTTGAACACAGCTCGGAGGGTTCCCAAGAAACTCAGTCCTCGCTTCTGCTGTCCTTGGTATGAGCACGACGACACGGGGCTGTCGCGACGAAGACTAGTAGTCAGAGTGCGTCTACCCGAGACTATCCGTGCACTCAAGGGCAATGGACGGGTGTGTGACAACTGCACCAGAATCAATCCCGAGGAGCAACGCTGCGAGTGCTGTATCCTGGCAAGCACGGGCGAGTGAATGACTCCATGCAAGCTTCTGGCGACAGGCATGACGAAATGGAGAAGGTGGAATGCAGATTGGGAGGGCGGAGCGAAAGACCCTCTTTTTCTCTCAGGAACCCGAGGGAGGGAAAAAAAAGCCTTGGAAAGGAAACGGCGATCAAGTGGCTTAGCTCTATTTGGTCAGGTCTTGTGAAAGTGGAGGGCGATGCGCTTAAGAGATGCATGCGTTTGCTTTCTTTTTCTTTGACCCAAACCATCTCTACTCCTCCATCACTCTCATTGTTTCTTATCCTCGTTACATACAACCTTCAACATGAACAACCGCCAGAATGTAGGTGCCCCAAACACATGGTTGTGGCCTACTCATACCAACATGACCATCGAGCTAATCTTTTGTTCTCGCCATGTAGGTCCGCTTGCCACCAGAGGTTAACAGAGCTCTATTCGTCCGGTAAGATATTGCAGATTACATTCATACTATGAGGCATGTTTACGCGAACTCGAGCCTAACTTCATTCTCATTTGACTTTGTTAACTCTTTAGTAACCTCCCCTTCAAGATCACACCTGAGGAGATGTACGATATCTTTGGCAAATACGGCGCGATCCGCCAGATCAGAGTCGGCGACGCCAACGATACAAAGGGCACAGCGTTCGTGATCTACGAGGACATCTTTGACGCGAAGACAGCGTATGAGCACTTGCAGGGATTCAACATCATGGGCCGCTACCTGATCGTCCTGTACTACCAGCCTAACAAGGTCACCAAGAAGATGAACCTCGCAAGGAAAGAGGAGGAGCTCAGGGAACTGAAGTCGTAAGTGGAAAACCATTTATCTCTTGGAAATTATATCCTGGATGTAATTGGAAACGAGTGCTTACTCTAACTTGTTATTTTTCTCATTCTTAAATAGGCGTTATGGCATTGCTGACGAGGATGATTAAAAAGAAGATCGGCATCAGAAGCAATAACAACCCAGGATCCAACAGATGAATGGGAAACAAAAAAAAACTGTACTATAGCGAACCCCGACAAACCAAACGGAAACCCAACACGGCCTCAATAAACATTCTCATCAAGATACCATGGGATCGTTTGAGCTGCGGCTTGATGCGTTTTTGTATTTTACAGTGGATTTGCGGAGGAAATTAGATTGTACAAGGTGAATAGTAGGAAAGGTCGTCAGATCAGGACTTTTTAAAAGTCTCGTCGATGACCACTTGTGCTTCCTCGATTCGCGAAATGGAGGTAGTAGTCTGTAACAGAGATCAAAGGTGAAACGGTCAGTATCAGGTTGGTCAATTCAATGGCAACATCCGTACCAGCGCATCGTGCAAGTACCCCATATATACCTTTCGCAGTCCATTGAGGAGCTCTATAGCCGATGTGTATTCCTGGGTAACCAGATCCGGACGCTGTAATGAGTCTAATATCCAGAGTTAAAAAGAGGGTCATGTTGAATACAAACATTCTCCATTTGCATCCTTTGCGACTCTGGGCGTCCATGAAGATAAAAGTTGCCATACATTCCCACATGTCTGCATCCTCCTCTGCTTGGTTGTCCTCGTCCGCCTCAAACTCGACCCTATCCGCCATAGCAGACTGCCTCCGGATGGCGTCGTCCAGCAGCATTTTGACCTGCTCCGGCACACGCTTCCTCCGTTCTGCAACCTTGAGAGTCATTTCTTCCACTTTCAGTTGCTGCATCTGGACCTTTCTGTTCAGGGACTCATCCAATGGCTCGAACTCTGGAGGCATGATTCGTGTCGATGGCGATATTGAAGGAACAGAGTGTCAGATATGATGCATGAAAGAAGCTTCAGCTCAAGTATTTCTTTGAAAGTGGCCCTGAGTATCTCACCGTCATTGTGAAAGGCCTCTTGGAAAGGGATGCCATTGACGTCAATGTTGGGTGCAGCAAGGACAAACATCTTTTCGAGCCACTAAAAATGTTGAGAAAGTGTAAAGCCAATGCCCAGGTCAATTTCCATGATCCCGTTGCCATGATGTAACCAATGTAAATGTCCGTTCTTCCTCGCCGTTGTGTTTGGTTACCTCCTCCATAATGATTTCCACCTCCTGCATGAGACGAGGGTCGCCGTCTGCTCCATATTGCTTCTTCAGTTGCTCATGCAGGACAGCTCGCCATACCCCACCCAGGTACTGGATGTCTGCCTTGGCCGATACATTGATCTTTGGAAACTCCACGTTTGACATGGTGTTGAATGATTGTGTTTGTGTATTGGAGGCTGCAAAGAGAAAAGGAGCGCGAAAAGAAAAAAAGTCCGTGGCACACACTTTGATCAAAAATTATTTCAACGAACGATAATGTTTTGTTTTCGAGCCTCGTGTTTATTTGGACATGGTGGCGACAACACTGTCTTGCCAAACAAAAACCATAGCGGGAATATCTACATGGGATGGGGATCGAGTATTATCGACAAAGATATACAATGAATATAAACAGTGAATGCTTAACCATCGAGCTCGATCAAGGCAGCCTGGGGCTGGCGGTTAAGAAGCTCGGCGGGCACCTTCTCATGCAAGAAGCTGGTGCAGTACATGCACTTGACAGCCTTGACAGGGACGTTGCCGTTGCACCAGGGGCAGGTCTGGGTAGCGCCCGAAGCAGGGGCGGGCTCAGGCTTGGTGTCATCAGCGCTCTCAGGAAGAGCACCATGCTTCTTGGAACGACGGCTCTTGCGGAAGTCACGAAGACGGTTGGCAGTGAAGACGATCAAGAACAAAGAGACACCGACGAGCAAGAAGTTGATGCCATTCATGATGAAGAGACCCACGTTCTCGGTCACGGCACCATCAGCCTGGGCCTCAGCAGGTGTCTTGTAATCGGGGTTTGGGGTCCTGCCCTATTGTTGGTGAAATATTAAGGCGGGTATTGGGTCAGGAGGTTATTTGGTGTTGGATGTCAAGCATAGCACAGTGCACCCAACTGTTTGGGTATGTGCAGTACCTTGCGGAGGATAATGAAGTAGTTCTCCAAGTTCGATCCTATTCCACCAAAGGGTTAGACTCCGGGCATTGGAAATAACAAAGCCTAGACAGCGAGGACAGCATGGGGACATACCGGAAATGAGAAGACCCAAGGGAGGACTCAGGATATCGTTAACGAAACTGTTGAGGAAGCTGGAGAATGCACCGCCAATGATGATACCCTATAAATTTCAGGCATGCGCGAGTTCACAGGGCGAGTATGAGCGTGGGTATGTTGGTGCATTGGAGGAAAAAACAGGGACTAAGAAGACAGAGAGTCTGTGGGTAGGGGGGATGCATGGTGTGACGAAGGGGAAGAGATACTTACGACACCGAGCTGCAGAACGCTGCCCTGGGAGATGAACTCCTTGAACTCGGTCCAGACGGAGGCGTTCTTGATTTTCTCGAGGACTGGCATGGTTGGGAGGAGGAATGAATGAGGTTGAATGGAAGTGAGGGTGGTGAGGGAGGGAATGAGAAAAGAAAGAATTTTTTTTTGTTTTCTGCTCTTTTTTTTTTTTTTTTTTTTTTCCACCGCCCTCTTCTCCCGCCCTCTTTTCTTCGTTCGTTCTCCATTAAGGGCGCAATATCAATGGGGAACAAGCTTGCCTCTTTTTCCAATCGACGCAGCCAAAAATGGGATGATGGTCGACACATCTGCACAAACACGGACAACTCAGAGCACCTCTCGTAATCCACCTCTTCCACCCAATCTTTCTTTCCCTCCATCTTCACGTTCACCTTAGAGAAAAGCCTTTTGTTCTTTGTGTGTAGATGCGAAAGGGCAAATGCACACACTGGAACTCGCTCGCCTCTCTCTCTCTGTCTTATTTGTGGTCCTTGAACCTTGATTGTTGGAATCGATGATGTCTCTCTGCATCGTATCATCGTGTCATGGGGGATACACTGGACACAGGACGGAGAAGACGGGAGGAAAGGACCAGGGCAAACCCTACTTTACTCCATACAAAACCTTCTTTTGATGCTCACCATTGACAAGCTTCAAACAGACCATGACGTGCATGAATACCCCACACATCTTGCTGTCACGAAGAAAGAAAAAAAATAGTAGAAGCAATGGTGGTAATGACCAGCTCAACACAAGACTTACCCCTCCAGATCAAAGATTAGATGGAGGAAAGTTCTACTCTTGATCCCTTTACCTTTTGGATATCCACTCTTCAGCTCGCCTGGACTATCATCCTGCGCGTCAAGAGAACGCGCCACCGATTTATCTTTTCCAAAAACACAAGTCACACAGTCGTCTCTTCACGCGAAGTGTTTATTTGACAGAATGCTCTCTGTTTCTCACAACATCTCACCAAACACTCCTCGGAACATTCCATTCCAATCAGGGAACAGGAATCACAGGAGACAACAAGGAATTCAAGGACAACAACTACGTCTACAGGAAACACTGACACAACGATGAACAACCATACACCATTTTCATTTCAAAATCAGTTTTCGTCTTTGCCACCATCCAGCATATACAACACACCCAGTTCACAGTCACTCAAGAGGAAGAGTTCATATGATGATATATCACCTCTGGCTATGAAGACACGCGCCGGAATTGGCCTTGAGGAGGAGATCGTCTATGGTAATATTATATGACTGGACGGCATACGAGAGTGTGCTATTACACGTCGTTACGTAGCATGAGCTAATCGGTTCTTGGACTTTGTCCGCTGCCTACAACTAGATCGCACTATTACGATGATGATGGAGGGACAACGAAAGCTCCTGGAGGAACAGAGGCTAAGAGAACTCGAGGCCAATATGCAGAGACAAGCACAGCTGGAACACCAACAGCACCTGCATCAGCAACACAACAAAGCCAGTGCGTCCGAAGCATTGAAACGACTCTTTATGGTCGGGAAGCACAACTCTACATCACAACAACATATCCAACAACAGGGACGCACTGACTCAGGGCACACTTTTGCCGACTGTGCTGGCGAGATCAACGGCTGTGAGACCTATCGGATCCCAGGGATGCGTGATCGGCAGGCGTTTATTGCTGCTTGTACATTCTGCCAGCGTCCACAGTGTCAGTTCTGTGCTGTCCGCTGCACCCGCTGCCAGGAGCTCTCTTGCCGAGCATGCAGTGTTGCCAGGTAACTGAGCTTATATTTTGAGTGGGATTCGTGGTCACGGGGACAAAACTAACTCTTTGTCTCTCGATATTTGGCCTGTTTCCATTCAATCAGCTATGAACATTCGGATGTAGAGTATTTTTGCTCAGGATGCAGGAACTAAAGAATGGCGACCATCTCCAAAGAGAAGCAGGATCCTTCCCCCCAGTTGTGAGTCTCTATCACTGAACAGCCATGGAGCACACCCATCGATACCCATCACCTAGCCTTGCTTGCTTTGCATCTCGAGCTTATTACTGGAATAAATGCAAGTACACATCGTCGAATTATTTTTCGTCCCCTCTCTATCAACTCCTTCTTTTCACCAACTTCCTTCTTCCTTTTCCTCAAGCCTACCCTCTCCACAACTCCATCAACACAGACACCAAATACATACAATACACACATATCTTCTCGCTCACTCCATCGCACTTTATCGCCAACAACAAGAACCACGCCACCAACCATTTGTTCACATTCACACAGAAATCATGCCCCAAGCCCCTAACTCGTTTTGGCTCCCGAGCAACAATCCGGGCTCACCATCCAGCACACTGTCTCCGCCAACGCCCCAGGAACGAAGCTACACTGTCACTTCACCACCACCACCATCATCACAACCACCTCAGTCACAGCCTACTCCAGATCATGCCACTGAATCTCTCTCAGTCTTTGGACTGCCTATGCCACCGAGCTTCCCACCACAAATATCTTTGACCCCAACCATCTACCAGCCACCTCCACTACCATCCAAATGGGACATGATCGGATCGTCGTCGTCGTTGTCACCTTACCCTTACCCTCGACTTTGGCAACCCCAAGTGACCTATCCAACCAACTTCACTAACAGCCACGAGCGACTGGGCACCTACCGCTCATTGACGTCAGCACTGACAGGCACTCGTGCGTTGCAGTCGATCGAGAACAAGATTGATCGTATCGAGGCTCTCGCCTACCAGAAGGATGCCAAGGCTGTCGCTGACAAGGGATCAGGGCTTCTTTCCCAAGAAGCACTGGAAGGGATGATGAAAAGCCGCATCGATAGCTTCTTTGGACAGGTGACTGAGAGGGTGGAACAGATGGTTCGTCAGGAGGTGAGCCAGTATATCGATACTGTGCGGTTAGGGATCAAGGATGTCCACACGACGCAGGAAGCGATGATGGCCGCGTTGACAGAGTCGAGGGAACAGGACTGGGAGGGTACGAGACGTGAGATCAAGGTGCAACTGCAAGGATTGTTGGAGTCGATCAAAGCTGAGGGATCGATCCGGCACCAAAGAACTGAGCAACAGTTGGCCAAGCTGTTGAGCGATCAGTCGACGGCCATCCAGGGCCTAGATCAAAATCAGGATCGGCTGGCGAAGCTGCAAGGACAAAGCGATCGCAACGCCCAGGATGTCGTGGAGAGTGTTCAGGAGCTTCGCGGGGCGGTCGAGAAACTGATGCCGGTACTGCACATGCTCCATACAAATAATCTCCCCCATCAGCAGGAGATGAGGCGTATGATCAGTGATATACAGCAAGGGTTTGTGGCGACGGATCTAGCTCACCGGCTGGACAAGAACGAGTCATGCAAGAGACATTTGGAGGTGGACGAGAACCTCAACGCGATCGAAACACGGGTGGCAGAGCTGGTCGAAGATTTCTCGGAGCTGTCAGAGACCTTGAAGAATCGGCATGAAGACCTAGTCAAGGTTCGTTCTTTTGTGTTTGTTTCGCTTTATATCATAAATTTTGCATGTGTGCTATCCCCGCGGCAAGTTGTCTAACTTTTAGAATCTCTTTCGTTATAATTAGGAAATCGAAGGATTGAAGACCCAGCAAGACCAGATCTTGACATCCCTCCAAGAGAATCACCGTCAACAGCAACAGTACCTTGAATCCAAACTCCAGAGCCCGGCTGTGAGTGAAGTAGCATCTGGTTCCACATTAATCAACGAGCCCCAGGAAGCAGGCACCGCGAGACAGCGGGTCAAGCGACCGACCCACGGACCAAAGGCACCCAACGCTGGCGGAGATACCTCAGTAGCGCCCTTGCATCCGTTTTTGGTTAACATCGACAGCGACCAGAACCCTCAGCGCAAGCGAATCAAAATCGAGCCTGGCACCAGCACCAAGCACCCGGAACGCACCATGATGACCAGGATGATGTCAAAAGTGTTGGGAGGCATTATCACATAGGAGGTGTTGATGTTTTTTATTACTGTTTTCTGTTTTGGGGTGTCGTGTTTTTGTAGCAAGAATACGGAGAAGAATAATTACAGTGTGGAGAAAGCAACATCAGAAGAAAATAATTAAATCGATATTTGACTTTTATGCTTTACTTAGTACACAGCGGACGGAACAATCGCAACAACCAAGTTCTTCTTGTTTCGCTGACTGGGCTGGCGGTGAAGGGCATTGGACCCTTGGTGGGTCGACTGAGAAGTCGAGCGCCGTGGTTCGCCTCCTTGGATGTACACCTGGTGTCGTTTGTCATAGTCGATTGTGCGTGAATGGCTGGCGGGAGGGTTCGTGGTCGTGACAGACGTGGCTTCGGAGTACGAGCTGGCGTGGGTTCGATCAGAGTGATGCGTGAGTGTCGTGGCATTGGAGGTCATCCGGGAGACCATGTCGGGGCGGTGGTAGTGGTGTTCCGGGTACGATGAAGAAGGTGGTGGAAAATATGTCATGGGATAATCGTAATCGTTCGAGGGTGTATCAGATTGGATGTGCTCTCTTTGCAGAGGGATGGGGATGGGTTGTTGAAAGTACCCTTGCTCGGAAGGCGTGGGGTCACAGTACTGTGTGTTGCTCTGACTCATGTGTTGATGTTGTAGTTGGAACTGGGAGTTGTTGTTCATAATCAGCCCAAGTCCAACGCAGGCGTCGCTCCAGGTTTGGGCTTCTGAAGTGACCACTGCGTGTTGTTGTTGCAGACTCTGCATGTAGTGCTGGTTTTGGTAATTGTAGTCCAGACGTCCTCCTTGAGAATGGCTCAGCAATGGCGACAAATCCAGTGGGTGCACCAAGTGGTCAGGAACATTTGGTCCGCGGTAGGGTCCTCGCGAGGCACGGTACTGATTGGTGTTCTCGTAAGATCCTGTGGCTCGGAACTGCTGTTCATCGATCGCAAGTGCCTCCTGAAGACTCATATTGGCCTTGCCCACACTAGAACGCACTACGGCATCGTTTTCGTGAGACTGGTAGTCAATGTGAGACATGGAAGTTGGTGGAATATCGACCGTGGTCGTGAAACCTGTCTGAGCCTCTTTGAGCTCGCCAAAGGAACCCCATTGGGAATCTGTGTTGTGTGAACTTGAGGATCGGATATGGTGGCTGTGACTCCTGTAGTGACTTCTTGGCTTCTCTTGAGGACTTGTGTTCTGGGCAGAGTTTTTTACAGTGTGATCGGACATGTTGTTCCCATTGACCATGTTACTCAAGTGACTTGGGGTCCTTGGCCGCATCCTGGTCGGAATCGCAGGGAAGTTTGCATGTTGTGAATGCGGCTGGTGCATTGAATTTGACTGCTGGAGCCCAGTTTGGAAGTAGTGTTGCTGTGGGCCGCCTCGTGAAAGTCCATCATCGATAAGCGAACTGTTGATTGAGCTTGGCAGCGAGCCCTTGCGTAAAGGGAATGGGCGAGGACCCATGGATACATTCATGGCCAATGACTGCTGATGGTACATGGGATTTGAGAGCGAGTCGGCAAGAGAAGGCGAAGAAGCGGCGGTGGAGTAGTTGTACCCTCCAATACTGCTGTTGACGCTTCCTTGGCGCTGGGTCCTGGACTGGCCATAGGCATACGAGGGTCGAGGGATATGAAGATCTGCTGCCGAAAAGTAAAGATCGTCATCGTCCAAGTATTGTTCCGCCTGATGCTGAAGCTGAGCCGAAAGAATAATTGGGATGCTTCCTTGCCGATTATTGTTGTGTTCGTAGCTGTCTTTGGCAAACAAATATCCGTTCTTGTCTGTTGGCGTCAATTGGAGCGCATGTGGGCCGTTCTTCCTCGGGATGGGGGTGGGTGTTGCACACAAGTCATCTTCCATGTCGTGGTCAATAGCTGGGATGGTAGGCGAGCTAGGCGCGACATGGATTCGCCAGTTCTCAATCGTCTCTTGTGAGTGCGAGCTGCCGCATTTGCTAGAGCGATCTCTACTGTGATGACTCTCCTGCTGCGGTGTGAGGTTGATTTCAAGTCCCCCATTGAGCGACATGATGTCCATTGGATGGATGTAAATTCTCTCCATGTTGCTATCTGTCTCCTGCAGGCGAAGTTCAGAAGAGTGTGTACGTGGGATCAATGTTTCTTGTGGTTGCGAGGTCGGAGTGGCATCAAAGGGGTGGATGGGCTGGTCCGAACTCAACCGATCGTCGATTTCACTGCCTGTGGAGTACGTCAATGGGATTGACGAGCACAGGGCAATGGATGGCGATTGAGAGTCGATGGATGCTTTTTTGTTGAGCAGTTGCCCATCGTGTACGAGTTGTTCCTGACTTCCTGATGGGTTGGAGTATGAGGTCGCATACATCATTCTCTCAGAGTTGATGCTCTTGAGCAAATCATCATAAAACGAGAGGGCGGTGAGTCGGTTGAGTGGTGGATTGAAATTGGAAGGATCTCGCGAGCCATAAATGTCAATTGTCGCCATTGAAGGGTGCGTAAATGGTGGCAAGGGGTTTGGCGCATATGATGACTCCTTGGCCTGGGTGTGCGAAAGGTTGATCCTACTTGACGATGCAGACATGTTGACCATGGGAACGATGTCGTCCGTGGGTGGGAAGACGTTGAGGGTTGGCGTTGGCGTGGGTTGATCTACCCGTTGGTGTCCTCTATTTCGTTGGTACTCATGGCGGTGGGTATGATCTATGTCAAGGCTTACGTCGTGAAACTCTTCCTGGGAATTGGGCTGACGACCTGTGCGAGACTGGCTGTCGAGAATAGTCGTTGTAACTGTCTTTTCCGTCATAGAGGTGGTACTAGAGTGGCCTTGTGACATAGAGTTGTCACTAACTTCCTGTTTTCCTTCGTTCTGGGAGTTGGATCGCCTCCTGTTGTTCCTCTGACTTGTAGACTGAAGCAGTGCTGATATCCTGTTCAATAGCAAAATAACGAAGTTAGTACATGCATGATACCCTTTTGGGAATAGAAGAGCAACATTAGAATCTCATACCTTGAGTTCAGTTCTTTGCTCATGGTTCTTCTGAGTCTTCCGAGGCAGCAAAGTGAGCATATACACACCAGGGAAACCACAAGGATTTTGATTAAGTACAAGGCATGGAACAGGGTCGAAATAGCCATGATGACAAGTGCTCCTGTTAGAAGACCTCCTTGGAGTTGAGTATATCCTGCGATCCTGAGCCATTGAAACCCACTCGCAGAAAGGGCAAAGTCGGGGGCAATCCTGACTGCAAGAAGAATGCATCCGTATAGCGCGAGTCTGGGCAGAGCCACAAGGACAGTTAGGAAACCTATCGTCAGGAGTGAGTTTTCGATCAAGGAGTGTCCTATTTCGGTTAGCAGACCATTCCACATTGAACACATCCACATTGCATAATCCTTTGAAACCACATTTCAGTGATGTAGTTAGTTGTGTATTTGGCAATTGGAGTCGTCAGTTTTGCGGTGCAATTGCGTGGGATATCGCGCCAGCTGGGGCATGAGCACGTTAGCATAGACGAGAGCACTTAGTAGAGTATCGAAGCGGCGTCTCAGAAGAACCCGAGTAATCCATGAGGCGTACTTATATCCGGGTTGTCGTAACTGTCTGTGTCCTCGTTATGTGATGAGTCTCCATGTCTCCATGTCTATGTCTGTGTGTTTGAATGTTTGTGATGTTTGTTTTGAGAGCACTTCGTCAAAAAAAAAAAGGAGACAGAGAGGACGCCCCGCGTCTATCCTGAACCTGTCCCGTTCGTGTTGTCCTCGAGGAAAAGGTTGCATTTCACAGACAAACATCTGCATAAACGTCTGCATGCACTCGCACTTCACTTGCCTTGTAGCCCGAAATAAACAGCCATAACTACTCGTTGGCGAAGTCCACGACCCCATTGGATCTGGGACAGCAGACAGAAGTGCGAGTATGACTTGATGCTCCATAACCGGAATGCGGTCGAGTTCAAAAATGCACGTGGGATGCTGTCGGATTCGACAATGGATCGGGCTTGAACCCAGTCCCAGATAAGTATACACACCGAGAGACCCGTCGACCCAACCACGATCCAGCCCGCTGACGACCCGACTCTGTCAAGCATGTCTATGATGACAGGCGATGTTGATTTGGCTGTTGGGGTAGTTGAGGGCGTGGTGCTCTCGATTAAGCCAACATGAAACACGCCAGGTACCCAGTTTTTGTAGAGTAGCAAAGCCACACTGATGTAGATCTCGCCAAGAAGGAGTAACAACGAGAAGACTATTGTTGTAAGCATGAACGCATAGCGTGTGTAGAGTGGGAATGTGCGTTTGTGAAAGTCGGCGAGGTGTACAAAGGAAAACCAGTGCTGATCTGGATCTGAGTGGCGATTCATTGCTGATGTGGTTGGTCGTGGATACAAGGATATTATATAGTTCCCTTGATCGAATGTTGAGGAGGAATCTTTGATGATGCTGTTGCTGGTGATGTTTGGTATGTGGGTCGAGGAAGAAGGAGAGTGTAGGATTGGAGATAGGACTATGATTCGACCATAGAACAGTAATGTCGGTGAGGATGATCGGCGAAGGGGGGGGGGAACAGTGAAAACTCGGTGGCAGTGGCGTCTTTGTAAAAAAAAAAACGGTAATGAGTTGAGAAGAAGTGGTGTGAGAAGAGATTAATATAACAAAAGTGGCAGTAGAGGATGTTGAGGGTACCGAGTTGGTTGTAAGGCGTAAGATATATATTTTTTAAACGTGTGACATGTGAGACAGTGTGCAACTGTTTGAGGGAGGCAGGGTTATGAGTGTTAGGCGAGGGTCGAGAAATGGGGGAAATGGCGCAGGAAGAAGAGAAGAAGAAGGAGGAGTATACAGAAACGCAGGTGGAGAGGGATGTGTGATGAACGGAGAAAGGTGGAAAAGAGGTGAATGTATGAAGAAGATCGGGGGTGAAGGATGAAAGCAAAGCTAGAAGAGAGCAAAAAAACTACAAAACCAAAGGTGGCTGCTGTCCAGGAACACAAGCAGCACGAACACAGACAGTGTGGCGTCGATATTGTTGAAGCCGTTGACGTTGAAGGATGCAGCTGAAGGTCTGCTTATGTCTGTTTGGGTCTGTTGGGATTGGGATTGGGATGGTTTAACGAGGATAAACAGACTAAGGGAACAATTGAGACGGCACGAACCCCAGCAGCTCATATTTGTTTATTTGTTTGTTTGGGAGAAGGCGCTGTTATTGTTATTTGTTCCGCTGTGTTACACATACTCACTAATCTGTGCAAAGTAGTACTTGTACTGTTGAGTATACCAACTAGCTTACATCTTGGCAACGGGATGGCATAATGCAGATTCGTAGAATTAAGTAAACACACAAAAGACAAAAAAAAACGGATCGAAGGAGGTTGGTTTGATGCAAAGAGTAACAGAAGTCAGGGAGCAAATGGGAAAGTGCAGACGAATATAGACACCGAATGTGTATGTACTTTGTATTATGAGTAAAAGGAGAAGATGAAGAAAGACGACAAGGAAGAGAAAGAAGGGAAGAGGAGTGGCCAAGAAAGAAAGAAAGAAAGAAAGAAAGAAAGAAAGAAAGAAAAAAAAATTGGCATACCATTCACAATGACATGACCATGGAGTGGAGAGAGAGAGAGGGAGAGAGAGTGGAGGGTAGAAGAGCGATGCATGAACAAAATAGCAACTAAGGATGAAGGCTGGATGAGATAACAAAAGGGTTCTTCTTTGTGTATCTGCTTTGCGTTCAGTTTCGGACCAATGCTGCTCGACTAGACTACTCTGACAGATATCATGAGATGTGTTAAACTGTTGCTGCTTGCTTGGCCGTCTGCCTGTTTGATAGGTAGGTACATACATCTCATGTCTGTATGTTCCAGTACTCCAGTCCAGTACTCCAGTCCCGCACAACACTCAAACATGGGGAGCTTGCCAATGCCAACAGGGCTATTTCTCTTTAATTCCTATTCGTCCGTCTGACGAATGTCTGATGAATGGGTGCCGCTGCGCTTTCTTCCCTTGCTCTCCACCTCCTTTTTTTCATATTTCTCCGCGTTATCAAATGTCCTTCCTTCGAGCTTTGTCTCTGGCTCCTATAGCCAAAGGTCAACGGGTGATGTTTCTTAACACAACATGGCACTCGATTGAGAGCTACAAATGCGAGCAGAAATGAAGAAAAAAGACAACATCAAACCCGCAAGCTAATTTCTTGAGCATTCTGGTACCATTGCCTAGGTACTTTACCATCTATCTACCGATATGTGAATGCTGCAATGCTGCATGCCGTTGCATGAGTGACCCTACTCTACCCCTGTTTGCTCGGCCCCCTCCTTCCCTCCCAGGAACGGATTGATTTTTTTGAGGGGGAGGGTCTGTGTCTCTGTTGAATCAGATGCATAGAATGGCAACAGTGAGCGCCATTTGGTCATGCATGAAACAGGCCCAACAGTGCATTTTGGCGTAACCCCTCTTTTTTCTCTTCGCCATTCGATGCCACGCCATATTTCGCATCCAGGCACTTCCAAGCACTTCCATCCGGGCTGTTTGTTAATCCTCCCACACTAGTAGTAAGCACCGACCTGGAGAATGATATCTCTCTTTCCTCTTTGAAATCATCCGAGTCATCCACGCTACATGGACCATGGATATGCATGAAAAGTAGGCATCTCGTTTCAGGAACATCCTCAATGGAACTGTGCTCGTGGCTTAGCCGGTTCCGATGTGGCTTAGACAGATCTACCCCTGATGGCATCGGGAACATGTGTCCCGAGCGCTATGTGGCCCTTTTGATTGGTCAATTGGGTTTAGGATCGGTAGGCATGTTCCCTTCTGCTCGGATCTTTGAGTTCTGAGTGGATCGAGCCAATGAGATCCCACGCAGGGCTGTGTCTTTGGTCCTCCAACTTAGAAGATTCAGAATCCAGTTCTTGATTGGAAATTCATTCAAGAAATGGGGGAAGGAGAGAGAACATCAACGCAAAACAAAGTTCAGACAAAAAAATATAAAAAGGGAATCGGTCTTCCTCGGAAAAATCAAATCTTTTCAAACAATTTCCTTCCTCCACACAAAGCAACAAAAGAGACACAAGTATACCCTTTCCCCAGCAATCAACTATGACTTCCCTCCACCGCTACTACTCGGACCACTTGACCGCCATCCATAACGGCCTTCGTCGTGAGCTCAAAAGCGTTCTCCACACCTTGCCCAACACTTCCCAACCCGCCTCGGTCAAGAACGCTCTCCGAAATGTGCTTCAGTTCTGCCGCCATCTCCAGGGTCACCACGATCTCGAGGAAGCCGTCATCTTCCCTGCCTTCGCTGCTGTCACTGACATCTCTCACTGGAGCCACTCTCACGAAGAACTCGACAACACTCTGGCCAGGATTCGCAAGATCGCCCAGCAAGGAGTGGATCAGGACGGCAAGGAGTTTGACAGCCAAAAGAGCGTCATTATTGATGAGCTCGAACGTCTCTCGGACATTGTCCTCCCCCATCTCCGCGACGAAGAAAACATGAGCACGGAAGAGGAGCTGGTCAAGCTTTGGCCCACCGAGAACGCCTTCCGTCGTGCCTTCCCTTGGTTGCGCTAAGGTGCTCTTGTCCTAGGATTTACTGTACAGTCCTTGATCTATCTTTTGTACTTTTAAATATGCATTGTACCGCTACTACCTGTACTTTTAAATAAACGATATTAATAATAACACTTGGCCATGATCTTGACAACTGAGATGTTGGATGTTGAAGTAATGATATGCAAAATTTGTTTAATTGTTGTTACTTATGCAGTCTTCATCTTTTTCGAGCTCCTCTCCTTCTCCTCCTCTCCCGCTTCCTCGTTGTCTTCCTCCTCGGCCTCACTCCAGTTGCTGACGGGGTGCTTCTCACCAGCTGACGATGTTGACGCTGATCTAGATCCAGATCCAGATTCAGTTGACTTCTTGATCTCGCCGCTAGCCAGTGCCTTCTCAATCTTTTCCCTGATCTGTGCCTGTGTCTTGACCTGCTCGCTGTCGGTCAAAGGTGACTCTGGGTAGATTGAAATATACTCCTCGTGTTTGGGGAAATGCTGATCCAGATATTACGCGCATATTCAAAATGAGATGCAACGAGAATTAGTAAAGTAGCCTGAGTATTGCTTCGCATCTGAAACTCGATCCCTAAATCTTTCCCCTCCCGCCCTAGGCCACTAACCTTGATGTAAAGGAGATCCAGCTCAAGATCGGCAACAGCTTTTGACTCTTCCTCGGACGCCTCAAAGTTGGGGTGCTGCTTCTTGTATGCCGAGATCTTGCGTCCTGCACGCCTCATTTCTATTGGCAGAAATAGTAAACGAGAGACGATCCTTGTTAATAAAATTTGTCCCGCATCTACCTTCGCTGCTGATCCATGTGCTCGAGGGTCCCAAAAAAGAGATCTCCTGGGCTTTTTGTACCTGTGAACTTGAGTCCATTTGAGTTCTTCTTCGCCGCTTTGGTCTCGGTCCTTTTCTCAGCAGCAGCTACTGCCGGTGGTGCTGCTGGTACAAGTGCAGCAATCTGTTTCTTGGTGTCTTCAATCTTCTTCTTAGTTTCCTCAACAACCTCCTCGGGCAAATCTTTCAGCTTGTCCTTGTTCTGCAGCAGGCGCTCCAAATCGCGAAGCTTTTTCTTCAAGAGGCGGCCGGGTGCCTTTGAAGGTGCAACCTTTCTCTCAAACTTCTTTTTCTCGGTGGGTGCTTGCATGGTTTTATGTGTTGACGGCCGGATATGTGGTTCGTGTGTGTTGAGTGTCAAGAAAAAGAAAAAAAGAAAAAACAATGTTGTGTTCAAGTGGAAAGACAGTCACAGCTTCATCACGTGGTTTCAACTAATTTAAAATGGGCGATGCTCAGTGAGAGGGACGGCATCAAACGTCTTTTCTGCAGGAGAACTCCTTCGCGATATATCATGGATCCACTGTATTCGCAGGAACGGGCGAAGCAGCTGCAAACAACAAAAGAATTGTGCACTGAAGGACTGTACATCTCGGCATTGCTCATCGTAGGTGACAGCAGGAATGGATCATGCATGGACATCAGACTACAACCAAACCAACTGCGTGCGCAACCCCCCCCCCCCCCCCCATACTAACACGAACGTACTTTTCAAATATCGGGTACATGGAGCATAGACAGGGATGCATCTCAGCACGGTGACATCTGAGACCCCGGAAGACAACGAGTTCAGATACGATTCGCTCATCCGGATGACCACCTGTTTGGTTCATACGGACGAGACACGACGGCGAGACGTAAGAAATAATCTGCTGCAGGATCAATCAAACTATCGATTTCCCGAATCCGACCAAGATCTAATTCTAATATGCATCATTTCTTCGATATAGTATTACTACGGACAAGCGAGATCGATTTCAAAGGCTTTGATAGCCTTGGACAAAAAGGTTTCGCCAGAAGTCGACAAGAAACACGACAGCATTTCGGAACCAATGACGCTCGAACAACGAGTGAAGCGCGCGCGGATCAGCAAGGAAGCACTTCAAAACTCTACTACGCGGATCACCGACAAAGTGCGAGAAGCCAAAGCCGCCGTGGAGCCTTCCGTCATGCTCACTCGCCCAGTACCAAAGTCAATCCCTGAAGTTAAGGTCCAGTCACAGGGCATGAACAGGACAACAGGCGACGCGTCGTACTCCAGTCTAGCCTCACTTGCATTCACTTCGGGGGGACTAGGTCGCGCCGGACGCGATGATCAGAGAAAACACGACCTGTATAAACCGGCGATCGAGTTTGCGGCGAAGAGTATCGCGGCCGGGAACTTCAAGCGAGCAACAGATTTAGTATGGCGGAACATCGAGCTTGCGGAGCAAATTTTTAATGCTGTTTTTTTTTCTTGGGTAAGGAATATTAACAGTTTGCTTTCTGTCGAACACATAGCTGACAAATATTCCAGAGTCCGAGAGGGCTGTCAAGGTGTATCTGCTATTCATCCAGCTGGCGAGGAAATTAACACAAGCCGAAACTCCGCCTATGTCGTATGTGCCTAGTCTCTCAAGGATTTCTTGGTGGCAACGTTGTATCATAGTCTAACTTTTTTATTATTATGATATGTCGCGTAGTGAGAAAGCTTGCTGGGAGTGCATCATCGAGTAGGTTTCAGGAGCTGTCCTATAGCTGGACATCATATTGTGGACTTTCTAACACATGAATTCGATACCTTAGACTACAACCCTTGGCTCTGGAAGCGTACGTTCACCTGTTGCGCCTTCAAATGGCGTTGCCAATATTGTTAAACAACATTCCGACCGATTGTGTCGATAAGCCGTGGATGAAGTCGTATCTGCAGGGCATGGATCACTTCTTCCATATGAGATACAAAGGTAAAGATTGAAACTTCTGGTTCCGATTTCTTTTGCCTGGTCAATAGTCTAATCTATACATTTCTTACGCGTGTTGTCGATAGCTGCACTCACAGAGTTCAGAGCATTGGATATGAAGTATCCACAGAACGTAGACATCAAGCTCAAGGTTGCACTCTGTTACCGCTGGTTGGTCAAGCGCACCGATTGTTGTCGCATGTTTGCTCAGGTAAAAATGAAAGTTTTTGTTCGTTGATATTGTATTGCAAGAGAAGTATCCCAACATGCTAAGACGAAAACTTGGCTTCATAGATCCGCAGAATTGACCCGTATGTCGTGGAAGACATGTACCACTACGCCGTCGCGTTGATGGGTCTGGAAAGGGATCAGGAGGTCAACGAGTAAATCCACTTGAATTCTTGCTTATGCCTTCCGTAGAAGCATTGGGGTAGTCTCTAATTTCATTCTCACCGGCTAATAACTTGCTAGGTTGTCACAATATCTTCTGGCTATCAATGACAGGCACCCGGACACGTGGTGTGTACTTGCCTATTACTGGGAAACCAAGGGCCAAAGGGAAAAGGCGCTCCAGATGGCCAACAAGGTACGTGCCTAAAGGATATTGAGGAGGCATATGTCGATCCATTTCTTAATCATGTAGCTATTGCGCCAAAATGAATAGGCACTGGAACTAAAGCCTACCCACTGCAGCTCTCTACAAACCAAAGGTATGAAGGGGTTCATCTACTTTCATGTCTATTGACTTCACCTAATGCGTTATTCATTATGTCCATCTCTCTTGAACAGGGTTGATTTATCTGAGCTCTGCGCCTCTCAAAGCTCTTCAGTTTTACCGAGAAGCCTACATTATCGAAAAGAATATGGCAACGTATACAGGTACGCCTCCCCTCTCGTTGGCTAGTGGCATCATGAGAAATGAGCAGCACCAAACAAATCTTACTCTTATGTAGGCCTCATGGAGTGCTATATTTTGCTAGAGCGTTATCAGGAAGCGGTCATGGCGTGCAAAGAGCTGAGGAGACTGATGCCTGATTCCGCAAGAGCGCTTGCCATGCTTGGCAACGCCATGTCTCATTGTAGAGAATACGATACGAGCAAGGTTAGCGAGCGCTGGACTAAATGTTTTTTTGCTCTGTGTTTGCAAAGTATGGATTTATGCTGACGATCCAGACCTTCTTTCAGGTTGAAGAAGTGTTCAGAGAGGCACTTCGGATGGACCCTACCTGTTTGGAAGCGTCGGACGGCCTTTGTCTGATATTGGAATCGCAGTTTCGAAACGAAGAGGCACTGAACCTGTAAGCTGTTTTCTCGGCTTGAATGTGTCTTTCCGTGAGATAGTCGGGTCAGCCACCTCTGATACTAACAATATCACCTTTCCAATAGTTTGGGCAAACAGATTGACTACAATTGCGTGGACGATGCTCATGTTAAGAAAGCTAGGATTTACATGGGAATGGAGCAATGGCGGCAAGCGCTTCTTAACTACCAGAAAGCCCTCTTGTAAGCTACACCCGCCTTGTCAATTCTGAGTGGCATGTAACGACATGTGCACTTACCGAATACCTTTGCCTTTCTTGATGGATCCACAACTGCATAGTGCAAACCCCAAGAACCAGCAAGCCAAAGCCGGACGGGAAGAAGTGGAGCGGATCATGTGCGGCCTTGACAACAGCGCAGACTATGGCGATGACTAGTTTACCAAATACATGACTTCTGTCCCCAAAGTAAAGTTGTAGACATTCCACCCATTGAGGCGATACGTGGAACCAAAGCAGTACAGGGGCCTTAGCCCTTAGCATTCTTCGTCAACGTCAGCAAAACTTTAGTAGTCGCCTTAATCAACTTCTATTAGCGCCTAACCTGGAGTGGAGGACCTGCTTCGGCAAGCTAGCCAAAGCGAGAGCGCATTCAATTGCGGAACTAAATTTGATTTAGCAGCGCAATGTGCATTCACCTGCACATGCATGTTCAATCCTGAGAGCTCCGCCATCAACTCTCAAAACATATTGTCACCATTCTCATTGACACTCTGAAAACTCTGTCTTGCCAAGCAATCCACAAAGCGCAAATATGGAAGCGTACGAAAAAGTTTTCGTTATCACCGAGCTTCTCGACTTGTAGTGAAGATACTAAATTGGTGGCGATTAACCTTTTCAAGTGCCGGTGTAGGCAGCCTTCTCCTAGGGCGATGGCGAAAAGGCCGTATGGCGCCATAGATCCAAACGAGCTGTTGTTCCTTTTTCTTCCACTGCACGATGACGCCGGGTGAGCCACATTGATACCCTTGTTCCTCCCCCTCGAGTGCACAATGTTGCCCATGGAACACTGTCGAAGGATACAGAAGTAATATGTCGAGGGAGAAGCACTACACTGTAGTGATTTATGCGCCTTTGAAAAAGGATTTGCCGTTTTCTGTGACTCAGTCCAATCAAAGGGGAGGAGTGGAGCGATCCCAACGTCAAACCTTGTTTTCTGAGTTGATCACCAGGAAGTGGAGGTCTGGGCTGGAACAGAACGGGCAATTAGCAAATCGTATTAAAAGGCGGCCTTCATTCTTGCCTTTCCCCTCTCTTTCTCCCTTCTTCCCCCACAACAACCGATCAACGACAAAGCAGAAACAAAAAATGACCAACACTCAGGACACTCAGATCAAGTCTATGGGCCCCTACCTCGTCAGGGAAAACCCCCCGCACTACCTCTCCGCCGTCGAGATGTCGGATGTGCCCGAGTTTGTCAGGATCGCCAACATCAACAAGGACATCTACAACGGATCCGCCACTTTCCTGTTCCCCTTCCTTGAGGCCCATGCCCAGTCTCGCATCAAGAAATCTATTGCCAACCGCACCGCCGCCGGCGTCAATATGCACTGGGCCGTACGAGCCTCGCCTACAGGACCAATGATCGGATGGGTCCATGCCTATCTCCGAGACGCCAGCGAGCTGGAAGTCCATCCCAAGACTGGAGCACCCCTCAAGATCGCCGAGATTGGCTACGGAGTCAGCCCCGAGTGCATAGGCAAAGGGTACGGCTCACGATCGGCTCGGTATGTGGTGCAGGAGATTCTGTTCAAGGAGATGGGCTGCGATATTGTCCGAGGCGAGTCGTACGTCGAAAACATTGGCAGCCGCAGGATTCTGGAGTCTTCAGGCATGAAGTGTGAGGTCGAGGAGAACACAGTATATATTCCCAAGCTGGATCAGGATCGGTTGACTTGTTGGTACTCTGGCTACAAAGACTCAGAGGTTGAGGCGGCCATGGATAAAGCGCAGCCTATCAAAAACAAGATCAACAACGTCGCTCATTACCAGGCCAACTGAAGTACATGTATTCATGAAATAAATAAAAAAAATCCATGGACAGCCAAACACTTGGAAAGAAAAAAAGTATCTCCTGTCGGTAAACGGTGGTTCTCCCGTATTCTTGAGCACGTCATGTTGTGCATAGTTAATTTTCCTTTGTTTCAGTTCTTAGTCGTGGCAGTTTGATTGAGTCAAGAATGGAAAGAAACGTGCAAATGCAAGTTTTCGCAACCAAACTCGGTAACGTACACAGCACCATGGACAGGAGTTCCTTATTTGTGTCCTCTTCCATATTGCGGAGTCATGAAGTTGCAGTTGGTGGCGTGCTCTCCTCTCTAGTGAGCCCCTGAGAGAATTATGTGGCTTGGTTCCTTTTCGTTCTCCTTTTTGGTTTGCTCAGCTCGAACAATTCGCAGCATTCAATCACTTCGCCCAATTTCGACACCAACATGGCACAACCACCTCCTCGGCAACGCCATGGCCGCCATCACCGAGGCACAGGGAACCAGCGGAGACAAGGCCAGGATGCGATGCATACACATCGCCAGCCAACCTTAATGAGCACTACTAAGGATCTCAATCAGGGCAATGCGACCAGCACTCAGACACTCTCGTCTCAGGAGAAAGAAGAACTGCGGCAGGCATTGATAAAGATCCAAGAGCAGGCTAAGGCCATGAGCAACAAACACAAAGATACCCAGGAAAGCGAAGCTGGGAGCAGAGATATTGTGTCAGATCCAACAGACTTTTCCAAGGTAACCGAATTGCCGCTTAAAAAGTTGCGACCAGCAACAAACACCTTCTAACCACGATCTGCCGTGCTTTTGGTCGATTCTTGATAGAATGCTCAGGATAAACTGTTTCTGGCGTGCAAAGGATTCTCAAATACGGAACCAGAGGATATCAACTTACTCTCGACAGTCGTCTTTGCTTTGTTCAACTCGGATCAACTCAAGGTAGATGGTCTGAGCTTGACCAAAAAAAAAAAAAAATACTGGCCAGCTTTGTCGATTTAACGCTAACCACCGCGACTTCCATTCACTCATAGTCATCAGGGCCAGCCTCAACATATCAGCGCCTTGTGGAATCATTATGTATATACTTCTTATCAGCATTCCGACACTACCAGAGTGGTGTATGTTCGCTAATTGAGACTTCTGGAAAAGAACAAGTGGATATTCTTCGTGCACTCAGCTCTGTCCTGTTCGAAAACGGAGCAGTGGTCAAGGAGGTAAGAGTCTTTCCTGATTTAATATCTTCCAGAGATGTTAGGAAGAAAGAAAGGCTTCTTTCATATTTACAACAGCTTGATTGTCTCTTCAATAGCACTTCCCCGACATGTTCGAGATCATCAATGGCATATGCGCAAGTCAAAGGCAGCAATCTTTGTCACCAT
Source organism: Podila verticillata NRRL 6337 (assembly GCA_000739165.1). NCBI lineage: Eukaryota > Fungi > Mortierellomycota > Mortierellomycetes > Mortierellales > Mortierellaceae > Podila > Podila verticillata. The sequence continues at coordinate 1,328,409 of KN042416.1, read as the reverse complement.
CATCGGAATTGCGCAGGATGGCACTGAACTGCTTGGCGAACCTTGTGCATAAAACAGGATCCCTCTATGCGACGACACACGACAAGATGTACGAAATCTTATACCTGAATCTTACCGGCTCACTTCAGTTCGAATTTGTATCCTTGGCAGCCCTCTCGAGTACAGTACGTCGCAAAGATCGGGCTTCAGAACGAAAGGTAAGCGCACAATCCAATGACGCGGAATCCCAGGGTGAACGGCATGACATCTAACATTACTCTACTCGGATAGCTCATCAGCTCTGCCCTTCGTGCGTTACATTTTTTGCTGCAGGAGGACAAACAACTTTCAGTCAGATCAATAACACCAATCATGGATGTCATCTGCAAGTACATGTTTTTCACATCGGAGCATGGATCACAGCCCAATCTCACAACCTCGACAAGCGCATTTACTGTGGGCGTTCTCAAACGACAATCATATATTCCTCCAAGCTCAAACGCACCCGTCACCAAAGTATCAGGACATGGTGGACAGTATATAACAGATCTGGATCAGTCATACCAATCTTACCGCTCCGTCCAATCGTCTGATTCAGAGTACTCGGACACAGAGTCTGGAATCCACCAGATCCAGCGACGACAATACGATGGCAAAGTCCGACTCAATGCTTTGCTATGTCTCCAAGCCCTGGCTCGGACAGCGTCGAAACAACTCCAGCCCCACTGGCCAAAGTTTTTGACGACTTCTAACACGCCGGCGACAATGTACTTTGGTTCACACAAGACACCATCACTAGTCGGTATCATTGGGACAGATCCGATTCCAACAGTCCGGTCAGCTGCATGTGTAGTCCTTGCTAACATCATGGAGAGTTCCAAACAGTATTTGGCTATGGCGGAGGAAAAGGTTGCCACTTACACCGGATTGAGAAGTCAGACAGGAGTCATGGCACTGTCAGAAAGGGTCGGACTGATTACTCGGGAGCTCCACACTGGCCTCGCCGCGGCGATAACAGGAATCGAGGACTCTTTGGACCACACGGCGGCCATTCAAATGGTGAAATGTTGTGCATCAGTGGTGGCGAGTTGCTCTTATGAACGAATGAGGCCAGGATTGCCGCTCTTGCTCTATGATGCGATCAAGCCCTTCGTGAGTCATACAGGTACGCGCTTCCTTTTCCTCGTCTTCTTCCTTGACATCGCCGTTGTAGATCACACTAATGACTTTGAATTTATTCCAAATAGATTCTGGATTCCAAACCACAGCACTCTCATTTGTTTCGTCGTTATTGGGCAATTCGACAGCGAGTACACAAGTCAGGGAGACTGTTCTAGGAGAACCCGAAGGGGTGAGCCCTCAAAATCTACTGGATTCACTACTGCAACTTGTCAGAGATCGACAGACACCTGTGCTGGTCCGCGTGGAGGCTTGGGGCACGCTTCGGTCTCTAGCTCAGCACCACTTCGAGATTGCACAAACTATCTGGCACCAGATCGATAAGGCATTGGAGGATGACCAGGATATCGAAGATTTGCGCCTTCGATCGGCTGGCTTGTTGTTCTTGGATGAGTATCTCAAATCGGCTTTGCATGCTCAGAGCTCTTTGGTAAGAGCTTGGATTGTTTGTTGTTCAGTTATGTGGGTGAGGCCAACTCGAAGTCTTGTCACTCATAAAATATTTTCGTTGTACCTTTTTAGACCGCAGAAGGGTGGAAGGACGTTTTGGAAAGACACATCTTGCAAGCATTTGCCGAAGACAATCCCACCATCAAGGCCTTAGGTTGTGATTGTGTCTCGCACATTTCCTCCGCAGCATTTGAGGACTTGCCAGTATGTTTTACAAATTTTTTTTGGAGCGATTTTTTCTCTATTACCTGTCCCGAATCTAATTTTTTTTTCTGTGTTGAAAACTCAATAGCCAAGATTGCAAATGCTCATTCTATCCTTGGTTCTCGGGACAGTACAGGATGAGGCTCCTGTGACCAGATCATCGGCCTGCCGCGCCATTGGTGTCTTTATACTCTTCCCGTTTTTGAGAGAGGACAGTACCCATGTTCTGGATATGGCGTCGGCAGTGCTGAACCTCTGCCATGACCCCAACATGGCTGTTAGAATCCGGGCCAGCTGGGCGGTTGGCAATCTGTGTGACTCGCTCGTGTTGTTGAAGGGCGACAGCACTGAACATGCGGCAGTAGCGATGGATGAGATTTTGACACTTCCCACGTGGACGAGGATTATGCGTACTGCTCTCATGATTAGTCAGGACCACGAAAAGCTGAAGTCAAACGGGATCCGTGCTATTGGTGGACTACTGAGGGTTACGTTTGAAGGGATCTTGGAGCGGGAGAGGCATAGTCTTGTCAAGGATGCCGTCAATGTTCTCATCAAGAATATCGAGCAAGGGTCGCTGAAGGTAAAGCAAAGATCGGACGATTTCTTGAAGTTACATTTGGATCAAGGTCCTGTTTACTAATATCGATTATTCGTTACTTTTGATTCAACAGGGCCGGTGGAATGCATGCTACGCGATCCAGAACGTATTACTCAACGATGACTTCCCGATCGGATCGACTTATGGGACCAGCTACGCCTGCGACTCGGACGAGGTTTCATGGACTGATCAAGTTTACTCTGCACTGCTGCAAGCGATCCAGCAGTCCAGGAACTTCAAGGTGCGGATCAACGCCTGTGCGGCGCTGACAGTGCCTAAGACGCGGGCCAAGTATGGCAACCAGAGCCGATTCCAGAATATGACCGAAGTGTTGCTGAAAGCTGTGGATAATTTGGACAAGAACGATCAGGGCGAGCACGATTATGGCGAGTTCCAGTACCGCGACCAGCTCGAGCTGAAGCTATTGAGATGTCTGGACCATTTGTTGCAGCTCGCGATGTCGCCTTCGCCATCATCAGCGACAGCCAGTCCTCTGGGTATCGAGCTTGATCCGGCCATGAAACAGAGGATTGTCGCGACTCGTGTTGTGGCATCTCCTTCGGTCCCTTCTGTACCTTCGGAGTAATGTGGTCATACCGCCTATCCCTTCAATACCCCCTGCATGCCTTCAATAAACACTGTACTTGTATCATGATGGAGAAAAAGAATGCTATTAAGGCGTGTATGGAAGGATATTTGAATCTAAAATGGGGGTGCTTGTCTTGGGCGGTGGCCTGGCGCTGGGCTGGCAACTTGTGGGGGACCGTATCCTCCACCACCGCCCCTAGGAGGTCCGTAGCCGCCTCCTCCTGGTGGGCCGTTCCGGATCGGCGCCTGTGATCTGCCCTGGTGAGGCCCATTTGAGTATCCGCTGCCCTGGTATCCTTGGTTATAACCTTGGTTGTAACCCTGGTTCGGATAAGACCCATAGCCGTTGTTGTTGTTGTTATACTGGTAGTTGTTGTTGCTGTGAGGTGAGGGGCCGTATCCGCGACCTGGGGATGGGTGATTTATGGGCGAAGGGGATCCGTATCCATTATTCCGTGGGGGCTGACTGGGATATTGGTTCTTTTGTGGATACTGGTGTGGCGAGTTGTATTGGCTCTGAGGGTATCCCGACGAGATCAAAGAGCGGTTGTCGGGGTGGTCTTCACTGTATGCAGACTCCGCGTAGGGGTCATCGTGCATACCGGACATGGAGGACATGGTCGTCGGAGAGAGAGGGTCGGAAGAGCCCTTGCCTGGCTTCTGGGCATTTGTCCGTCCTCCTCGAGGCGAGTCTGGGCCATGGTGCGCAGGGTTGTAGGTCAGGGGACTGTTAATTGGCGGCAGCGAGGGCATCATGGACATGGTGGAGTCTGAGATGGCCATTGAGGCGTGTTCGGGCGCGAACTTGAGGTCCACGGACCGCGGTGAGATCAGTGGCTCGTTGTACCGAGGATCCCGCTGCGGAGGAGAAGAGGAGGATGGGGAGAGGGGTCCTAGCTCGCGGTCGGACTTTGGTGGTCCGCTATTTTGCCGGTCCCTGTCCTGCAGGCGGGCCACTGAGCCTGCGCTCTCCTTGTGACCCATCATCTTTTGATGGTGTGCCAGCTGAGCCTGCTCTAGGGTCAGATAGACGCTCTCACCGTCAGACGAGAGTGAGGATCGGGGGCTGTCCCCGCGCAGTATCCCTTGTCTCGACTCGCTCGAGGCCTTGGGTTGTTTCTTGTTGTCCTGGACGTATGTGTCCGGTGAGTCCATGCCACGCAGGTCGCGGCGTGGGTCAATGTCCTCTTTTCCAAGGTAGTACTCGGGTGCTGGGGTCAGATTGCCATGGTTAACGTCTCGTGCTTGCGCAGGTGAGCGTTGAGCGCCGATGGGTTGCTCAGGGCTACCATAGTAGTCGTCATGCGCATCATAGTAGTCGTCGCCTCCATGGTCAGATCTACCCTTGTGCTGTTCTGATGGCGACATGGGAGGGTCATTTTTGTAACCATGCCCTCCAGGTCCAACAGGGCTTCGTGAACCATTTCTGCCCCTAGGACCGTGATCACTAAGGTAACCGTCAGGGGGGCCACTAGCTCCAGGCGAGCGAGGACCGCCTGGTGACATAGGACTGCGTGGTGACATAGGACCGTTATCTCTGGTGCGTGCCTGTGATGGTTTCTGCACCCCGTAGGGTCCATCCTGTTCCTGGACCGAGACATGTTGCTTCTTTTTAGCAAACGCCACTGCAGCTCCGCCGTAGTCGTCGTCTCCTGCCAATGCAAGGGGTCCCGAGATGCCTCCACCGTCTCCTTTTTTGCTGTTCTTCTTTGAGGAGTAATTCGATGCATTCATGTAGATGGGCTCCTCCTTGCCAGGTTTCTTCTCGGCTGCGATGCGTTTCCGGCGCTTGTAAAAGACGAGACCCACAAGAGCAAAGAGAACGACCGCGCCTGCAGCGATGCCTCCAATGGCGCCGGCGGATAAACCGCCTCCAGTCTCAGGAGTGGGTGTGGATGTTGGGGAGGGTGTGGTGGAAGGAGAGATGACGGCTGAAGCGGTGGATCTGCGAATTGTGGAAGAGCGCGTGGTTGTGCGAGCAGGTGCGGTGGTTTTGGTAGCCGCCGCCTTGGTGGTTTGCCGTGTGGTGTTTGGAGGGTCCATTTTTTTTTTTTTTTTTTTTTTTGAAATGAGTTCAACGATCTACACCACAAGGATGGGCGAAAGAATGAGTGATGGAGAGGTGATGATGGAATGAGAGGCGAGATTAAGAAGAGTAGAGAGTGAGAGGTGACGGGGACACTAAGGAGGTGGAAGAAGTCAAGGAAGAGGCGAACCCACTTTCGGAAAACGAGCTAGCCCCAAGTAGAGAAGTTGAGCAATTAAGGAAGAGAGAGGAAGAGAAGGCCAGGGTCCCGGATGGAGTACGTGAGTTAGAGAGGTAGTTGAATGAGTGGGGGGGGGAGTGGAGAGAAGTACGTGAGGTGAGGAGAGGTGGTGACCTGGAAGGGCAAAGAAGAAGAAGAAAGAGGAAAAGAAAGATGCAGAAAGAAGACACAAAAACACACACCCAGAGCTTGGGGAATGCAGCGAAAAGAAGGGAAAGAAAGAAAAGAGAGCAAAATGGGAAAAAATGGGTAAACAGCCAAAAGGCCAGTTCTCAACGTCGATGTCGTTACACAAAGGTAAATGAAGGGAAAGGAAAGGAAAGGAAAGGACGAGGACAGAGGACAGGGACGAGGCGACGGTGTTGTGGTTCGTTCCTATTCCTGCAGGGGAACACAGAGAGGCCTCGACAGAGGAGAAAGAGAGAGAAAGAGAGAGATTCAACCGAGGCAGATGTAGGAGGAAAAAGAAAGAAGTCGATGACCAACACAAGAGCCGTTGAAGTGGGGAGCGATAGAGCGAGAAGGGGGGTTATGGAAGATGGATAAAGAAGAGAACGATATATAAATGAAGTTGAAGATGGACAGCTACACAACAACAACAACAACAACAACAACAACAACAACAACAACAACAACAACTACAACAACTACAAGAAAGAACGAAGGATGATGAAGATGGTGATATGAGCTAAATGAACAATTCCAGCCTGGCTGGCTGTTCTTCTTTAATGCCCTGCGCACTCAAGAATGCAAGGGCAATGGGCGATAGACAACAAAAGGAAAAAGAAAAATATATATGAGGAGTGAGCCCACATCGGTACCCCAATTGCATTATACATCGCACTCTCGCCATTAGTCGATTAGTCGGCAATTGGTCGATTGGAACAACCGGAAGGAAAACCCTACTTGAAGTGAGAGGAAGGATGAATAGGATGCACCATGACAAGCCATGTACACCCTGCCCCATGTCATGTCCGTAGGCAAATGGGCAACTGAGGATTGCTACAAGTACACACTCGCTGCTCATTGCAGGTGCGTGTAAAAATGCAACGACATGATATTGGCCTCTTGCGTTTCGTCAGAGACTCGAAATAAAGATTTCAGCCTTCCCCCTGAGGAAGCTGATTGGTGGTGCGAGCAGGTCTCAGAAAAATATTAAATGCGGTCAGATTCCGCTGGACTCTCGAATGGCCCGTCCATGCTTCCATGTGTCCCATGTTCTCCTACTGTAGACTAATCAATGTGTAAGAGGTCCCAAGTGTGGCATGAGCGCTGAGAACACTTTATCCTGTCGATGAAATTTATGAAATTTGCATATCTTGCAAAGTATGGACGCCGTGGTCGATCATATGGGCGAATGCTACACGTGTGCCGACATTGGAAGAGTATGAGAGAATGTTGGATGTAAATATGTATGTATCTCTTTTCACGAGCTACCTGATTAACTTCACATCGTTTGTCATATCATGGAGCGAAATGGCTGAGCAATTTCATCCGCGCTCAGTCTTTGCGTTCACAGCCCCAGCTGCGTGACAGTTGAGAAGCACGTGATCTTTATTTTTGCCACATGTCGCAAACGATTCAGGCGCTGATTTCCATTGAGCTCAGCAAACAACGACAACCATGGCATCCTCAACAAAGAAAGTAGTCTTCAAAGTAAAGGCAGAGAGCGAGTCAGATACAGAATCGGACAACGACCTCAACACCATTACAGCATCAAAGCCAGAGGACCCTGATTATTACGACCCAATCTACTTTGACACGGATTCAGAAGACAGCGAGGAGGAGGAACAAAAACAAGGTGCTCCCACCAAAAGAGATGGCCCTGTCGAACCTTTGGATAACCTGTCAGGTACTACAGTTGCAAATGGTGTGACAGAAATCACCGAGGGCCTGAAGAGCAGTTCACTGGGAACGCCATTTACGGCGCCAAGCAAAAAGAGCAAGAAGCATACAAAGATATCAGACGCGGATCTACTTTATGATCCTGACGAGGATGACAGGGACGAAAACTGGCTGATAAAAAAGATTGCCGGTATGTCAATGTTGCTTCCAGGATTCCTTTGGCTGGAAAGTATCGCTGGGCCATAGATTCTGACCTTTCACCTTTTCTATCTTCTTGATTCGGATCAAATTAGCAAACCGACCACCAGGATGCAAACCCGAGGACATTTGGACCGACGCCATTCTTACATGCCCAATGTGTCTCACACAGCTCTGCTTTGACTGCCAGAGGTAAGCATTCTCAAGAGGCGAACATCCACAAAACTTCGACTGAATCGCGAACTAACGAGTCAGTTAAATATATCTGGAACAGGCACGAGCTCTACACGCACCAATACAGAGCCATGTTTGTGGAACACTGCAGGACGATCGAGACGGAAGTATTACGATTCGCAAAGGAAGCCAAGAGAGGAAAGCAAGCAAAGGCATCTGAATCATCAATACCGTCCTCAAAACCCGAGTTCAAACCTAGTCCTGACGATGAACCAGATGCTCTCTACCATCCCGTCGTCTGCGAGATCTGCAACACAAAGGTTGCCTTGATAGACGGAGACGAAGTGTACCATTTTTTCAATGTCATTCCTTCACCGGTATGATGATAGAAAAAAACTTAATTAAAAATTGCCACCAAACTTGCACCTCCCCTCCCTCCAAAGAGGTCACGAACTGTGGCTTAGTGCTTCTCGAAAACAATTTATTTCAGCTTTGAACAAGGAGGAGAGAACAGCCCGTCACCTCTTTTCAAATCCAACCAAATATCCATTTTCGAAACCATGGGGCAACCGTTGCGGACACGTCCCGTGCATCTGACAACGCCAGTGACGGCGCTGGCATACCATGATAACGAAATCCTGCTCTCTGGTCAAGGGCCATACTTGAAAGTGACCTTACTCTCGACCTCGGATACTCTTTCCTGTATTCATATGGGCGGCGATTGGAAGGTGCATAGGATCGTGCTCGGTAAGGCGGCACTCTTTTTTTTTTTTTGTTGGCACATCGTTGGTCTTGCGTACCTGAAAATTCTGTAGTTTTAACTAACAGTTTCCTCCCCCACTTGCCTTTAGCTAATACTCAAAAAGTGTCCGAGACATTGGAATCAAGGTTGTTCATGGTGTTTGGAGCCAAGAGCCTGAGGATCCTTCGACTGAACGTTTCCCGATCCTCGCCCTTGGAGCCACCTACCGCCCATTTTCAGCATTTATGGAATGTGCCACATTTGAAGGACTGGATCGTCGATGCGCAATGGCTTTGGCCCAAATCCGAGCTTCCCGGCGAGGTATGAGCGAGATCAGGCCATAAGCGCGTATCTTTGACAACGGAAAGACTGGATCTAATACCAAGATCTTGTTTCTATGTATAGCATCCCACAACTCGATCAAGTCTCCGATCACCTGTCAGTACACCGCCAACCTCGATCGCTTTGGGCTACGCACACAACTTTGTCGAAGTCTTTGATCTGCCACAGGATCCATTCACAATTCCGGTTGAGAAGCAATACGAGCTTTTGACCAAGGACAGCTTATCTGATTTCCGGCTCACCTATACCGTCCAATCCGAAGAGCATTGTACAGTCTTCTGTGGACGGTTCCACAACAACACTCTGGAGGATCTTTGGTTTGCCAGTGGAACAGTGTTCTGCCACGCCTTACTTTGGAAGGTGCAGGTACCCGCAGGAACAGAAGCACCGGTGATTAAGAGCTTGATCGGTCATGAGGGCATCTTGTTCGGGATCAGATGGAGCGATGACGGAAAGGCTGTTTGCACAGTCAGCGACGATCGCACCATCAGGATCTGGGACGTGACGCACCCAACAACCATGTAAGCTCAAGGCAATCGAAATTGATCCAAGGCCCGAGAGTGGGTCTTTTCCATAGGATATTCACAAACACTCCTATCTCACACGGTAATCTATAGCTCTCATTCGACGCATTTTGGACACTCTGCCCGTATTTGGGATTGTCAGATCGTTGGACAATATCTCGTATCGATTTCAGAGGACTCTTCGTGCCGGATCTGGAGAAACCCGTTATTAGCCACTTTGAACGATACTGACGAGATGTCAGACTGCTTGGCCTGCTGGGAAGGTCACGAAGGAAAGAGCGCCTGGAGCGTCGCTGTGTCTGACCATGGAGTTGTTGCGACAGGCGGTGGAGATGGCGGTATCCATCTTTGGAGATTGGATAGCATCGTTGCTGGATCAACAGGTATCAAATAATCCTATTAGTTAGTAGCAAAGAGTCAATATTGAACTTGTCCACTAACGAGCTTCAATTGATGTAGATTCTGAACAGGATACAAAGGACATTGACCTACCCGACATCTTGACCTACTTTCCCGAGGCTTCACCTAACAAAAAGGAGTTCGTTCGTGACTTTGTAATCACTTCTAAGGGTCAGTCTGTCTACGCCACCAACACTGGATACCTTTTGAAGCATGACGACGAGAACGACATTTGGAGTACCTTATACCACGCCCCTTGCCTTATAAACTATGCCAGTCTGGAAGCCTCGCCTTGTGGCAGTATCGTCGTTGCGGGAGCATTGGCAGGAAAGTTGGTCATCGCCTGTGTCAAAAATCAGTTCGAGCCTCTTATAGTGGAAACTCGTGGAGGGATCAAGATTCAGTTCGTCTTTGTCTTCAATGGGGCCAGTGAAAAAGATTACATGATCGCAGTCTTCAGAGCCAATTGCACTGTTGGTGTCTTCCAGCTCGACATCTCGGAGACCACAGCAACAGCGTCGTGCCGCCACCTATGCGACCTCAGATTACCCAACAACAACAAGGCCATCCATGCCGCGAACTATTCTCCTTCTTATAACCTCGTGCTCCTCGGATCCCGAGACGGCACAGTACTTGTCTACAACCTCGCCGACATCACACCAACACATCAAGAAAGCGAAGATACACAAGTTTTGGAGAGCATTGTTGAGCTCAAGAAATGTCACGGAACTGACTCTGTCTCGAGTATCCTTCTGGTGACCGAGCAAGGCGAGGGCTACGAAGGCAAGGACCGGATCAATGTCTATACGACAGGCCGAGATGGGAGCTGGACAAAGTATCGGTTTTTGGGGTTGCCAGGTGGCGAAACCCTTGGTGCGACATCGGCTTCTGCCGATGAAGATTCAGGCAACCAATCGGGTGAAGACTCTGATTCTGATATCGAGATGGAGGTGGAGACACCCGGTACTCCTAACATGGCTGGCGATCGCGAGAGCGGCTCAGGAATCGTGCTTCAAAAGATCTTCCGTTCGAAGATAACCAAGGGATGGCTTGAGCAGGTATGAAATGTTTTTTTTTTTTTTTTTTTTTTTTTTTTGGACTGGATGCTATATAAAGTGCCTCTCTAACATACCACTGGACGTGTTCTGGTAGATCTTTATCATGGACGGCGAGTTGCTACTCCTCGGATTCTTCAACAAGAAACTGTTTGTTTACAACGAGTCCAAGCACTTTGAGGTACAATACAATCGCTCCGAGGTGTTTAAGCGAGAGACATGCCTTGATATCTAACCGTGCTTTCACTCTTGTCTTCATACTGCAGATTTTCTCGATGCACAGTGGAGCTGCAAACCGCCGCCGCTGGCGATTCCTTACAAACAACGCACGGTTGGAACATACCCGACTCATGTTTTACAGTGGTTACAAAGTATTTCGTACTCTGCAGTTCTGTTTTGTATTTGTACACATTGGCGACCATCCTATTAATATTGGTGATGACGTTTGGCCATAGATCCGAAGCTTCTCTCGTGAACTCACAGCAGGCTCTGAGCTCTTCCAGAGCGCCAAGTTGCAAAACAACTTCCATGGACGCGAAGTCCGTCATTTGCGGTTTATGTCCGAGGCTCAGCCATTGGTAGAGAATGCGCCCGCCCCCATTATCGTTGCCTCTGGTGGTGAAGATTGTCGCCTGCGAATGTTCCAATGTGAGTGTGCAGTACAAACATCCTTTCCTGCTCCTTCATCAAGAAATATGTTCATTGTTCTAACATCTGTTACTTCTTCATAGATATCCCATACAAAACCAAGAACTCTTGCACGGCGTTGAGGCCTTTGTGCAACTTGAAGCCCCATCTCGGCGCTGCCATTCGGTGCCTCGAGTGGAGCTACACCAATGAGGCACACTCTTACTTGCTCTTCACTGGAGGAGCGATCGAGTCCATGCGCGCCTGGAATGTCACCTTGAGCATTCCCAACAGCTACCAGGTCGAGCAGATCGAAGACCATACTGGCGCTAAGGTTCCTGAGCATACACCTCTGTCTCTCGGATGCCTCGAACTTGCCCAGTGTCCACATGTCAGTGAGAACCTGGAGACCCGAATCATGGACCTCTCAGTGTTCAAGGTCCAGGGCGAACCTCGGAAACACTTTATTGCCTCAGTGTACTCTGATGCCGCCATCCGCCTTTGGTTATTTGACCAAGACACCAACAGTTTTGTATTGGCTGTGGATGCTTCCTATCACGACAAGTGCATCCTTCAGGTGGGCCATGCCAAGATTGGTGATGGTGTCATGATGTTCACTGCGGCTACTGACGGTAGAATCGTAGTGTGGGATCTCACACCTTCCCTGACAAGGTTCTTGGAAGTGTATAATGCCGTCGAGAACAAGCCCGTTCAGCCTCATCGCTCCTACTCTGGCAAGAATAAGGAGAAGGTCAAGAAGGAGTATACCCAGAGCCTTGATGGTCCACTGGCTGAGATATACGTGCACCAGTCAGGCGTCAACAGTCTCTTTGTTCAGAACTTGATCGGTGGCACTGTTCTCGCTGTCTCTGGCGGTGATGATAACGCTATGGCGGTGACCAAGGTGGAGACAAAGTGGAGCGCCGAGCAACAAGCTATCACTGTGATGTCCCTCGAGACGATTGCTAAAGACCAAGATGCCCACAGCTCTGCTATCCAAGGTAATTATCGAGAGGAAATCAATATGATGGGCGATCTTGCCTCTTTGTATTTCCAGCAACTAGCTAACACTTGTATTTCTCTCTTAGCTGTGGCCATGATCAATTCGTCCGAGATTGTGTCGACAAGTCAGGACCAGATGGTCAGCCTCTGGAGACTAGATTGGTCAGAGCAAGGCCATGCTTCTCTTCACAAACAAGAGACGCAGTTTGTGCACGTACCAGACCCCTCCACTATGGATGTCCTTTCCTCGAAAGAAGAGTCTGGCAAACACTCGGTAGCGATCGCGGGAATTGGTATCCAGATATTTGAGATCAAGTAGAAGCAAACAGCCAAAAAAAATAGTGCCAAACCATAATTTTTGTGAACTGCAAGAATGGCTTGCAACAATAACCTGAAGACAAGTGGTAAAAAAGTATGCAAGCAGGATGGTCTTTGTGATAGGAACACGTTCAAAACATGGTATGGGTTGTGGCCCCAGATGGGAAAATGGACACACATAGGTCCCAGGGACTGATAATGAAAAATGAGGCGCAGCAAATGCCTGACCTGACTCTTCGTTGACGTCAACAAAACGCCCCCAATTTTCTTTTTGTTCAAGTCATTTCGCATTCTTTCTGATCAGTTTCGAGTCAATCCGCTTCGCCACCCATCTCGGTCTGTCTTGTGTTTGCTTTCATTTTATTCCAATCAATCACAAAGGCACATCGGCACAACTCTGCTCTCATACCCACACGGATAGCCCCATTTCTGAATGCCACCCAAGAAGAGACCCGCCGATGATTCCGCCGCAGGAGACGAGGCCAGGAAGAAGGCAGCAACCACAACCGCCGCAGGATCAAAGTCGGTGACCATTGCCGCCCCTGGAGGAGTCCCTGCAAAGACTGGTCCTGCAAAGACTGGTGCTGCTCGGCCTGGAGCTGCTGGAACCTCAAAGACCGGCACTGTTCGCGCCGCCCCTAAGCCTGGTGTCCGCAAGGTCAACGCTGCAGCCCAAGCCAGTCGCGCCAAAGCTGCCTCTGTCACAGCTGCCGCAGCCAAGAAAGAGAAAGAGACCGCCCCACCTGTCATCACCAAGAACACTTTGATGTGGTTCAGGAACGATCTCCGTCTTCAGGACAACAGAGCTCTCCATGCCGCCTCGGTTCGCGCACATGATGCTGGAACCACCTTATTGGGAGTGTACATCATCACGGAACAGGAGTGGGCAGCACGACAGGAGGCGCCCGTCAAGATTGATTTTTGGATGCGAAACTTGGCAAAGTTGAGAAAGGAGCTGGAGAAACTTTCGATCCCTTTGATTGTCAAGAAGGCTGGCGCGGTTTCAGAGATCCCTGGCATCATTCAGTCGATCGTGGACCTGCACGACATCACCCACGTTTTCTGGAACGCGGAGTATACAGCAGACGAGCAGAAGCGGGACGAGGAGGTCAAGGAGACTATCACGAAGCTGCCGTTTGTCTATGCCGAAATCAGTGAGGACAGATGCGTGATCCCTCCCAAGGAGATCATGACCAAGGTATGAAGCGGAAAGGAAGGGTGTAACTCTCTGATACAGAAGAAAATATCCAACTAACACTCTTACTCTGCCTCTCATAGATCGCAAAGCCATTCACTGTGTTTGACCAGTTCAAGATGACTTGGCTCGTCCAGGTGGAAACACAGCCTCGACACCTCACTCTCTCACCCGCACCTGAACCCAACCCAGCTGGAACAAAGGCAGAGTTCTCAAAGTACTTTGGCTCAGAGATCCCCACCTCCCACCCTCACGATCTGGATCAGAGCGAGATTGAAAACCTGTATCCTGCCGGAGAGGTGGTTGCTCATGAGAGACTCACAGCTTTTATCAGCGGAACTATTCTGGAGTATCACACCATCAAAAGTCAGGCTGGCCATCAGGGATCCAACCCATTGGCTCCATACATTGCCAACGGCATCTTGTCGCACCGTCAATGCGTGTCCATGGCTCGCTCAGTCAACAACAACAAGGTCATGGTCGGAAATGAAGGAGTCAAGCTCTGGGTGACCGAGATTATTTGGAAAGTAAGTGCACTTCTCGACGAAACATTTGACAAGAGTGAAGAGATCTTCTGTAAGGATTTCGGCCTCTGACAGACCCTTGATTTATTTGTTATGTTCTTTCAATAGGAGTTCTTCAAGCATGTCATGGTCTCGTTCCCCAGGATTTGCGAAAACATGGCCTTCCTCCCTGCAACAGACGACGTCCGCTGGAGCAACGACGACCGCAAGTTCACTTTGTGGTGCCAGGGAAAGACCGGATACCCCATTGTGGATGCAGGAATGCGTCAGTTGAATACTGTTGGATACATGGATAGCCGCGTCCGCAAGATTGTGCAGTGCTTCCTTGTCAAAGATCTGATGGTTAGCTGGCAGAAGGGTGAGAAGTACTTTATGAGCCACCTGGTCGACGGCGAGATGGCCTCTGTTAATGGAAGCTGGCAGTGGGTAAGTTATATATGTTGGTTTTGTATTTATGTAGGATCTTCTTTCAGTGGTCTATGTCTAATGCATGTTCTTGTATGTCTCTTTGGTGCTATGGTCATAGTGCGCTGCAACTGGGGCTGACTCCCAGCCATACATCACAAGCAACAACCCTGTGACGCAGTCTCAAAAGTACGATCCACATGGACAGTATATCAGCCGTTGGGTTCCCGAGCTCGAAGGTCTCTCGGACAACCAGGTCCATGATCCTTTCCACGTCTTGTCTGCCAAGGACTTTGGAAAGTTGGGGTATGGATGGTTGCATGTGTGATATTTTGATCCGCGATGTGTTCCTTGCCAGGTCAGTTGTCTAATGTTCTCCAATGTGTTTGTTGCGATTTGTCAATAGTTACGCAAGACCTATGGTCGACCACACCGACGCCAAGAAGAAGTACGTCGATGAGTTCAAGCGCGTTCTCAACAAATAGTTCCGTCGTAACTGCGACGCCCTCTCCCAACTCTTTTCCATATCCGCGTCGTTCTCGGCATATCTGATGCCTCTTTGCATTCACAATCTTATATCATTCACTCACTTTGACTCTTCCCTGCACTCGCACACTCCACAACCCACCCCTTCTGCCAAATTTGTTTGCTCTTTGGCTGTGTATTCTACTCCACGTTCGTAACCTGCTTTCAATCCTGTTGCCTTTTTTTCCCTTTCTTCACTTGTTTCGTTTGGTTCGCACAAAAAAAAAAACACTAAAAAAAATGACAGAGTCTTTTCAGACATTTTTCCATGCGTGCCTGAGATGTCTGAGTGTCGACTTTGTGTGTAGTGTTTTTTAATTCATGGATCTCCAAAAAAAAAAAAGTGATAGATATAGTCTTCTGACTTCCCTTCGCCTCCTTATTCCTGTCTGTCGGCCTTGGTGCGTAATGATTTTTTTACTCGCCAAACAATCTCCTGACACGCTTGAGGACACTGTCCTTCTCGGGGTCATAGGGATGGTCCTTTGAGGGGATCTCGAGGATTGTAGGGAAGGCCTGGTCGTGCTCATCAATCAAGGGACGGATCTCTTCAGCGATCTATTTTGAACGTAGGTGGCCAGAGCGAGGTACTCCTTGGGTCAGTATGGAGGGTCACTCAAGAAGGACAGATTCTCTGTGAATCGATCGTTGTTCCTCTTACATGTTGGTTGATGAGAATAATGGCGATATCCTTGCGCTTGGTGAACTCTTGGAAAGCTTCCTCGACAGTCGACAATGGGGTTTCTATGGACAGAGGCATGATATCGCGTGTGAGTTTATCTTTTTTCTTTCTGTGGGTTCCTCGGGGGTGCATTCGCGACAGCTGGTGTAGCCAGAGGGAAAGAGAGGGTTTGTATCTTACTGGCATCGACAACCAAGAAGTTCTTTTTCTGATGGGAGTCGATATGACCGATGCCGGCAAGGAGGAGACCAGTGATGGAGTCCTCGTCACCAATGGCGGCCATGAACGTGCGTTCCTGAAACAAAGAGTGATGGATGGCAAAATGCGGATATATCCAGGGTTAGGAAACGTTTTGTCCCAATGTCCTTCCATGCGTGGACATTATTTTCTCAGTGGCCGAAGCCTTTGTTCATGTTTACCGTCTGTGCCATGGCGGAATGAGTGTGGGGTGAGGTTTAAGGGAAAGAATGTGCACCTTGTGAGGGTTCTTGTCAAAAGTCGAGGCTGACTGGGTGGTCTCGGCGTTTCACGTGACTGGAGATTTGCCCACTGCGAATGCTGCGCCTCCCTAAAAATTTTGAGCACACCAAAGGGGAGTCCACACTTCCCATACTCCCCCCTCCAGCTGCCTCATTCCCTCCTTTGCGACATTCTTCTCATTTTACACATCAGGCACAGTTTGGAGCTGGGGTCGAACCCGTTAATCACACCACACACACACGCCACTACTTCGCACCACACACGCATCAATCACATCACCACCCATCACCCAATCACACATCAACCCCCCTACGCGTGTGTCCCCCTTCCTCCCCCAGCAATCGAATCCCGCTTTTGAGATTACACTCCTCGTCGCTGGTCGTCTGTCTGTTTGCTTTTGTTCTCAAGAAGCTATTTTTCGCAAACAACCTAAAAAGAGCGTGCTGAACGATGGAATCTCCAATGGAGCAAGGTAACAACCAAAAAAAAAGGAGGGAGGGCGAGAAGGACACAAATACAGCATATTGCTGTGCCGAATTATTAAATGCAAAGGTTGACACTAACCACGCCTGCTTCGGTATCCCCAACCCTCTCTCTCACACACACCATGCTGCCAATACGGATGCACATCATCGATAGAGGTAAGAGTGGCAAAGCCCAACCCAGCCAACCCAGCCCAACCTCACACTCACAAATCACAAAACAAGCTCATCCACATGCATGAGAAACCCTGGTTCCTGGCATCCCACACATACGACGATCAACCATTTCCATATTTAATACTTTGCACACTTCGCACTGTTGTTGCATCTCTTTTTTTTTTATATCGCCACCAAACTTCATGAATACCCAACCACCAAACCACCAAACCACATGCTACCACTGTCAATATCCACAGAAACATCTTACTCACCTATGGCAAAACCGCGTCTACATCTTCTTCACTTGGAAAATAGCTCTACTTTCTGATAGCACGTTTCCTGTCCAAAGGCCCATGCCGTAACGCAGCTGATGTCCTCCTGTCCGATATTGCACAGCACCCACAGCTATTGCCTGCTCGGTACAACTGGAAAGGCGAGCGGCGGCCATATTCTCAAGAAGAGCTGGTAAAACATCTACAATATTTTTGGGCTGTCTCGCTTGAGTAAGCAGCTGACAGCGATCCTAACGGAATGAATTTTTTTTTTTGTCTTCGTGCTGATGTTGCTACTAGAACAACATCTTTCTGAATATTGACCCCAACCACCTCCCCCGGCTACTCTCAAGACTGATCACACATACTGATGCACAAATACCACCTATTGTACCGGGGCTTCGTTCGCTCTTGGCCACTGGCGCCACCTCACTGCTCCGAGAAAACCACGAGACTGCGTCGTTGCGAAAGAATCAGAACAGCGCCAACGCAAAGAGTATCCAAAGAATCCTTTTCAACGTCAAAGGAACAACACGCAAAGCACGGACCTGTAAGCTTTATCAAAAATTAATAGTGTTGTGCTAAAATTGACACATACCAGCAGCAAGCACTAATGGCCAAAGTCCTCCTTTTATCACGATAGTGGAATACATCAGAGCAAAGGAGCTCAAAGGATCTGCACTCACCCCGCCAAAACTCCCCTCATTTGTGCCGTCACTGTTTGAAGAGCTCGTCATCATGAACGGACACCGCTTCCCAACATTTTGCCTGCTTTTTGACAAGACCAACAATCGAGTGATCACAGGAAGCGATGACTACTTGATCAAGATCTGGAGTGCAGAGTCGGGATATTTGCTGTTTACTTTGAGAGGTCACGCTGCTGTCGTTACCTACATGGACCTCAGCCCTGACAACACCATGCTTGCCACAGCCTCGAACGACGGCATTATTCGAGTCTGGGATCTTAAAACGTCTGCACCAGTCGCTGTTCTACCGACAGGCACCCAAGCCCGCACCAGGAAACACATCACCACCGTCTCCTTCTCGCCGTCACCGATACCACATAACCGCTACCTAATTGCAACATCACTGGACGGCTACACTTGGGTCTGGAAGTACGATCGGCTCACCAAAAAGTTCCAAGCAAAGCCAACCATGCTGGATTGCAAAACCGTTGGATTTGGTACCTCAGAGCTGAAGTGTGCGACTTGGAACAATACTGGATCGCAGTTTGCGGTGGCTGGACTTGATCTGTTTATCCGTGTCTTTTCAACAATTCATGGAAGTCAAAACGCGGCCAAGACGTGGAAACGGAGAAAGAGTCATGACAAATCCAAGGCAGGGCTTCTCGAAATCACATCTGCAGAGGGCTCTTCTTCAGGAGCATCAACGACGCAGGACTGGGGAGAGCCTGTTCTGATTGCCCAGCTGGAAGGGCACCGAGGAGTCGTCACCAGTTTGAGCTACAGTCGATCCGGCAGCCGGTTGCTCTCGGGATCTGTGGATGGCTTTGTCAGGATTTGGAAGTACGATCAGCAGAGCAAGATGTGGACATCCACCGCCAGTAAGCCAACCACCCTATTCGATACTTTTTGCCTTGGCCCTGGATGCGTGTCTAACCTCTTTTTTTTTTTTTCTTGTTGCACTTTGTGAACCTTGCTCAGTTGATCTGCGAGATGAGCATGTGCAAGCTGAGGCAACAACTACAGCAGCCAGATCCATGATGCCCTCACCAGTAACAGGAACTGCACCGCCAATCAACCCGTTCTTAACACCTAACTCAGGCGCCAACACCACAGAGGATACCACTAATACCGATTCTGAGATGAACGTGCCTGCCAGCCAGTCTCAAGCTGGAGATGCAGTCGAGGCACCACGACCAAGCCGATCTACAGCCGATGACTCTCGTATTATTCCCACGATGGCGATCTGGTCTCTGGACGATTCGACAGTGATCTTGACTACCTCGTTGGGAGAGATCAAAATCTTTAACTCTAGGACAGGACAGTGGATGCATACACTGAAAGAGCATGTCCGTGGATCTTCAATTTACGTGGTGGACGTGCATCCTCACGACAAGAGAATCCTGATGACAGCTGGATATGATGGCCAAGTGATTCTCTGGGACATTGAGAAGGGCGTCAAGATCAAGGGCTGGACCTACCCCGAACACGAGTTCCTTGACGGACGATTCTCGCCCGACGGAATGTCCTTTGCTGTGACTGACCAGGAGGGCAAGTGTATCCTGTTTGGCGCAGGCAAGAACCCGGATCACTACCGGGATGCGCGATCGTTTGTGGAGCAGACCTTTTGGAGCGACTATGCACCAGTTCGCTACGATGCCGACCACAACGTTGTTGACGACGCCACCCAAATCGCCCCTCACTTAATGGAGCGGACACCCATTCTAGACAACAGTGGACGCGACTATGCCAAGCAGCGTGGCCCACAATACGGATTGGATATCCCAGTGGCTCTCTCTCCAGGTGTTCTGGAGAAAGACGAAGAGGCTAAGCTCGAAGTCCTGGAGCAGGAACTGGAGAATCTCTCGGAGCAAACTTTGGCGGTACTGCAACCCACGGATAAGCGTAAGCTGTCCAAGAGACGACGCGAGTTTATTCTGGAGGACGAGGAAGATGAGGAGGACGACCCTATGACAGTCGAGGTACCAATCGTTCCCCTCCCCAACGACTCGAGCGGTGAAGAGTACGCTGGAGGTGCAGTTTCGGCATCATCATCTTCGGACAGTGAGGGCGACGAGAGTGATCTGGCGCCTGAGGATGGCGGCCACAGCCTCACTGGATTCGTTGCGAACACTGATGATGACGATGACGACTACTACGGAGCAGCACAGCGCAGGACTAGAGCCGCCAGCTCCAGTGGCACGCCCAGGAAACAGCGAGCCACCAATGGTGATCGGAAACGGAGAACAGGGCGTGCACGCAAGCGGATGCGCATCCATTCGGACGATGATGACGAGCTTGCAGAACTGGGATACAGCGACGACAGCGAAGAGTACGATACCCCACCACGGACCCCCACCCGCAAGGGCAGGAAAGCGATTGATAGTCTGCCCTCGGGAAGCAAGAGCCAGAGGAGCGCGCGGCCCAAGTCGTTTGCTAATGACGACGATCCTAGTGAGGAAGAACCTTTCGAGAGTTCGGAACAAGAGGACGAGGACGACGAGGGTGTGTTTTCTGGAAGCTCTGCTGGCGGATCTTTTTCAGGAACGAACGCCCATGGCTCGAGTTCCGTGTCGTCCCTGCCACAGTCGCCCAAAAAGAAGAAGAAGCAGTGGCGGGGTAATGGACGGAAGAAGGGCAAAGCGGTTCTGAGGGATGCTAAAGCTGCGGAGTTGCAGAAGTGGTTGCCGAGCGACTGGATCAAAGTGAACGAGCCTCGCAAGACCCCCTATCACCCACAGGTAAGCTTTTCATATGATGAAACCGATCGCTGGATGCCACAGAGTGGTGTATATGAAATTTAACCTGTCTTGTGCTCTTGATAGATGGGAGATTACGTTGCGTACCTCAGACAGGGACATGCCCACTACTTGAACGAGACACCTCTGCGATCCAAGCTGAACATGAAGGCTGTGCCTTATATCCGGGATCCTGCCCTGTCATGGGTCACATTCGGCCGTGTTTCAAGGATCACCTACAACGTGGGACCCCCAACTTGGTGTACTATCACACTGGAAGAGCAGATCCTGTCCTCTGCCGGAGGCTTTCCACCCAACCCGCAGTTCACGCCCTCACGACGCCGATTCGAGATTGAGTTTCACGATCTTGGTGATGTACCCGATTTCCTTGTCTTGTACTCTGTGTTCCAGGAGGGTGCCAATGCTCAATATCAGGCTGGAGAGCAGATCTGGGCGTCGTTCGAGGGTAGCTCGTATGCAGGAACCATCTCGGATCAGGTGATCGAGGATGAGGACTTTGAGGACTCACTCTGGATGGCGTTTGAGGTGTCATGGTAAGCTATCATTCTGAGTTAAGTATGACATACGATGCAGCTGGAAAGAACATAACATGCTAACTGCCGCAACTTGGACTTCTATTTCATATTCATAGGCCCGCTAACGAGACCACCAATCTATCGCCCTGGGAGATGCAGCGGGATGAAAACGAGGATCTTGTCGAGCATGAAGTTATTCCAGATGAAGGTACCATGCTCGTGCTGAAGCCTCTCCGGTTCATCCTGCGATCTGTGTGGAAGAGCGCTACTGACCTGTATATTCATCCGCTATCTCGTTGTTTCCTTTTTTTTTTTTTTTTTTTTTTTTTTTTGTGTAAATAGAGCTTGACAGGATCAACGAAGTGATTCATCATTTGAACAACTTGGACGAGTTCCAGATTTTCAAGTCCTCGGTCGACTTTGAAGCATACCCAGACTACTGCAAATTGGTCTCTTACCCCATCTGCCTGGACTCGATCCAAGAGCGACTTGAGAGTGGTTTCTACAGACGCGCAAGGGTATGGAAACTCGAGGTTCTGTCTCTCAAAGTGTTGTATCCAGTCTCTATTACCCGAGTACTAACTATATCTTCTTTGATATGATAAGGCTGTACAATTTGACATTGAACTGTTGGAAGGTAACGCACTGAAGTACAACGATCCTCGCAGTGACATTGCCCTATTTGCCAAGCAGTTGTCTCGCATCTACAAGGCATCTGTCTCCAGTAAGGCTCTTCTTCCATCTCCCATCGTATATCTTTCTTGTTTTGTCCGAGATACACCATGCTGACTCTTTTGTCGCCTGTGATTTTTAGATCCTCGCAAGGCACTCCCCACTCTAGTCAAGATCAAGAATAGTCGAAGAGACGAGGACGATGAATTTGATGGATCAGGAAGCGAAGGCCAGGTGGACATTGACTCGGAACCAGAACTCGACGTTGAGGAGGAGGAGGAGGAGGAGGAAGATCCCAACGACTTTTTGAAGTAAGCACGGACACCATATTTTCAATGACGATGTCGCTCAATGAGGAACAAACCTTAACTTTTATTATTTTTCCCAACTATAGTGACGAGTCCTCGAACGACGAAGGGTCAACTCGGTCCAGATCCAAGCGTCGAAGCAATGGCCGAGCCTCCTCCCGCCCATCCAAGAGGTCGGCACCGGCCACCAACGGATCGCGCCTCAAGAAGGCCAACGGCAAGCCAAGGCAATCAAATCGTGGTGCCCGACCCAAGCGCAAGTCGAACTCGGATGACGACGACGATTTCGAGGACCAGTACCAAGAGCAGGCCGAAGACGACATGGATGAGGAGAAGGATGACGGGGACGGCGCCTGGGGCACGCGATCAAAGCGGGCGAGTAACCGACGTGGGACTAACGGCACCTCGCGGTCAAGTAGAGCGCGGGTGAGCGACGACGATTTCGATGAAGATGCCCAGGTTCAGGGCGAAGACGAGGAGATGGACGACTTCCAGGAATCAACCTCGTACTCGACCCCTCCGCCCAGGACCAAGCGTCGGAAGGCCAAGATCGTTGATAGTGATGATGACTATGCGTAAACGGGGGATCATTTATTCCCGCTTGGGACCGTGGAGCTTGCTATCTTTGTTGGGATCCATGAAGTGGCAATATACACATGCTTCATTAACATATACTTTGTAGCAGTAGAAAAAACGTAAAAAAAAAAGATAAATTGTACTTTTATTAAAATTTTGGACTCTTGGTCACGGTTCGTTAACGTTGGACAACCAAAACTCCATTAATTTTTCGTCTGGGGCTGAGGCGTTCATCGAAAACCCGGCGAAATGAGAAAAATCAGTCCAAGGGTACCGAATGTTTGGTGACAGAAGGAAGTTAATATCTACAGAGAGAAAGACGTTCGTTCGAGACGGCTCCATTGAAAATTTTATATTTTGAGACTCGACACATCATACAACCCCACTCATGGGTCAGCTGCAAGCTGGGGTGCTTCAGATGGGATAGCAGGTGTCGAGGAAAATGGCGCAAGAGCTTTCCGAGCGGTAAAGATCCTTTGCGCTAGATTGCTGCACGACATATCAACCGCAACTACCTCCCATGCGAAATCGATTCCGTACATGAGCTCGATACCCTTGACTATCCGCTTGGCGATCGACTCGTTGATCATGATGAATGTTTCCTCGATGGTGCATGGCATGACATCCTTGTCGTTGTTGAAGCATCGTTGGACAAATGGCAATAGTGCCTCGCTGATCAGTGGCACTGTGTTGATCTTGACATTCTCGTAGTTTTGCACTATTCGAGCAACATGTTAGTCTTTGCTCAAGAATAAAAAAAAAAATGTGTGATCAGGCAACCTGAAGATGTCAACTTACAGGTCATTTCAAACGGTTCAGAGCAAGCCATGACGTTGTATCGATTGTGGTGATGGTATCGGAACTCGAATATGCCTTCGAACCAGGGCAACTTATCGCCCAAGAATACGACTCGGCTACGGCAAAGCTCCTTCTCGTTAATCCATACCACTTCCTCTTCAAAGACTTCGCCATCGCCCTTGCCAGCATGGTCATCCACACCCTCCTCAGCCTCGCCCAGGCGTTCGTCTGGGCCAGTGAAGAGGTAGCGACCCTTGGATGCGATATTGGTGACTTTCTTTGAGCTGTTAGTCCCGACTTTGTAGATCCCGATCCAATCCTTGCTGCCATGGTTCAAAGGCGCTGTCCACACCACGGTCAATGGCTCTCCTAGTTCGTAAACTGGAAGGCCACTAGCGTTGAGTTTCTGAGTTGCTTCGCTGGATGCGATCACTTTGAGCGAGTACTGCGACATGTCAAATACACCCATCTCATCCCATGTTCTCCTAGTTAATCGCAAGCGCAGTCGGTCCGCGTTAGTTCGGAGCATCCTTTGGAACATGAAATGCAAAATGCAACAGAAAAAGCGCGCACTTACGCGACAAAAAGTTTTTCCCGCGAGTTCTCGAGTAAGGCGCGAGAACTAGACACCATCTCCTGGAGCTTGGGTGCAACACTCTGGACAAGTTCTGTTGTTCCCTCTACAAAGGTCTGCGCCTTGGCCGAGACTGCTTGGGTGCGCTGCAGGACATCCTTAATCTCGGGTGTCTCCTCAAGTTTCTCGCGGATCTTGTCAACCTCCAGCTTCATCTTTGTGGATAATGTCGTTGCTGACTTGACCGTCTTGGCCACACCGGCTTCCTTCCGGACCTTGTCACCATAAATCTTCTTCATGTGGGGTGACTCCACAAAGTGCAGGAACAAGAAGTTGGAGATTTGAGAGAACATGGCCAGGATGAAAATCGACCAGCTGTTGCAGATCAAGGTCATGCCCCAGAACGCCGCATGACCCATGACCTTCTCTGGGTTGTTCACGAATCTACAAAGATTAATTTTGTCCAATAGTATTAGCATATTTTACGCTTCTAGTGACACTGATCAGTTCACATCTACGCACATACCTGTAAATGCCAGTGTAGAATAGCCCGCTAGAGGACTCCTCGATGAAAAAGTCGCCATAGAACCAGCCAAAGTCCCCCAAGACCTCAAACACCGATACCGAGGCCCAGATGTGGAGGGCAATCAATGCCAACCCGAGAACATGACGCAACAGCACAGTGCCGTAGGTCCAGTCATCCGGGATCGAGTACATCTTGAAGGCAGCCAGGAAGAATGTCGCGTAGGTCATACTGTTTGACAAGTTGAAGATACTCTTCCAGCTCTGGAAAGCGTCCTGAACAGTGCCCCCGTGCTTGATGAAATGTTTGGTGTAAAACTTGTTCAAACTTTGTTGCCTCAGAACCGCGCCCAGAATGTACGAGTGGAGCACTCTCCACAGAAGCGCCTGAATCACAATCATGAACGTGATGAACGAAGTGCCGGTATTCGAGATCAAGAGAGGGACGAGAGTCGCGTAAAAGATGATCAGGGCCACGAAAACATCGGTAGAGCGAAAAATATCAAAGTTCTTGAAAACGATGAGATCGCGTCGGAAGTAGGTGCTGTACATATCCTTGGATCCACAAGGCACTAATGTCGCTGCTGTCTGCGAATCTCCCAAAGGCCGAGGGGTACTGGTTCCGCTCACAGGAACAGAGTTTACTGTTACAGGCGTAAGTGCATTCTCGCTCAAGACTGGTGTCCGCCTCTTGTGCACCAATGGAGGGTTGTATGTCTTTTCGATGTCTATCAAAATCAAGAGAGTACGTCAACAACCCATTGAACATCAACATCAAAACAAGAAAAACAAAAGATCAAGTCCCTTACGAGGATTCTCGACCAGTGTTAGAAAGACAAATTGAGCGGCATGGGCACCCAAGGACACAAACAGGACCATGTAAGAGGCGGTCATTAGCGAGATGCCATAGTAGCCAGCGTATCCGACCGAGTACATAGGGTGGGGTGCCATCTCAAACACTCCGTCGAATGTCAACGACTGCTCGATCAAGAAGAAAAAGTCTCCCCAGTCTATTAGACGGTGCAAGCACAAATGTTAGCCAAAACAGATCTTAAATTAGTTAGAGGATGAAAGACCAGTGTCATTATGAACCTACACCAAGCAAAGTCCTTGACGACGCGGTGCGCATCCAGTTTGACCCAGATGTTGAATAAAACAAGAACAAATCCACCAATCCAACGCAGCAGATGGCTGAAAAAGCCAGACTCTTCGGGGAAATGCAACCAAGAGAGCGCAAAGAGGATGTAGGAGGTAAAATCGTTCATGAGGATCAAGTCGACCAGTTGTCGGTAGAGCAGCCACGTGTTGAACTCGATAGGTGCAGCCTGCGCCCATGGTGCAACAAAGAGAAGGCAAACGATGATAAGTACAGGGTTGCAAGTGAGATCTGTGGGATGCATTCGCCGCACAACAACATAGCCACTTACATCAAAGTCATAATCGGCCTCCATTTTACAGCTAAGTTCGACCTTGAGCCAATCGTACCAAGGGTTCCCTCTGCTCTTGTCAAAGATGCCTGCCTCACGAGCCCAGGCGACCAGACCACGTCGTTCGCTCTGCAGCTTCAAGAGATAGCCCAATCCTGCATTGTATCCTGCTCTCCAAAAGATGAAAATAAAGAGGAATAGGAATCGCTTGACCTTGGTAGGCAGGCTGAAAAAGAGAAAGATCTGGCCAGCCATGACTGCGAGGGTGAGGATGTCAAAGGCAGATTTCTTTTTTGACATGTCGAAGATCTCCCTGACCATATCCTTTGTCACTGGCACATTGAAAACTGTGAGATGGCAGCCATCGGAAGAGACACAAGACCATGCGGTCGGGTATTTGTTGGGTTCGATAGATAACACGGCCAAAGAAGTTCAACAAAGATGGACAGAAGGTGAAGAGAACATTGGTCAGTTGTTGTCTTGAGCATCACGTTGGTCCAGACCAAAAGAAGAGGAGAAAATTTGCAGGACAGATTCGACAGAACGGACACATCGAACGAGATAAGAGGAGAAAAAATCTTTTTCTTTTCGCCGTGGGAACAAAAAACGACCATGGGCACCCAACGCTGATGTTGTTGGAATGCTGATCTACAATGCCCATTCGCATTAACCTCGCCCAGAACAGCAAAAAGAAACACCATGGACTTACTCGTCCCATTGGGCGTCTTGCCAAACGCCATTTCTTTGACTTTTTGTTGCAAGTCCGCACTCTTTTGGCGACTGTGCCCATTCGAAGACGAACTTGATGCCTCTCTTGAATGGAGACCATTGGTGACTGAATCGGGCGACAGCATGGTTGAAGAGGCTGAAGACGAGAGGGGTGCATGGTGTTTGTTGGCGGTTGAGCTTGCGTCGGTCGAGTCACCCGCAGGTGGTGCAGCCCTGCGCTGCCGGATGTCGCTGTCCATGTTTTGTAGAGTGCCGTGCTGGCGAAGACCCGATCACTCTTCAGTTGTGAGTGTGTGGGGTGACACTGGTAAGAGTGCAGTGGCCTTGCGTGGGGGGAGGGGGAGGGTGTATATGTTGTCACGAGTGGAGGTATGCGTAGGGTAACGATAGACGTGGAAATTGTTGAGAGGATAGGAAAGAATGGCTTTTCTCGAAATACGCCCAAAATTTGGCGGTCACAGGCTGCTGCAACATGTTTAAGGGTCCTCCAACCGATCCGTCTATGACATTTCTATCACAAAACAGACGCGGCAAAGCATCCCATGTCGCAGCCGCAACAGATCATCAAGAGTGCCTGGTCTTCAAAGCTTTGAGGCCAAAACCTAATCGGTACTATTGAAGTATTCAATCAACCATCCTGACTAAGATAGAAATTTCACTATCTCAAATTACGGACGCGATCTCGATCTCCAAGCAAGACTCAAAAGGCGACCCCTGATCTTCAGGTAAAGTCGAATGCTGGTGAAGTCGTGTTCTGAATCGGCACCCATATCCCAAAGCAGTTGGGCCATATTGTGGAAAGGTTTATGGGAGCGGTGTTCGTTGATTCCGATTACGAATACCCCACCGTCGCACAAGTGCCAACTCTTCGCCCATTGTTTGAAAACCTTGTCCGCGTCAACCAAAACAAAAGCTGCCAAGCCAAGCGCAAGGCTGTCTGGGATAACTTCAATGCCCTGACTTGCAAGAATGAACTGAAACAAAAACAAATAAAAACCATTACCCATCCCACATTGATACATTGTCCGCCACCTTTGTTGCACCCCACTTGCTACTCTTGCGATGGCAGAATGTAATATACAATAATAGGCGAAAGGAAATAAATCATTATGTCCATAGTTGCTTGTTTCTATCAGCAGACAAAGTACACGGGTATCTATAGACTGTTCCAGCAGCCTCGAGTATTGATGTCAATCATGCAGATCCGTTTCTCGAAGAGAAAGACAAACAGATTCATCTGGATGTGGCCTTCTCACAACCTAAACTGCCTGAGACTTGCTCCTAGGCGAAGGGGTAAAATGCCTTCGCGGTTCTTGGAAGTCTTCCATCTCCTCATCTTCGTCCTCGTTCCAGATTTGAACATCCCCCTCATCAAATGTCATCGTCGTTCGCCCGCGCTCTATTTGACCAAAAGTTACCATTCGTTCCACGCTAGCTGCTCGTGTGCATTGTCGCGTGCTCAGGGCGTCGTCCTCTTTGTCCTGGTCCCCACTTTGATTCCACAATTGGTCTTCAAAGTAGTCATCGTCATCCGAGGTGAACTTGCAGACTTACAACTTTGTTCTATTAGGTACATAGAGGGTGCGAACTCCTCCATCCTTTACCAAAGTGCAATCGGCACAACTGCGTGTGTACGTATGTACGTGTAAAAGGCTCAGTCCAATGTGAGGTGTACCTGCTGTATCCGCTAATTGTTGAGCGAAGAATCGAGGACATATGCTTGCTTTATTAGTGACAGGTATGGCGAAGAGAATGCTCCATGGTGTCGGTTAGCGAAAAACAAGTGAGCTAGCTGCGCCCAATTGTGAATTGTCTGAATTAGTGCTGAGGTTTGGAGAGGTTGTAAAGCAAGGACTGGCCTTTACCAACATGAGCCCTCAAAAAGGAAAGGGCCAGGTTTATCTTTTTGTCAGCCAGCGTTGAACGTTGGAGTAAGCATTTGCGAGCGACCTCGCCCAGGAACCATCACATGACCGGGCGTCCATACGGACCACCTACCAATACTTTTTACAGGTCCTTAAAGGAGGGAATGCGTTGATGCTGTTCAGCCCCTCCCTTCTCTTTACCACTGCTTTGCATCTCCCACGTATCACACCCTTAACAAAGAGAGGTTTGGAGTGATCGTTTCTATCAGTAATAATATATCCAGCTCGCTCGTAAATGTGAAAGTTATCGTAATAAAAATTATTTATTCGACTTGCGTATGCTGTGCAGATGTGGCTCGAGCTGACTCACTCCGAAAGTATCCTAACCACTTTCGCCAGGTCCCCGCCCTCTCGATCCAGGAAGCCTTCAACCTTCGGATCCGTCCATCCCCATGACCGCAGCCATGCTAGTTTCTTGATCCGGATCTCTTTTTCCTGCACCTTGAACCATCCTTCCTTGACTTGCTGCTCCACAACCTGGCGCTGCGCCTCGTCAATCTTTTTGACTGCCACCACAAACCCACCACTGATCGGTCGGTGGTCCGAGACGCGGCACTCGCTGCGTTTGTAGAACAGCTGTCGAACATGACGCCCACGCCACAGAATTCGGTCACACCAGGCGGGGGTGCGGTGTTTGGACGAGGTGTCGTAGGTATCCGTGCCTGGGTCGTACTTGTACGTGGGCGCAAACCGGAGCTCGCTCTCGTTGAAGACACGGAGCACGAACTGAGGGTTCCTGAGTTTCTGTAGCAAGAGTTGGTCGTGTTGGTGCAAGTAGTTCCAATCCTGAGCTTGGACGTGTTGCACGGCGTCGCTGAATTTGACGTCGATACGATAGTTGAGATCTCCTGACAAGAAACAAATCTCGTGGTCCATGGCCATAGTGCCGTCGCCAAACCAGAAGACCTCGGGGTGGACGATGTGGGACGACATGACAGGGTTCGGGTGGCAGAGCTTCTTGAGGATGTTGGCAGCATCCGTGTTGCGCTGGCGGGTATGAGATTGTCCTGCGGCCAAATGACAGTTGACAAACGAGATGGATGTGTCGTCGATAATCAGCCGAGTTGCGATTCCTCCCTACAATTGTACATGAAAGCAAAAGAACACGATGATTAATATGGGCAAAGAAAAAAATGTGTACAGCTCAGTGCTAATATTCGCATTGCTTACTTTGTTGCCATGGTATCCTTTCAATCCAGTTTTGACCATGTCAACATGGGTCCAGTCGGTACGGACGTTCACCCACTCTTGATCGCGGACGAAGACACAACTGAACAGACCAACAAGGTTCGAGCACTCGAGCAGCTTGAAGTTCACTCCCATGGGTGAGTACAGTTCCCGGATCTTGTTCGTCAGGTAGATCTGCCAGCGCTTGTACTGCTTCGAAATCGTCTCAGTCTCGGCACGCTTGGATCCTTTGAGCAAAGATTCTGGTAGGTAAGGAAGATCAACGGAAAAAAAAAAAAAAAAAAAAAAAAAAAAAAAAAAAAAAGTTAATTCAAATTCCAGATGTGCACCACAAGGATCCGTTTGGGTCAGAGTTAGCTTACTGGCAGTCATCTTTTTGCTTTCGAGGTCCACAATTTCCTGGAAACCAACGCTGATGATATCTGGAGGCCCTTCTTGGTCCATACTTGTCAACCAAGCCTCGAAGAGTCGTCGGTCAGAACCACCGTTCACATCCTGGGCGGCCGGTTTTGAAGCGTCGATATTCCATGAACAGATCAAAACTTTGAGATCACGCCACTGACAGTACTCTTTACTCCTATCCACCATTCCCTTGGCTAAAGTAAGGAAGAGAAAATGAAGGAGATAAGAATACAATGTCAAAAAAGCATATTGCAGTGCGAAACCACATGCGGGCAATACTTACTGAGCCGGTCTTTGGCCATCAGTCCGTCCCAAACCTTGATCTCGCCATTTTCCGCACAACTTCCAATTTGGTGGCGTGAGCCAAGGATCAAACCTTCCTCGTCCAATTGCATCATTGCAACTCCAGAATCCTTGTGTGCTTGCCAGTCTTTCATCACCACGGGGACCTCAGGTCGCAAGTCCAGGACATAGATCTTTCCTGTTGCAAATCCAGCCCAGAGATAGGATCCTACTCCTAAGAGAGACATAATCCTGTAGGCGTGCACATTAACGACCCGGACCTTCTCGCGGCTCTCGATCGACCAGATAATCACTTTGCCGTCCTCGTGTCCTGAAAACACTTGACCACTTCCTGCAATTGTGGCCAAGCAGGTCACAGGTCCGATACCGTATGGAATGTCCAGAGATGTTGGTGGCATCTTGGGCCGTCCTGCATCAGGTCCAACGCGAATGATATGAATCTTGGATCCCTCTGAGGACCACAGCATATCCTGGACCGCAATCGCACAGACCTGTTTTGATTGAGTCGTCAGAGACTGTAATGGACTCTGAAGAGTGCATCGGCCCAGCATGGTGTCCTCAGCCCAAACAAAAATAGATCCGGTGTCGTCCAGTGTCCAGACTTGGTTCTTGCATCGAATGATATGACTGACGCTGCCGCCCTTGTGTGCCGCCCGACGCTTCTCAACTACCTCCCGAGTCCTGGTGTCGACTACTTGGAGAGAGCCTTCACTCCAGCCTGCCCACAGATATTGGCCCAGAGCATCCGGTCGTCGACTCTGAGTAAACATGAGCGCAGTTGGTTTCGTATCCTTTTCGTGGCCATACGACGAGATGTTCTCTCCAGTAAAGAGCGAGTAGATGCGAATGTTGGAAGTGGCGGTCGCGACCTGTTCATTCGAGATGCTGAAAGCCCGGACACCATGCGACTTTTGGTGAATGTCGTGGATGCCCATTACATCCGAGAACAAGGGCAGACGTCGATTGGAGCGTGAATAGTCTGGGAATACGCCATCTGATGCGGATCCAGCGACGCCTACAGGCTGTGTCGAAGAAATACGTCCTGAATCCGACTCGGAATCCATGTATTGCCCTCCTACTGCCAGATGTGTTCCTGTCTCCTGAGGTGGGCGACGTCGAATCGAGGGCTTTGGCGGTAATGCTGGAGCCACGTCATCTGAAGGCCTTGGCGGTGCTTTCACTGGTGGGCGTGAGGGTAATGATGGAGGAGCGGGTTCTGCAAATGTCCTGGCGCGGATAGGGCGAGGCGAGGCGCCTACAAAGTGGGCAAATGGGTTGGAGGGCATGGATGGCTGGTATTCTTCGACGTCATCATATTCCTTGTCCGAGTCGTCACTGGTCTCATCAGAGTCTGACTGCGAATCACTGAGGTCCATTTGGGCGATACCTCTCTCTGGCGTGGGACTCGTTGCTGGGTTATAAGGCGTGGGTGTGCTAGATGAAGACGAGAAAACACGCTTTGGTGTCTGGGGCGAGATGTGGTCGTACGCCTGTTGAGGCGCGGTCAAATTTCGGAAGCGTGGCTCGGCAGGAGACGAAAACATTGGCGACGGCCCTCGTGGTTGTAATGGCTGTTGGGGCGTTGTTGGTGCAAGCTGGACACTTGATCTCCGAGGAGGTGGCGGTACAGGTTGTGAAGGTAACGACATAGCCAAGCTTTGTAGAGGTGGCTGGATACTAGAGTGGCGTTGGAACGTGTTGGGACGAGGCGTCGCCAAGGGCTGTGAAGTAGGATGGCTAGCAAGTGGCGAGCGCGTCCTAGGTGGGAGCGCAGGAATGGGTGGCGGTGGCGGTGAACCCATCATGTAACTGCGTGGACTAGATGGGTCGCCTCCGCCTGGTCCACCTCCTGCTCCTGTTCCAAGCGGTCCTCCGTAGTGTGGAACGGGTGCATGGAGTGAAGGAGTGCTAGACTGCAAGCGAGCGGTGAGCAAGGAGGATTGGTTGTTGGGCCGTGGGATGAACAAGGGTGAGGTTGAAGAGGGCTCGTTGGACGGGTCGCTGAATGGGTTGGCTTCCTGCTCGTCTTCATGTTGGTGGTGAAGATAGGACTTTGGTACAGATGTAGGTGCGAACGTGTTGGATGCAGAAGGCCTCAGCGACGAGGGGATCGTCTGGCTGCGGACATGCGGCAGGTGCGTATTAGTGGACGAGAAGGACGAGGGTGAGAAAGTCGAGGGCGAGTTGGCCGACGAGGAAGGCGCTGAGGTCGTGTGCTGGAACCCGTTGTGCACAGCAGCAGCCGCGGCAGCTGCGATGAATGACGGTGACGTGGCAGATTGGGAGAGATGGTGGTTGGAGGGCGAGGTGGACTGTAATGAAGAGGCATTAATGATGTTGTTGCTGTGATTGTGTACAGGTGGTCTAGCAGCCGGGATGGGTGGTGTTGACGAGGCATTAGAAAACGAGTTGGCGGCAATGGTTGCAATCCCGGCCGCGGCCAGGGATATAGGTTTGCGCGGCGGGATGGGTGAGGAAAGAGTGGATGGTTTGGGCGGAGGAGAGGGGGCGGGTGCCTTGGGAGCAGATCCTGATCCTGGCGCTGTTCCTGGGATGGGTGGTGGAGGAGGCGGATGGATGGCAATTGAGCTTGCATTGTTCTGTGCGTGTCCCTGTGCTCCTCCTGTGATGGCCTGGGTGACTGAAGCGAGGGTGCCTGGCTGGATGACAGTCGACCTGCGGGATGGAGGCACCGGTGGAGGGGGAGCTCTGTTCATGGTGAAGAAGGTGAGGAAGGGGGGGAGATTGGGCTGATGAAAGTGAAGAAAGAAGAAGAAGTACGAGAAGAGGAGGAGGAGGAGGAGGAAGAAGAATGGAATGGAATGGATGGAACACCCAAAAATACGTATCGCTTCTCTCTCTCTCTCTCCATCAGTGAGACAAACAGAATTGCACGTCTGTGGCGCATGGCTCATATTTCTGGAGGCAGTCCCTGACATGGAAAAAGAAGCTTTTTGCGAGTGCCGAGCAACACGCAGACAACGCCCTGGTGTTGCTGTCGTCCCGCTCACGACAAGTCGGGCATGGATGGACCATGTATGGAGCATGGCCCGGGTGTCCTTGCTCCAGCCGTAGTTTGCCTCTCGACCCGTCGCACCATCGGCGGCCATTGGTGTGTTGATGAATCTGACACCTTCTGTCCACTCTCCCAGCTGAACACACCAATAGGCCCGCTTACCCTTGAGCACACACACACCTCGTTGTTGCTTGCACTCGTGCAGAGTGTGCCGAGGGTACGTGTGTCGGTGCTTGAGGGTAGGATGGGTGAGATGGATGGCCATGCTCGTAGTTGGCTGTCCCTCGGCCCTGTTTCCCTCCCCAAAGATTAAAAATCAAAAGGGTGCTGATGCCATGTTTTCATTTTCCACTCTTTGTTCTCCTTCCCCTCTTCTCCTCCCAAACATATCATTTCGCCTTTGCTTGTCCCCGTCCAGTCTCCACATCATCCCTTTCTCACAGTATCCACAAGGATGGACATGCACACCCAGCACCATCCTCACCACCACCACCACCGCCATCCTCACTCGAACCATGTCTGCCAACACTCTCATGGACACTCGCATGCACACCCTCCCTGCCACTCCCACAGCCACATGGACAATAACACCGAGGTGACCATCTACCCTTCCCCAGCACCATCTCCTCGCCCGGCGGGCCTGCGACTCTCACTCACCCTCTCCAACAACAAGGTCGATGTCACCTCCCACCGTCCAATATCTTCCTCCTCTTCCTCCTCGTCCTCCTCTGCAGCCTCCACCACAACCTCCTTCTCATATCCCTGTTGTGCGGCAGTGGGTCTCGGGGCTTCCCAATGTGCCTCCCCAACCTCCATAACCAGGGACGACTTTGTTTCAGTATCAAGTAGCAGCAGTATGGACTCTGGAAAGGACAAGCGCTCGTCCACCTCCCTAACGTCCATCACTCTGGCCAGAGCCAACCATCGGATGTCATCGTCTTTTTCTTCTTCGAACTGCTGTTGTTGTGTCTCACCTAACCAGCGACCACTCTCAAAGGAACAAAAGCGATCCTCATCCACCTCACCGCCTTCCTCACCCTCCCCTGCCGACACCATTGCGAAACAACCATCCCCGACACTTGCCACCGTGCCCGGCATCACAGACGCCTTCCAACAACTCGACCCTGCGTCCCAATGGGTCCTGCTCACAGAGCTCGTCAACAAGTGCTCGACCTCCCAACTCACCTTCCTTACCAACATCATTGCCCCCAAGCTCAAGCGCGATTTCCTACACGACCTGCCTCTCGAGCTTGCTCACCACATCCTGTCCTTCATTGACGACCCGCGCTCTCTCGCCCGTGCGGGCCAAGTGTCTCGGTTCTGGCATCATCTGATCGAGACCGAGGACTGGGTCTGGCGAGCTCAGTGCATTCGCATGTTTGGGCCCACGTCTTGTTCGTCGCTGCCTAGTCCCAAATCGTACATTGCTCCGCCTACCTCCTATTTGTACACCACGAGCCCAACCTCGCTCGATGCCGTGTCCAGCACCCTCAAGAGTCTGTCCAACTCGCCCTCGTCACTGTATAGCCATCAGCAGCGATCGCCGGGTTCTCTTTCCTCCCAGTCGTCAGCCCAACCATCGCCCTCATGGCTCAATACCCTCGACCCCCTCGCATCTTTACCTTCAACGTCCTCGTCGACAGGAGCCACGGCTTCAACAACGCTCAGCAGTGCTGCCACCACCAATGTGCTGTCGTCCATGCTGCTTTCCAACCAACCTTATTCGCCCACATCCTCCTCAATGTTTTCTTCCTCTACTACTTCCTCCTCCTCAACACATCTCCCGTCTGTACCGTCTGCCGCTGCAGCTGCAGCTGCGTTATTGAGCAACTCCTCCCTGCTTTCATCCTCTTCTTTGACCTCTCCCTCCTCTTTGGGCCTAGTCCCAAAGCTCCCAAATGCGACTAGTGCGATGATGACATCGCGAATTGTACGATCCTTGGAAAACATCAAAGCCACCGCTTTGTCTTCCTCTTCGTCTTTGTCGTCGTCGTCGACTAGTTCACCGTCGACAGTGTTAGGGGCAACAGAGACGAACTATG
Source organism: Podila verticillata NRRL 6337 (assembly GCA_000739165.1). Classification (NCBI taxonomy): domain Eukaryota; kingdom Fungi; phylum Mortierellomycota; class Mortierellomycetes; order Mortierellales; family Mortierellaceae; genus Podila; species Podila verticillata. The sequence goes on along the minus strand of KN042416.1, from coordinate 1,292,752 downwards.
GACATGACTATGAGATCACGACAGGAGAAGCAAGGGGAGGAAGTGCTAGGCAAGGTCGTAGCACGTTCCACCCGTCGAACACAAAAAGCACAAGCACAAGCGCAACAACATCTTGCAGGGCTGGGACGATGGCGGTGGCACAAACAACGGCAAACATGCACAACGAAAACAACAGTAACAACAACAACAACAGACAAGCACAGAAACAACCTTTGCGATTACGTACACAATTGCATCACTTGGCCAGCAACCGCTTGCAGCCACATCACCATTCTTCGTCGTACAAGGCCTACTTCAAACGCAGGTTCATGATTGACCGCAACTGGATCTCGGGCCATCACAGTTTGATCTCGTACACGACACCCGAGACGGGCGTGGTGACCTCGCTGCAGTTTGACCACCACCATATCGTGGTCGGTTGTGACAATAGCCGCATCCAGATCTTTGAGACCACAACGGGACGATCGCTCCGGACCTTGCAAGGCCATGCGGGGGGTGTCTGGGCGCTCGAGTTTGTCAAGGGCGTGGGTGCTACGGGCGAAAAGCTTTTGGTCTCGGGAGGATGTGATCGGTAAGTAGAAGGGCAGGTTTTTTTTTTTTTTTTTTTTTACATGGGATCATAATATCTCGGGAAATTTTCATTAACTAACGCGATGGCTTTATCTCTTGTGTGGGAAAATAATAACATAATAGAGAGGTCCGTGTCTGGGATATGAACACGGGCCAGTGCCTGCAGGTCATGTCCGGGCACACGGGCACGATCCGGTGCATGAAACTAATCCCGAGTCAGAACCTGGTCGTGACGGGCTCTCGCGATGCGACTTTACGTGTCTGGGACTACACCACAGGCGAGCTGAAGCACTTGCTACAAGGCCATCGGGACTCTGTCCGCTGCATCGACATCCACGGCGACCTCTTAGTCTCGGGCTCGTACGACTGCACCGCCCGAGTGTGGTCGCTCAAGACGGGTGAGTGTCTGTTTGTGCTCCAGGGACACTTCCAGCAGATCTACTCGATTGCGTTCAACGGCGAGTACATTATCACGGGGTCGCTCGACTCGACATGTCGGCTGTGGTCGCCCACGACGGGAACCTGTCTGGCGAGCCTGCAAGGGCACACTCAGTTGGTGGGGCAGCTGCAGGTGTCTGGCGACGACCATCTGATGACTGGAGGAGGGGATGGGTTCGTGTACCTCTGGAACCTCAAGACGTTCAAGTGTCTGTACCGGGTCCAGGCACACGATCAGTCGGTTACCTCACTGTGTTTTGACGCAAAGCGGATTGTCACTGGAGGGAACGATGGAGCGGTCAAGTTGTGGGACCGGGCCACGGGCAAGTTTATTCGGCTGCTCACCAAGACGGATGCGGCGATCTGGAGGGTGGCGATCTGTGAGGAGCGGATCGTGATGTGTATGCAGAAGAACGGCAGGACCGCCATGGAGATCATGTGCTTTGACTCGGAGGCGCCTGTCATTGAGAGTGATCACTGCCGTGATGACACAGGGGGAGGAAGTGCGGGAGGAGCGTATGGATCGTTGCCCACTTCGTTATATGGCGGTGTGGTCCCGAGCGGAATGCATACAACAACGTCGACGTGGTAGTCGGATCCGTAGCCGCGTGCTAGAGAACTTGCGTCTGTAGCCTTTCATCAATAAGGCCTCAAACGTATTACTCAGTCCAGAATATCATTCGAACGCCTTTCATACAAATATGGCCAATTCTATTTTATTTTTTTATACTCAACTGTCATTGGAAGGCGACAAAAAAAAAAAAAAAAAAAAAAGGGAAAATATATATTACTTGGCAACCAGACCAAGCGTCTCAAACACTTTCAAGATCGGGTCCTCGCTCTGGTGTGCAGGGTGAGTCGGGTCCAGGATGCTCTTGAACGCATCACCAGCCTCCCCCTCGTCTTCACCCGTCAAAACCTCGACATTCACTCGTTCAACAACAGCACCCGCAACACCTACAGATCGAGTCGATAAGTGACTTGCTCCCGACAGCGTCCTTTGCATACCGGTCCCACCAGGCGCTACCGTGGTGAGGGCGGCGTGACTCAACGATACAACCGATGACGACGCTGAGGACGACGACGAGCTGTCCTTGCTTGGATCATGTGCCGAGGAGATCTTGAACAAGTGGTTGCCAGAGAGCGGGTCTACCATCGTCTTGATCTTGGCGCCGCTCTTACGGATAGCTTCCGTGACACTGGCGCTCAGCGGGTCCAAATGACTCGACAGTGTAGCGCTGGCGGATCCCAAAGGACCCAGATGATGGCCGAGGGTCCCTGATCCAGCTGCAGCCTCCAGCGCTGCAGTGGCCGTCAAAAGCGCTCTAGATCCTGTGTTCCCAGAGGCAGAGATGCTGCCGGGCTGTGACAACGTTGCAGAAACACTGGCCGGCGCCATGTTGGACGGCGAAGAGTTCATGGACGACACGGACGAGTTGGAGGTGGACATGGTCGAGTCTGAATTCGCTGCTGAGGTTGCTGGTGAAGAGGCCAAAGATGCAGACAAGAGCGACACGGTCACAGGCTCGGCAGGCGTGGTCGTTGCAGTGGTTGCAAGTGCCTTTTGGAGCCCGCGATGCGCTGATGCCACTCCCGATCCCGAGCCTGAGCTTGAGCCTGTTCCAGTCCCGGTAGAAGTACTCATCATCAAGTCACTGGGTCTTCGAGCAAGAAGAGGGCGTAGTGTTGGAGACCCGGAGACTGAGATGGCTGGTGAGGAAGCTTCCACCACAGACTTTGCTGAGAAGGGTGCAATAGGCTTTTTGCACAATAGTTGGCGGCATTGGATCAGAATATGGAGCCACTTGATATACCTGACCACCATTGCTTCCAGTCTCTGCAGCGCAGTAAGCTGTGGCCTGCGTGACTCGGTTGGAGGCTGTTTTCCTGATCTTGGTGGCGTGCCTTGCATCTTGGCCTTAATCTTGTCCTTGATCCTGACACGACGACCCCCCTGAACCGCAGTAGCCGAGGAGGATCCACTCGTGATTGAGGCGCGATCCAGATTTGTCGTTTCGTCCTCGTCATGCGCCAAAGGTGAGGATGCTGGTTTTTCGTACGTGACAGGGCCTACGTACTCTGGGTCCAATTCAAACAGGATGACAAGATCAGGGTCTGGGTCCAGATCCGGATCATACTCTTGCTCCTTGTCTGGCCCATAGATGATGGATGACTCGGAAATCATGTTGACAATCTGCCGGTCGATTCCCACTAATTCAGTCCGTGGAGAGAAAAATCAAAACGGGACATCAATATTCAAATTTCTAACAATGAACAAAACTTGCCGACAAAATTAAGAAATGAGACAACTTACACTTGGACTCGCTCAAAGACCTCTCTGCCTTAACTGTGAACGTACTCGGCAGCGACGCCCTTTTTTCGGCATCCATTAGAACTGGTGACACGGCAATCTTACGCTTCTCCATCTCAACAATTCCCTTTCGCACTCGCTCGCGGAACAGAGCCTCTGCCAGGGCCAGCCTCTGCAGACGACCTTCACCCAACTGACTCTCACCTCCTTGAAGAAGGGGTCCCGAAGGATCTTTACCATTTCCTCCCTTGGTATATACAAACTCGATGAGCAACTCAGTCGCCATCTGGATGGTGAGGATTCGGAACCGATGCGCACCAGACTCTGCCTGTCCACAAATAATGTCCATGAGTCGGTCAATCAGCTCGTCTCTGGTCTGGATCACGGGGCCGATATGGCTTTGATCATGGATCGATGCCGCTGTTTGGTCATCATCCGTGTCAGTCTCCTGTACAGGTCTTCGTGGCGGCAGTTGAGGTGGGGTGTTGTTACTGCCCTTGTCTTTTTCGTGGTCTGCTGATTCCTCATCTGAGAACGGAATATTATCCTGGTAGGTTGATCCGGTCACTCTGTCCTCCTTGGCCGTGAACACTGGTCGCAGCTCTTGACCAAATTCGTCATCTGTGCGCACGTCTCCTGTGGAGGATGTCGGTGGCAAGATCGGCCCCAAAATCGAGGAGGCCCTGCTTCTTCGTCGGATTCTTGTTGATCTTGGCTTGGCGCCTTCACTCACTGGAGGAGCTGAGTCATTCTCCATGGAGTGATTTCGAGACATAACACGGGAAGAAGGGAGGCTGCTGGAAAGGTGAGATGACGGTGGAGGATGTGTCGACCGTGGAAGCGATAGCGGTCCGACGGCTTCAAATTCCGAAGTAGGTGTAGGGAGACCTTCCGAGGCCAAGAGTTCCTCGGTCTCCCGAGATTCCTCGTCCTCTTCTGTTTCGAATAAGGGAGACTCTGTCTTGGTTCTCATCCTCGCTGCTGATGTTCCTGCACCGCCGAACAAACTGACTCCTGTTGACCCCTGGGCTCCAAAATGGCGGATCACTACGCCTCCTCCTCCTCCTCCGTTGCCAAGGCTATTGATGCTCATAATAGAGTCTGAGGATCTTTCTCGGGACATGAGCGCTCCTCCATATCCAGGTTTCGGGTTTGGCGCTGAAGATGTCAAGTTGCCCTACAAAGATGAATAAAAAATTAGTAAGAGCCGAATCAAGGGTGATACAACAAACTCGGGCCTTGACGAACCATCAGTAGCCGGCTCTTCAGCAGTCGCTGGGGGTATACGTCTGTCCCTAGGAGAACATCAGGCATTACGCCTAATGATGATGAACAGGACGGATTAGGAACTGTATCTCAAAGGTAATACGTAAACAACTAGCCCCATGCATACCTGGATTCCTGCCGGTGAGATAGATCAGAGCCATGGCTGGTAGGACAAGTCGATCATTGTCAGTGTGGGCCAAGTATTCGAATATTGAAATTTTGTATGGGTTGCTCCCTGATGGTCCTGGATGATTTTCTTGTTGTTGCTGTTGTTGATGTTGATGCTGTTGATGTTGTTGTTGTGGTGGTTGTTGTTGCTGCTGCTGAAGACGATGTGTCAAAAGTGTGTTCGAATGGGTAGTGAGTGGAAGAAATGATTCTGCGGCAGCTGGGCTGCTCCCGAGCAGTCCAAATGAGTGGAATTTGGAGGTTACAGGGCTGGCTGGTCGACTAGACTCTGGTGATACAGACTGTTGACCAAGCATGAGCGGCAGCGGTGTTGGGCGATGGTGTAGTATTGGCTGGGGATTATGCGAAAATTGTTGGCTCGAAAATAAAGTGGAGGTCAAAGCGCTGACCAACGGTGCATGCTTGAGGACATGAAAAGCGTGCAGCATTAAAGACAACGCGACCAAGGGTAGTAGTTTTGAAGTCTATTCGGCAAAGCATAGGTTCAATTAGCAGCTTTCAAATTTGACAAAGATCAACACCATAGAGACGGACAAAAAAATGAAAGTGTGGACCTTACGGATGTTGTTTTGCTGTTCGCTGAAGCAGAGGCGTTTGCTGTGAGTAGGCTGTCCAGATACATTGGCCTCAAAAGTCGGTTCAGGAGGTTGGATATCAGGATCTTGTTGATTTTGGGCGCATCCAGCTCGATAATGTCGTTGACGTAGTAGAAACAGTCCATGTGCTCGGCAAGGTAATAGTTCATCCTTGAGAACTCTCCTTCTCTAGAGAACATAAAGTCGGAAGAATGTGTTAAAATGAGGTACAAAGTGCCGAGTGATAAAGTCTCTGGCTGCGGAGATAATTATTCCGTGTGATTAGAATCGGATCTTTACCCTGGGTGAAGAAGCATGTCGTTAACTGTTGTGCCGTAGTTTCCAATGAACCAGACCAGATTTGAAAAGTAGGTTGTCGTGGTCCGATCCAAAATAAAGTCCTGCATTAGTTTGTCGTTGACACTGTACACGTTCAGAGTAATGACTCGTACTGCTATCCTGATCATGCTCTCCTCATGGTTGAAGAACTTGATCGCCTCCGAATATCTACGTTTTCAAAGAGATACAAAAAGGTCAGAGAGGAAAGCTCCTGTTTCCATCTTACCCAACGGCCCTTTGAGTCACCCCTTACAGTGGAAAGTCGTCTAGGTGCTCGTTGAAGAAAAAGTAGATGGTGTCCTTGGAGAGTTTGAAGGACAGCGTGCGCAGTAGATAGATGTAGTAAGCCAGGATCTCGTCGTTGGAAAAGTCGTATCGCAGTCCAATGACCTGGTTCACGTAATTATTTGATAGGAGGAAATCTATGCCATGATGAACGGATCAAAAGTGAGGTGAGTACCTGCTCCTCGCCTTTCGTGTTTGCTTTTTACTATACGCGAAAGACGACGGTCTTGCTCTTACATAATGATTCCCTGGAGCGGACATTTTCAAACATGATATTGAGGGTTTGCAGCACTTGTACGATCAATGCCCCGTCGTTCTTGCTCTGCAGGATCTTGAGAAAGTGCCAGTGGACATTTTGTTCAAAAAAGTGCCTATTTTTTCGATTGCGATGCAAACAACAAAGGGATCGTGCCTGCTTTTAGTCACCAACCCTCCTTTCGTCTCGTTTGCAAGATACGCTGCTGACCCATAGCCCCACAAATAGAAAGGGCTGTCGAATATCGAACCATGAAGGTCTGCTTGGATCTCCTTTTCCTTTCCTTGTTCTGCCTTTTCTCCGTTCGCATTGTTGTGGTTGTGTATGCGCCTTCACTCCCTCGCCAAGATCCTTGCTTTTTTGGCATTTTTTGTGTCGTTTTCTGTTCCTGCCGATGATGCTCGTGGCTGTCCCTGCCCCTGTCTTTGTCGCTTTCTATCTCCCAGACTATCCCTTGTCCAAGATGCCGAATTTTCATTTCTCTTTTTGTGCCACCTTTTGCACTCTTTCCTCATGTTGTTCATCGTCCTCGAGTGTCGTTCGTCGTCCTCGGATGTAGCTGTCCATGTCTCTTCATAGATGTTTTCTTACTCGAGTAAGAGGGGGTCGTGTTGATCCCCCCAGATCAAGAGCTGGGTCAGTTCTTTGAGACAGGTGATGATGCTGTCTTCGTGCGCATCCCCTGGAAAATGCTGCAGCTGTTCACATAGGACTCTATTCCGGAGGAGGGAGTTTGTCAGTCATCATGCGATTTGTTGTGCACTAAGTGGGAGCTCTTACGGATCAAACAAACACTTATTTTGGGAATGTGTATGGATATCATGCATGGGGGGTTGAGCAAAAGGAAAACAAGTAACGAAATACAAGATGAAGGAGACGAGACGAGAAGAGTGAGAGAGTGCGAGAGTGAGCCAAGATGTGATGGGAATATATCCATTTGGGAAAATGCTCACCCAGCCCATGCACTGTGGGCCAGGAGGCATGGATGGATGGATAGAAATGATATGCATGGTGTGAAACTAGGGAGCGAGGCAACCAAAAGGGCAAGCCAACGTCTTTTTTGTTGTTCATGGTGTCTATTGGCGACGCCACGCCGGCCTTCTTCTTCCTTACTCCAGAGCTGTGTAGGTGGTCACTATAAAACTGTTGCCATGTGTCATATATGCGAGTGCGAGTGGACAGCAAGGTGGGTTGTGTATGGTGTTTTTTGTGTTGTGCTGTGACAAGGGTATGATTCTCTGGCGCATACTTTAGGTTCTCGAGGCTGAATCGTTCTGGCTTTGGCTTGCTCCAAAGCAGGTTGAACATGGTATGTATGTGTGAATGTATGGTGGGTAGAGCTTCCTGGGGTGGGAGGAGTGTGAATGTGTGTGTATGTGTGTGTGGTGAGAAGGTGAGGTGGTTCAAGCAATGATCGCCCCGTCTTGCCCTCGTGTCGAATCCAGCGAGAAATGGGAGGTTGGGTGCCGGAGACGTTGAGTGAGAGAGTGGAGAGAGTGGAGAGAGTGGGCGTGAGTCGGGTCGGTGGGTTGTGAAGATGAGGGGATGAGTGTGAGAGGGCGAATAATGTCGACGACGATGAGAGAAAGATTGACAGAGAGAAAGAGGCGAGTGAGTGGCGAATTTGGGCAAAAGGGAGGGCTGGTATGGCCTTGTCGTGTCTTGCGTGCGGCGGAGAGCACGAGCACGAGCAAACAAAAAAATAACGAGTGAAGGCGTCTGTCGCAGATTCGAATCAAGTCGAGATGAGCACAGTCCAACCCATTATTCGATGCCTCTCGCACATCCCATCGTCTCCGTTCTGTCGCTGCACAAAAGCCTGTCACCATCCATCACTCTCTTTGCTCCTCTATCCACGCACAGTAAACGTGGGCATCTCTGTCTCTGCTGTGCAATCTGTCCTGTCTTGCCCCAATACTCGTCTAAACCACACGCACACCACTCTCTCACTGTCACCTCTCTCGCCGACTGCACTATTCGCCTCTTTGTTCCTGGAAGTTGGAAACCTTAATCGGCACTGGACCCATTTCTCATTCGAACAGCAGTCAAACATCTTTTACTCTTACTCTCTCGCTCATTATCCATTCATCCTCCCATCCCATTCAGTAATTAATTCACTCGCAACCAACGCCACACAACACTCGACGCCATGTCTACCGTACCAACCTCTCCTCCTCCCATCAACACATCTAAGCTGCTCACCCAGGACTTCTTTCCAGGGGATCACTCCATGGCCCATGGCTGCCCCCACATCAAGCCACACAAACGCGCGGGCGAGATCTTGAGCAACTACCAGGTCCTCACCCGCTATAGCCTCCACTACAAACACCGCCATGCTCTCGGCATCCTCCCTCCCGCCAAGAAGCGACCCAGAAGCAACGAGGTAACCTTGATTTTTTTATTAGGTTAGAACTCTCCACACGTAATACGAGTGCTGTTGGATCGATCAAGGAGCCTTCTTTGTCGTTGTACGTGGGTGCTTATGGTAGACATCTATTCACCTTGGAGACAACACTACACCAATGGACCTTCCGAAGGGTTGTTCCTCTTGAAGCAATATTCTGGTCCTTTGTTTATTTGTTCTCCACAAAAAAAAAGAACTAACCTCTCTCATCTCATCCCTTGAACACAACAGGATCAAAGCGCCCCCAAAACGCCACCACAATTGCCCACTCCAGCCTGTGTGATGTGTCCAGCTTCCTTGGGCAGGATCCATGCCTGTCTACACTGTGTCTTTGTCGGATGCTGGAAGGGTGAACATGCCCAAACACATGCCCAGGAGACAGGACATCCTTTTTGTAAGGCGCTTCTAGTTCAAGGTGTCTGGGTGTGTTCTTCTATCCCATTGTGCTCATGAAGTTTCTTCCCTTGCCTTTGACTTAGCAATGGAGATCAGCCGTTGTGCGCTGTACTGCAGTCAATGCAAGGATTTTGTGTACGATCGGGATTTTGATGGAATTCATAACATTGAGACGGTGCGCAACTCAGAGATCATTTCTATGATTCAAGGTAAAATATCTATTGTTGAATCTTGCATGAACTTTTAAGGCCTTCTGACCAAAACTCGTTTGGTTTACTTTCATGTAGAACCAGGACAAAAGCGACAAAGATATTCGAAATGGCATGCAGGCAACAAGGAAGCCGCCATCATCCGAGCAGGAACCAAGCCCAAGATCTGTCAAGGTAGGAGATCGGGACTCTCCGTACACTGCATGCGTTCCTTGGCTTGATCAATTAAAATGACATTTCTAAATCTCATATGCACTTATTCGCGTGTATTTCTTGACGACCATAGGACTGCGCGGTCTCCGCAATATGGGCTCAACTTGCTTCATGAACGTCATTCTCCAATGCTTTATTCACAACCCACTGTTGCGGGGTTACTTTCTCAGTGACCAGCACAGCTCGAAGCGATGCGAGGTCAAGGGCGACTGCATGGGATGCGAGATGGATCAGCTCTTCACTCAGGTACCATCAATCAACTGGCCTTTAATACTTTGTAATACACCTTTCAGCAAATTAACCGTTTGTAATTTGTTCATTAGTTCTATTCGGGAACCAAGACGCCCTATGGACCATGCAGCTTTTTACACACCATGTGGATGTCGTCTTCAGAACTGGCTGGATATGCACAACAGGATGCTCACGAATTTTTCATCAGCGCCTTGAACCAGATCCACGCCAAGTCACCCAGTATGTTTTTCTGTTGTTTGTGAAATTGTATCATTGTACTTCACATCCTGACCTTTTTTTTTTCTACTCATCAATTAAGATACCAAGCTGCACCATTGCAGCTGTGTGATCCACAAGACATTTGCTGGAGTTTTGCAATCGGATGTGACCTGCCTGAACTGTGCCAATGTGACTTCGGCGTTTGATCCGATTCTCGACATTTCATTGGACCTGAGACCCACCCGGCGGAGCAAATCCAACGGTGTCAACAAGGTGCGAGGGGTGGATGAAAAGAACGACGGCCCCAACTCGCTAGCAGATTGTCTGGATCGATACACCCATCCCGAGAAATTGGGCACAAACGAATACAACTGCAGCAAATGTGGCAAAACTGGCCAAGAGGCGACCAAGCAGCTGTCTATGAAAGTCTTGCCACCAGTTTTGAGCTTCCAACTGAAGGTATGGCCTCTATATAATATGAGGATCTAGTTCTGCATCAGAGAAATGACGAGGAGCTAACATGAACCACTTTGTGGACAATAGCGATTCGAGCACTCGATGGGAGCATCCAAGATTGAGACTAAGATCAGGTTCCCGGCCCAGCTGGACATGACTCAGTATACCACCTCCGCACGGAAGTTGAAGAAGAACAAACTGGCTGCACTTAAGCTCAATGGAGGATCTGAAACTGGATCACCCTCGACACCATCGTCAAGTTCATCCATGTCGTCCGTGGCTTCGGCGTCAGCTGTTCTGGAGCCTATTCCAACTTATGTGTACAACTTGTTTGCAGTTATCAACCATCAGGGCAAAATGGACACTGGACACTACACTGCTTTTGCCAAGCACCGTGGAGAGGTATACCTCGTCTCTTTATTTTGTAGGACATTTTTAGATCGTGGTCCTATAAAGCATGGAACTAACATTTGTTTTATCTGTCAATATGTAATTAGTGGTTCTCACTGGATGACCACAAGGTGACTCTTGCGACTCAAAAGGAGGTTTTGGACAGCAAAGCGTAAGAACCACAAACATAACAAAGACCTTTTCTGGACATAATGATGTATTCTGTGATTCTCAGTCTAACTTGTTTGTCCACATCTTTCAAATTCGACTGCTTAATAGATATATGCTCTTCTATGTCAAACAGACTCTTGACTACGACTTCCCCAACGCCGTTCGAGACTAAAAAAAAACAAGAACCCTTAAATAAAACTCAAATAAGAAAATAGCCGCCACTTCGAGATGGTAGACACCATCTTTGCTTTGATCAGCACCCTGTTTTGTTTTTGTGTTCCACAGATCGACATATAAAGAAAAACGTTTGCAGATGTGCACGTTGCCACCAATGCGCATAAAATGTCTTTTTTTTTTTTTTTTTTTTTTTTTTTGTTGGCTTCTTTTTTATACAACGATCTCACATCCTCGTGCGCAGAAATTTTGGTGTTTGTGCGCATCGACAAACTAAAGGTGTCCCCCAGCCAATGTCAAGCAGGCAACTTGGCCATGTTTTTTCTCGCACATACGCACGAGTCGCCCGCCTCCCCTCTCGCTTTGTTGGTTGTTCTGTTGAGCGTTTTTTCAGGGCCCAATGTGAAAGTATATGAAACATACCTTTGTGACAATCAAAATACACGTTTTGGAGGAAGGGTGCTCCCAACTCTTATCTTCATTCAGCGGTCTCTTCTTTTTCTTGGTATTCGCTTTTTATATATATATCTTGATCCGTGCAATATTAAATATACTCTAACGGCTTCTTTTGGTATGTTCATCTTTCTTTTCTATCTTTCCATGGTCTTCTTTTTTCATTTAACCATGGATAGTACGTCCACGGCTGTACTGCTGAGCAAACCCAGCCTTCACATTGAGCTCCACGGCCGAATCTAGCGCAAAGTTGGTGTTTCTCAGGAAGGTCCGTCCGGCGGCCACCAGGTCCGCTTGCTCCTGCTCGAGCACCTCCTCTGCATGCTTGCCGTTAATAATCACACCCACGGCCACCACATGCAGGCCGGGTACCTCCTTCTTGATCCTGGCTGCATAGGGCACTTGGTAACCTGGGGCAGCCTTGATCTTTTGCTGGGCAGTGTTGCCTCCTGAGGACACGTGCAGGACATCGACACCAGCGTCACGGACCCAGTGTGCAATCTGGACCGTCTGCTCAAGCTCCCAGGAGGGACCTTCCAAGTGCTCGACACAGTCTGTGGCCGAGACTCTGAGTAGGATGGGTTTCTCGGCAGGGAAATTATCCCGAACGGCCTTGATGACCTCGAGCAAGAAGCGGGCACGGTTCTCGAGCGAGCCGCCGTAGTGGTCGGTGCGGTGGTTGGTGACGGGGGAGAGGAAGCTGTGGATCAGGTAGCCGTGGGCGCCGTGGATCTCGACCGTGTCCATGCCGGCCTTGTGGGCACGGGCCGCGGCGTCGCCAAAGGCTTGGATGATCTCCTGGATCTCGTCCAGGGTCAGCTCGCGAGGGGTCAGGTGGTGGTGGTCCCAGAGGAGGCCGCCTGTGGGGGCCACGACTTGCTCGGGCCAGAACTCGGAGGAGTCGGCCTTGTAGTAGGGTGCATGGGCTGAAGCCTATTTTTTTTTTTTTTAGTTTGTTTGTTTGTGACATGTTGAGAAGGATTAGTAATGTGTGCTAACTTTATTTTTTTTGTAAGCATTGACCCAAACAGCCGAATTGGTGAGAATCAGATAAGAAAAAAATAGTGATTTACCTTGCGACCAGCATGGGCCAACTGAATACCAATCTTGCCACCCTGAGCGTGAACAAAGTCAACGGCCCGCTTGAGGCCCGGGATGTGGTCATCGGACCAGAGACCCGCACAGCGAGGAGTAATACGGCCGTTGGGCAGGACGGCAGTGGCCTCGGCAATGATCAAACCAGGGCCATTAAGGGCATACGATCCCAAGTGGACCAAGTGAAAGTCGGTGAAAAAACCGTCTTTGGAGGAGTACATGCACATGGGAGCGACAACGATGCGGTTGGCCAGGGTCAGGTTCTTGACGGAGAAGGGTTGGAACAGCAAGGGGACCTTGTCTGCATTGGGATGTGAGGCGTCGATGGGGCCCAGGTACGATCCAATGGGGTTAGGCTGCTCGGTGTAGTACTTGGACTGGGGGAACTCGGTCTTGGTCTCGACGACGGGCTTGACGGGTTCGTAGCGGGGGTTGTTCTCGAAGGAGGGCATCTTGGTGGAAACTTGGTAGGGGTATTGGTGGTAGTTGGAAGGGTATTTGGAAGGTTAGCAAGGAAGGATGTTGCTGTAGATGTGGATATGGAAGTGTTTGCTGTGTTGAGTTGTTGAATGGGTGGATGTGAATTTTTCGGAATTGATATACCTAATTGTGACACGTTCGTGACACGTCTTTGATTAATAATCAGCGCCTAGGAAACGTGTCACAGACGGCGGTTTTGTAAATGGAAATGATTTTGAGCAGACAATAGGCTTGGTCCTTTCTCAAATATCGTAAAAATTGTGCCAACATCGACCAGGGGGCAGATTTTTGATTGGCGATTGTAGAACATCGCAATGCCTTGACCAATAGAACACAGCATCGCACTTCAAATATCGACCTCGATTTTGAGAAAGGACCAAGGCTAATGTTTTGGGCAATTAGCGGTGTAGAAGAGTACAAGTAGGCAGTGGATGCAGTAGAGCTGTCGTGTGGTCCTAATGGTGTGTGAATGAGTATGCTTTGTGCCTGGATAGTACCTATTACACTATTTCGGATGACTTTTGTGCCTGAAGTTGACGATTACCATAGGAAATAGGGACGCATGAAACCCTCGCTTGAATATTTTCCCTCTCTCCCTCTCTACTTCAAATGTTTCTCATATGCGTTTACTTGAGACAGACACATGGATATGAACAAAACCCAAGCCATCGATGCATTATTTGTCAGGTCCATGCATGATCCTGGACAATCAGTTGCTGTGACAAATGGTCTTTACGTTGTCTGCATCCCAAACGCTTCTATTTTTTTTATTATTTTTTTGTTCGGACCCATGCCCATGCTCTCGAAATTATGGGGGTAGGGGTGTGATGACGAAAGCCTCGACCTTTTCCTCGTAACTTAAGTTTAAGTTTTTTTCAAAAGCGAATTGCGTTCCGCCCACTGCCTTCCCTCAGTTCCACCAAGCTATGGGTGTGCACAACATGAGAACCACATGAGTGCATAAGTGGAGGGGCGCATCGTGCATCCTACCAGAGGGACCCGCTTTTCACCATAGCCCGTAAGAACACGGATATGAGCTCCCTCGACGCTTTAGAATGATTGGGGGTGAACGTGGAAGGCGAAGAAGTAAGTGCCTTGTTTTTTTCGTTTTTCTTCTTCTGTCTTCCATGGAATACCAGTTGCTGTGAAATAGCAACAAATAGCTCGATCGAGACATGAGAACAAAACAAGCCTCTGACAAATCGCATACCCAATTGACTCCTTTTTTTCTGAGAGGGAGCGTTTGTCTTCACTGCTCTCTTTCTCACACAATCTCACACGCTGTGGTCCAATGCGGGCTGGGACTGAATAAACCAGGATCCCAACGACTTACGACTCCTTTTTTTTGTGCTATGCACAGGGAGGCTTAGCTGCCCTGGTGCGGCCTTAGTAATGTCATCCCTGCAACAAAAAAACTATAAAAGATCGTACAAAAGACGTTCATTTCTCCATTATCATCGTTCAACATAAAGCATCATCCTCAATAGCATTGACACCTCTTGTCGCCCCTCTTCCACTTCACCACATACACACATAAGCTAAACACCATGGTCGCCACTGCCGCCCCCGTCACCATCGAGTCCACTTCGGTCGTCAAGCCCACCCACGGCGTCGTCTCCTATGCCACCGCCACCGGCACCAAGTTTGAGCAAGAGTCTTTCAAGATCACCAATAAGATCGCCAATGGCACCAACGTTGGCGACAACGTCGAGGAGGGCCCTGCACTGTTCCGCCCTTACACCGTCAAGAACCTGACTCTTGCCAACCGCATCATTGTCGCACCCATGTGCATGTACTCCTCCAAGGACGGCTTCATGAACGACTTCCACTTGGCCCACTTGGGTAGCTTTGCCATCGGTGGTGCTGGCCTCGTCATTGCAGAGGCCACTGCCGTCGAGCCCCGCGGTCGCATCTCCCCCGCCGACACCGGCATCTGGTCCGACGATCACATCCCCGCTATCAAGCGTGTTGTCGATCTTGTCCACGCCCAGGGCTCCAAGATGGGCATCCAGCTCGGCCACGCTGGTCGCAAGGTAAACAGTGCCCCTTAATCCAAAAGAGAACAGAAAATAGGGTTTCATTGGTGCAAATCGATAGCGATAACAACACCGCATTTTGTAATCAGTCCCATTCTAATCAAATGTTTCATTGGTATCGCGATTATCACAGGCTTCCGTCAAGGCCCCCTACAACACTGAATCCTTCCCTGCTTCCGAGTACTGGCTCGACGATGTTGTTGGACCCACCGCCGGCATGCGCTGGGACGACAAGCACGAGATCCCCCGCGAGCTGACCATCGACGAGATCCCCGAGGTCGTCAAGGCCTTTGCTGACGGCGCTATCCGCGCCAACAAGGCTGGCATGGACACGGTTGAGATCCACGGTGCCCACGGCTACTTGATCCACCAGTTCTTGTCCCCCGCCACCAACCACCGCACTGATCGCTATGGTGGCTCCCTCGAGAACCGTGCCCGTCTGATGCTCGAGGTCATCAAGGCCGTCCGCGCCAACTTCCCTGCTGAGAAGCCCGTGTTCTTGCGCTTGTCCGCATCGGACTGTATCGAGCACCTCGACACCCCCTCGTGGACTATTGAGCAGACTGTGGAGGTCTCCAAGTGGGCCTATGAAGCTGGTGTCGATGTGATTCACGTCTCTTCGGCCGGCAACGTTGCTGAGCAGAAGGTTTCCTACTCCCCCGGCTACCAGGTTCATTTCGCCGAGGCTGTCAAGAAGGGAGTCGAGGGTCTGGGTGTCATTGCTGTGGGTTCGATCACCAACGGCAAGCAGTCGGACGAGATTGTGGCCAAGGGCCAGGCAGATCTGGTGGCTGCCGCTCGCTCGTGGCTCAAGAACCCTGCGTTCGCTCTGCAGGCTGCCCGCGATTTGGGCGTGAAGCCTAAGTATGCCAGCCAGTACTTTGCTGCCCAGTACGTTTAGGCCGATAGGATAGAAAGTAGTGTACAGTATTTCTTTTCTTTTCTTTCCTCCTCAGCCCCATCCTTTTCCTTAAAGTTTCTTTTTTCATGCATAGCATCATACCTTCAGGACATCAGTAAAAGAACGCAAATATGCACAGCATTATACAAACTTTTTGCACCGATCACTATTTAAATTCCTTTTCTAAGCATGTTTGTAATTGGCAAGGAGAGAAGCAGTGTGGGTGAGAGAGTGAGAGTGAGAGAGATCCGCACACAGGACTGCGGCTTGGGGAGGATGAGCTGAGACTGGTTCACAGAGAACACAGACATTTTTGATTTCCGATCCACCGTTTGGCTTCCTTGCCCAGGCTTGTTGCCATGCTAAGCAACAATAGTATGTGAGTGGGCATATGGGAAGAGAAATAGATCGGGCTGAGGAGGGGGTGCATAGAGGTGCATGCATGCTGAAAGGATACCCCTGGCTCCCGTATTACACAACCATGGCGGAGTTCTTTTCAAATGCATGCTACCAATTTTGCCACTGGGAATGTTTCGTGAAAACTAAAGTCACAGGGGTGAGGCTGAAGTGCAAATTCCGACCGAAAGGGAGGCTTCCTGGCCCCGCACTCGCATGCATACAACAAGGGCAGTTTCCTCAACAACAAGGGCGCTTTCCTCAACAACTATGCTGTGTGTTGCCATTGGACTGGATGAATGGGAAGATTGAGCTATAGATGAGGCTGAGGGTGCATGAGGAACATGCGTTCGTGTAATGGACGGCCTTGGAAGGGGTGAGCGAGTAAAGAGTATCAGACGGGGCTTGGGGAGCATAGGTGAAACCGATTGAAAGAAGAGTTCCCGTACCCACACTGCTATGGTCAACATGTTGAAAGATCTCTCGGTATCCATGGTTAACAATGGATGGTGCCATTGGAACGGATTGCGGGTGAGCGATAAGAACCAAAGGTGAGGCTGGGGTGCATGGAACGCATATCTCCTGAGAGAATTTACCTGGGCAGGCCACGACGGTGGAAAATTAAGCCACGCCATTCTGGTTCGTCCTATCCAACTTTGATCCATGCATGGCATGATTATCTTTCCTACGGAGTCCTATAGAGTCCTACGGAGATGGGCAATTTCGATATCGGAATCTGGCCTGGCAATAGACAAGAAAAAAAAAAAAAGGATGCCTCACTATCTTTCGGTTTCTTTCTTTTTCTTGTTCTTTTTTGTCGAGGTCATCGTTCGTCCGTCATACCTCGAATGCAGGTCGTCTAGGCGATTCTTGCTTCACCCATAATTTGTCATTGTGAGTAAAGCGAGGAAGAAAAGGGCCAGTTGTTGCTGTTGTTATTGTTGCTATTGCTGTTGCTGTTGCTGTTGTCTCCAACAGGTCTTTGTCAAACGCGTGATCACATTTACAGTGCGATGGGAAAGTGGCACGAAGTGCGGATCGAATGGCTGCCCAAAGAAAGAAGAAAAGAGTCTCCCAGCAACAAATATAATCTGAATTACTGACTATCTATCCTTGCGCAAAGCAGCAGAGAAGGCAAAGGTGAAGATCCTTTGCTTCCATTTCGGCTTTTCTTCCTTGCTTCCCTCCTTCCCTCCTCCTTCCTTCCCCCTCTTCGCTTCCTTCTTCTTCTTCTTCTCCTCCTCCCCCTTTGCCTGTCTTAGTGCCATTCTGTTGTGCTGCTTCTTTCACAGGAACTACCTCACTTCCTTTCTCCATTCCCTCAGATCACATCCTTCTCTGCATCCATCCTTCGTTGTATTATTCCACTCGTCTCAATCTCTCTTTCATATCCATCCTCCACCATCAACATACCCTGTTATTACTTTTCATTTGTTGTTATTGTTTGTTTGCTTGCTCGCTTTGTCCCTTTCATCCGTTTTATGCGTTGTATCATACCCGTGTAACATCACTCCCCGTTGTTTCGCAGTCCCGGTGTACCATTGCCATCCTCCCTCTGCATTCAATCCAAAGCAAAAGATCGAACAACATCCAGAGGCTGGTCCTATTTGTGCATATCCACACTTGCTTTTGCATTTTCGACCACTGGTTCTTTCATCCATCACAGGCGCATTGGCTTTTCTCTCTCTTTCTCCCTCGCTTTCTTTTCCTTTCGCTACCATCCTTCTTTGTCAAAGAAGCCATCACCCATCGACAACCAGACTGCCCTCTCAATATCGCGATCAAGACTCTCGCTTTTCGTCCTACTATATCATGGACCATTCGTTGCCTGTTGTGTTCACAGTCAAGGCTGTTTATGCATACATGGCCAGAGAGAGTGGAGATCTGACACTCACAAAAGGTATAGACGAGGATAGCCCACGCCATATTAAAATACCTTCGAGCATTTTTCGCAGAACATGGCCGAAGCGATCGCGATATAAGAATATGTTGCAAATATGGCTGACAACGACAACTTTGTTCTCTCCTCTTGTCGCTTTTCTTCAAGGCGACATTATCAAAGTACATGACAATGGTATGGAATGAAGTACACCTTGATTGATTTTGCCTGCTTCCATGTATGTTCCATCAGAGGTCACTCCACTGACAAGTTATGCTCACTTTGGTTGTCCCTGGTTTTAGATGGAGGATGGTGGAAGGGTACCCTGGTCCACAATAACACCTACGGCAGCTTTCCTTGCAACTTTGTGGAGTGCATGTACGATACTTGTGCCCTGGATTGCTTGGCTGCACTTGCCGATGACCGAATTGCCAAGCGGTGAGTACTTACTCTTTCATTCTTGTCCATTTTTCCAAATAGATCACCAACCGACAGTAGTAAGGACGCTAAGGAAGGAACACTTTCACCAATTCGCCCCCTCAGTCGTCAACAACATACTCGCCAGTCATCCACAGAAACCAGGTTCGCCAAGCGAAAACCTGTGAATATAGAGGATGGCAAACGAGTAGCCACGCCCAACACACCCACCACTAAATCGCCGCACACAGGATCTAACAATGCTTCCAATGTGTCCGTATCAAATGGTAATAATCGCCCCCCTTCCTTTTTCCCATCCAAGCAGAGAGAAGGGGAAAAAACCACACAATGGACATTGGAACGGATTCAGCCACTGCGTTCGTTTTTTAGATTTTCCCTGACGGGTTCATGCAATATGGTCACTGAGATATTGACTGCATGATTTCTTATGCTTTGCTTTGCTTTGCTTTGCTTAGCCACGCCACAGATGGAACGGCGAAAGAACCCCCAGGCCATCTTGCCAGACAGTAATTTCGAGGATCGTTCGCCCACTGGAGCTACTTCGACAACCACGCCTCAGTTCCAGCGTCTCGCCCCTCGGTTTGGCCCCAGAAGAAACTCGGACGACAGCCAACGATCAGCAAAGTCACGAATAAGCCAGGCACCTAATACTAACAAGACCTCGGACCCCAAAAGAAAGAGAGATAGCGCGCCAAAGGAACCGAGCATAGCTACTAGTCCTTCATTCCCAGGGGCATACCCCTCAGAATCACCAACTCAGAAGTCGCCAATCGAAGTGACCAACCAGACTGTTTACAACCCCAACTCCTCGGAGCAACGCAAACACCAGAAACAACCAACTGAGGGTACCACGTCAGGATTGCTCAGCCCTTCAGGACCCAGCAAGGCGCCACCGGGAAGCGATAGACAGTTGAATAACCGATATTCTATGCCGAACTTAGCCGATGGATTACATCAAAAGAGTGCTCTAGAGACTATTCAACAACGGGACCGCTTACCAGCTCCAACGTCTCCTCTCACACCCGGTCGAATGCAACCTCAAGGATCTGCCGCTGTTGGACCTCGAGTCTCTGGGACACAAAGTGCATATAACTTACCAAAGGGTACGAGAGTCCCTGAATTGGACGAATTTGGACTTCCCAAGGTGGATCAGGCCCATTTCCGCCATGGCCACAACAACTCTGAAGGTGCGCCGCAGCATTTCCAGCCTGGAATGATGCCTCGTTCAGCTACAGAGTACCACTCACAGAGCTTTGTTGGATCACAAATGCCTGTTCATCCCATCCACGCAGGCTGTGCACCGACAAACAATTCTTGTAGCTCGGGTCAGCTCTATTTGCAGCAACAGCAACAACAACTTCATCTCCAACAGCAGCAACTGCAGCAGCAACTGCAGCGCGGGCACCGTCACAGCATCGCCAACATCCAACCCTTCCAGCCTAACCCACCAATAAGCAAGTCAGAGCTTTCGCTCGAGAACCTCGCAAAGCACAATAGATCGCAAAGCACGCTGGTGGCAGAAAAGCCAGGTCCAAGTCATATGATTCATGGCAGGAGCAGGAGTCAAGTGAATCTTCGACCTGAAGGCAGTGCAGCCTTTAACCCTTACGACCACCAGTCATATCTTCAGCAGCAACAATACTGGCCGATGCAACAACAAGGGTATGCGCCAACGCGCGTCCTTAGTCCTAGTATCGTCATCCCTCCACAACCCAGACCGCCGTTCAATTCGCATTTGAACCCTGGCATGTTCCCTGATGATTCAAATGCTATTCCACCCGCAACATATCGACCCTATTTATACTCACCCGACACACCCACCTCTGCATCCACTGCCACCTCGGTCTTGGGAGATCTGGCCAGTCCTACTAGTGCAGGCACATCCATGTCTCGGGCTTCTGTCCTTAGTGGGGGGCTCTGGGAACAGCGACGAAAGAGCGAAGCAATGGTGCGTCCCAAGTACACCACGTCCACTTTCTCAACACGCCGTTTCTCGGGCGACACCAACCAACTCTTGGCGTCTGTGACTACCACCACCGTGAGCGCGGTCCCATCCGCGACACTCCTGACTTCCACCTCGTCTATGGAACCAGGCACAGCCGATATCGACATGAGCGTCTATGCGGCCAAGAAGCCCAAGACAACTTTGATCCGGGCCTTCAAGCAGATCTTGAACCCGAAGAAGGTGGCGGAAAAGGACGCGATCAAGAACAAGAACGACCACTTTGCTTGGGTCGAGATGCAGAAGTCACTCAAGCGGGTCAGTTCTCCGGATCCATCATTAGATAATCCGTTCTTTACCACGCCCATCGCGAACGGTGCTAATTCAAACACGGGATGTGTTGGTATGGACGAGTATTCGCACCAGGATCCGTTCGAAGTACTCAAGCGGAGCCATGTCATGCGGGACGCGGCACCGACGGGAACTTCTCTAGACTTTGGTCCAAGTGCGTTTGTGCAGGTCGACAAGGTCGCACGGAACATCAACCAGCGTGGGACTCACATGACTCCACAACTCTTGTCCCAAAAGTACCTCACTCGTCCCTACTCCAAGTCGCCCCTATTTAAGCTCCGAGTGCTATTTGTCTGGGTCAGCGAAAACATTCGTCTCGAGGGTGGGCCCATGCGCGATGTCTCTGGCGGGCGGTACAAGTTGGGACCGGCAGGCGATCATCTCGCAGCCGTAGCAGCAGCGCAGGCTATGGGTGGTCCTGCCTCTGCGGTTAACTCTCCCAACAGTCGACCTACATCTCTTGTGCCACCGGCAGCTGTATTCATGACAGGCATTGAAGAGTACTCGCGCGGATTCCTGCAAGAAGACTCTCCCGAGCTGGCGCAGGACGTGCTGACGAGTCGCAACTGCAAAACCGGTGAGGGGTTCGCCAACTTGTTCGCGGAGATGGCACTTGCAGCTGGGATTGAAGATGTTGGAGTTGTCAAAGGCTATATCCGCGGCCCTATGGACGTTTTCTCCAAGGACGTACCGCCACCCAACCATGCCTGGAATGTCGTCCGAATCGACGGCACCTACCGTTTTATTGACTGCTGTCTCGCTTCGCCCTTCCATCCTGCACACTACCCGAACCGACCTTCGGGGGCGTCGCCGTTTTATTTCCTGGCGTCGCCCATGGATCTGGTGCTGTCCCACTTCCCAACGTTCATGACCTATCAGTACATTGCGCCGGCGATCCCGCCCCAGGTGTTCGTGCGGTTGCCGTTTGTGCGGCCTGCATTCTTTGATTATGGGCTGAATCTCATCGACTTTAAGAAGCGGACAAGACTTGAAATTAAGGACGACCAGCCGATTGAAGTGGTCATCAGGATCGACGGTGGAGGAAGCGGGCAGGCAATCGGATCCGGAAGCGTAGGACGAGCATCAACAGGAGGGGTACCAATGACCAGTGTCCAAGGACTTTTTGGTGGCGAGTGTCTGGGCAAAGGCTGTGGCGAAGGGATCGAACTTCGCGCAGAGGTGGAGGCCATGACCTCTGAGGGCAAAGTGGTCCGCAAGCGAGGATTGGCACAGATCATGATCTGGAACCCGTACCACCAAGGAACTAGCAATGGCTCGGCGACTCCCTCATCGATGGGTACCCCTGCTCTTGGTGTGCCGAGTAGTTCTACGTTGATAACGAGCAACACGGCAGCCACGATGAATCGTCTGTACCAAGGCCATCACTGTACGGGTGTCCGCATTGCCAAAATCAAGGCTGTGCTCCCCGCAGAAACAGTTGTGGGCTCTAATGGTGTCCGCAAGGGTGTGGTCCACATCTACGCTGGTCGCAAAGTCGAGAATGTAGGTGTTTTTGATTTTGTAGTTGCCTTTTCTGCATGCTATCGTGGTGGGAGCATCATGTATTTATGACCCGTATTCTCATCAACGAACCCCACATGTTTTAGGCACCAAGCGACGCCACGCCTTACTCATTGGCCCTCTCCCTGCCCATCACACACACGGGCACCATGCCCAACACACCCTTCAACTTTGTCCACCCCCATCGCTCCAGCCAACTACTCATGGACTCTGGAAACAACCACTCGGGTTTTATTACCCACACACCTACACCTTCTGCGTTGTCTCCCTAGCCGCGCAGGCACAAGGTGCTGCCGCTTCTGCAGCCGTCGTGACCGAGACCGAGATGCTGGGCTCGTCCTCTTCTCCCTCTTCTCCCAACAACAACAACTCTGGTCCGACAACATCGTTGTCTCCCCGACACACGAAATCCGCTTCTATGGCGCCTCTGCCCCTGTACCGTGGCCAGCCCTCGATCACGACACCAAGTCTCCGCTGTCCATCCCAAGCACCCGCGATGTCTACGTCAGTATCGACGACGAGCTACCGAAATGGAGGAGGAGGACATCCGTATCAGCATCAACACTACTCGTCCATGGCATCAACGTCATCGCTGAGCATGGGTGGTGGCGCCTCAGCTAGCCCATCGAGCATGACACTGTCGAGTATTGCGAACGGGCATAACGGCCAGGGAGTGCCGCGGCCCGAGAGACTGGTGCTGAGGACGCAGACGAACCGGATTTATAAGCTTGTGTACGATCCGCTGAGGCAGTGCCATGAAGCCAAGGTGGAGATTAAGGAGCGCGGAATCTGGGAGTGTGTGCGGATGGACGATGGGGGCAAGAGCCGTGTCGGGAGGGAAGGCACGGGCGGAGTGGTGATTGCATCGTGGAATTGTGTTTGAAGTTTGTTCGATAGAAATTTAGACGAGACACTGCAAACGATCGGCGGGATGGAAAATAGCATGAAGAATACAAGGGCCAATAGAGCATACTTTTAAAACAAGGCACTCCGTGTGAAAGTCGACGGGCCAGTCGCCATCGCTCTTTAGACGCACGCAGCTTTATTACCTATGGTCGTGCTTCTCCGCCCAAATCAAAACGCTCCGAAAAGTCGACCATTCAAGCTTTAAGGTTGCAGGCCGCACGTGACCTTCCATAAATTCGCCCAACAGCCCTCTCAGATAACCATTGACACATCCCAGCCTCATTGACTCGGCCAAAGCATTCTTTCATCATTTATTTTTTGGAGCCATTACATTTCTTCTCAGGACACAAACACTACAGCGCTTCTCACCACCTCCCCCTCACATTTCAGTACCAGGACAGAGCCGAACAACTCACCAAACCTATCCATCCAAGGACGAAGACAAACACACATCTCTGTTAAACAATGTCGAGCGCAGGCACACCGTCGTCCGAGTCACCACCGCCAACATTGGCAGAGGCAGCATCCACAGAAGAAACCATTACAACAACGACATCAGAGCCAACGCCAGCAGGACCACGATTGACGCCTGCTGAGGTTGTTGCGAGCCGGAAGAAGAAGGACGTCTCCAAAGGTATCACCATCCCCGCAGCGAAAGCTCTTAAAAAAAGAAACACGTTATATTTTTGTGCTCAAGGAGGGGACAAGGAGGCGGACACCAGAAGTAGTCACACTCACCATGAGACCCTTTTAACTCCCTGTCAATGACACCAAAAAAAAAGGTCGTCGAGACTAACACCATCCTTTCTTTATTTTATTGCAGTGGTCGTGTTCTTCCAAGCCATCGGTAATGCGCCCATTCTGAAGCAGAAGCACTTCAAGATCACAGCGTCGCACAAGTTCATGGTCGTGATCCAGTTCCTGCGTCGCGAACTCGGATACCAGCCCTCGGATCCATTGGTACACAAAAACTCTCAAAGGGGATTATGCAACCTGTTTGCTCAGAGGACACTTCTGGACTAACGCAATTGGCGGGTGGGATTTTTTTTCTGTGCCAATTCTTCTAGTTCTTGTACGTCAACAGCGCGTTCTCACCAGCGCCCGACGAGATTGTGAGCAACTTGTTCAAGGTAAGCTCATCTTTCTTGTCTGGGATATCATTTGAAAAGAAGAAGAAACTTGCTAACTAGCGCGTTCTATCCTGTTTTTGCTTCCCCGCCCCCTCTCCATCTAGTGCTGTAATACAAAGGGACAACTCGTAGTCAACTACTGCACGAGTCCTGCCTGGGGATAAACGAAACGATTGGACAAGAATATTCCAAGGAAGCCATGGCTTGTCTGCTCGCAGGAAGAGAGCAAAGTAACCAAGAGCTATTTTGCTTTCTGGGACATTGCACACACACACACACCATCTGATTAAAGACAGCAACATATATCCAACAAGAGGCATTACAGGGAACTTGATGCAAAAATAATGATATTTGTTGTCCGTCTTTCTCGAGTTATTCATCAACTCTATTGTATACTCTATGTCCTGGTGCATAGTGCACCCGGGATCCGCGGGGCTTCTCTGGGATCTTGCCGAATCTGTTGAAAGGATACAGGATGTATTCGACCTTGGCTTTAATAAGACCTAATGGGACCTAGCGATCCGCAAAATGAGGAGATAAGATGACAGTGTGTCAGCCTTTTTTTCTTTCACGAGACATTCCTGGGGACAAAAATATCATTGCGGATCAAATCCAAACAAACAACATAGAGTGCACTTTACCGGTCCGTAGTGATTACTATCCGTGCTGTGAAACATCTCGTCGCCTTCGATCCAGCAGTGTCCCTTGGGGACCCGGATATGTGTATCTGGGTAGGGGGCACGCGTCTGGACCACATCGCCCTCCAACGCCACGATTCGCTTGATCACTGTCCGTTCC
The DNA here is from genome assembly GCA_000739165.1 of Podila verticillata NRRL 6337. Classification (NCBI taxonomy): domain Eukaryota; kingdom Fungi; phylum Mortierellomycota; class Mortierellomycetes; order Mortierellales; family Mortierellaceae; genus Podila; species Podila verticillata. The sequence continues at coordinate 1,267,334 of KN042416.1, read as the reverse complement.
GGGACATCAGGCCGACTATTTAAAGTGAAGGAGATCCTTTTGTGGTTAGAGACTAGGGTGTCCCCGGAATGGGTATCTCGACGGTTGATCTCAGTTGCTTACGCCAGAGTGACAATATCGCCAATGTTGTATTCGTATTTGGCGATCGCCCAGCGGTTGAAGAGGACGACGTCCTTTTGGAGCATGTTGCTATCGGGATTGAGTGTTGGCTAGATGTATTGAAGGTGCGTGTGTGTGTGTTGTGTAGAGAGATAGTGTGCAGCGGGGCTAAAAAGGTGAGTAGGTTGACGGAAGGTGCGGGGGAGACGGAGCATTCAATCGACTGTTGTGTTCATGCCTGCATGGATCTTCCGTGGATGGTGCCTATACTGTATCCATGCTGCGTAAAGTATAATCCGATAGGTGCCCATGCAATGGTCGTCCACGCCCACTGGCGCATGAATGGTAATGCCATTCTTTTTTTGTTCTGGTTTTCTAACGGTTGAGAGGGGGGTGAAGGAGAGAAGGGGCAAAGCTGAATATCCTTTTTTGCCCTGATTGCTGATTGCAATTACGAAGGGTATATACAGCTATTTCTTTAATTGAACGGACGTTGGAATTTTTTGGTGGCAGGGACTCTGCAACCGATGTCCGAGTCGACTATGGAGGATCTGACAAGTGAATCAACCAGCTCTTCTATCTTTTCTCTTGCTCGACTATTTCTCTCGGCGTGAGACTCAGTGTGAGGCTTCAGTCGGACTTCCTTGTATTCCCCTCAGTGTTGCCGAAAAATCCCTATCCACTTTTGGACTCGATCGGTCTTGAAGGCACCTTTCGCGCCAGGCAGTGTCTTCCAGGGTCTGACCACCCCCCTTAGTCTCTGCATACCGCACCAGTGTTGGCTCATCCACTCGAGCTCGTCTACACCCACAGCGTGGGCCATATCGCCCAGATCCAACACGGCCAGCTTTTTTGAGCCCGGCCAGCTCGTCCAGGCCATTCGCAAGTGTCATGTCCAAGCATTTGCTCTCGTGGTGAGTCATGTCGCGCCCAGAACAACCCAGGACCAGTTCCTGCAGCTTTTTTGGAGCCCAAGGCGCTGAAACAGTTGTCGCTGACGGCTGCTCTCCTCTTCCACATCGATCCTCATGGAAAAGACACGCAACGAAGTTGTAGCCCATTCAGGTCCTGCAACAAGGCTGGCGGCTTCGACGATGGGGGTGCCGGGAGCGATGCAAATGGACATGAGGCACCGGGCAAGACCCAATATAGACTGCACATCCGCGCTCATAATCTTGGCACGTCCTCCGAGATCAATGGTCTCCAGATGCTCGCACTGGTCTAGAACCACGGCGACGGTCAAGGGCCCTACGCCATCCAGCGCCCGCAGATTCGACAGGTCCGTCCAGTCCGAGCTGAGCGAGAGGAGGTGGGCAATGTCGCAGTCGTTGGTGTAGAGCTCGTTGGGAAGGTCGTCATACTGGAGACGATTCAGGAAGATGCCCAGCTTGGCCAAGGCTCTGGCCAAGCTCTTGTTCCGGAAGCAACCCAGCCTTACATCGCCACCTAGTACCTTCAGGTTGTTACTGCAGCTCTCTATGAAGGGGAGGAGAATACGCTGTTCCATTCCCTTAAGATCTGTCGACAAACAGAGGGACTCGAGGGCGTCATGTCGCTTGATGACGGGTTGTTGTCTGAGTGTGCTTGATTTCATTGGAAAAGGAAGAGACAAAAGAACAAATGTTCATCAAGATGGAATCAACTGAACGTTTTTTTTGTGAACTCTCTGAGAAAATACACTATGTGCAATTGGACTACATCATGGGTTGCACACGGACGTCTTCCATGTTCGGGAACATCTCGTACAAGACCTTTGGCTCAGGCAGAGAGCCTGCTGCGTTGGCATGATGGACACTTAGGACCCGCAGTCGCGGACACTGCGCTGCGAGCATATTCCAGATCGAGTTAGGGAGCATGAATATCGACACATCGATATGAAGCACTTCCAGGAGCGGGCATTTCTCGATCAGGGCCCTAAATCCACTGGTGGACAGGAAGCTGGCCTCCATATGGAGTCGACGGATGCTTCTTAAGGATGTCACGGAGGGAGAACAACAGTACACATCAGAGCTGGAGGGCCAACGCAGGATCGATGCCCAGGTATGCGAGCGAGGCTCTCGAGCATGACAGAGACTGGGAGGTGTGAAATCGAGGCACTGCAACATTTGTTGCGCCCATGCTCCCCAAGATTCCTTTACGCCCAACCATCGCGGTTCCATGAACGCTCCCGCCAAACTGATCGATGGGATGTGGGCACAGCAGTCAATGACAGAAAGAAAATCTGTATGATCGGCCGTCTTGAAATGCACTCGCTTGGGATAGTACACATAGAGGTTCAATTGCAATAGATGCCGCGCTTGAGAGAGACTCCAGAGCATAGCAAAACTGAATCGCGTGGCGTTGAATGTCAAGGAAAGTGAAGTGAGACTTGTCATACGGGTAAAGAACGATTCGAGTGTGCGGTAGCTGATCCAAGAGAATGTGTCTGTTAGCATCAGTTCCATCTCTTTCACGATAAGACAAGACGTCTGGATCGAGACGAGTGTCTTGTTGGATGCATGGACGTCTTTCAGAAAGACGATGTACCGTCCACGTCTTTGGATTGCTCCCATTTTATCTTGTGTCCTTTGGCACGACGCCAATGAAAACGATCTCCAAAGATATGGGCAAAAATGACTATTAAGATGTGTTGCGAACAGTTAGCCGAACGAATGAAGTTGCCAGGTTTGCATAAAGAAAAAAAAAGTAAGTACACTCGAGTAGACAACGAACGGTACCTGTTCCAGCGTCTACAGACAAGAGAACAGGCCTTGATGTTCCTGAGATAGAGATGCCTCCGAATGTCGTCCAAAAGTTCGGGGATGTCAAAGACTTTGTTGCAAGGTAGCATCGAGTTTGGTTGTGGACAAAGAAGTTAAGTGCAATTGGATCACGCGTTCTCTACAAAAGAGAAAAAAGAAATTGAAGCCACTAACATTTCGTGGAAGATACTCAGCATGCCACGTTTTCCACGGTCGATTCGACCATGCGCACGGTACGCACAAACACCAGTGCTGCGCTCTTCGAGAGGAATACACAATTGACTACACCCCGTACTTTTACTTTTCACGTATCTCCTTCCATCTCCTTTGTTTGTAAAACTCCCCCCCTCCCCTCTGCAAAACCCAACCTTTCATTTATTCTGTGCACAGTACGAAACACTCATCTATCGCCAGGTTTGTTCTCGAGTGTAACCAGCAACCGAGGGTAGGTCGACTGTAAGCGGCTGCAGCAATTATATTCAACTTGGCGATGGAATATAAGCGATCTTAACACTGGCGCTGACTCCACAACAAACGCCGCTTCCTCAAAAGTGATCGCCGGTATGTCATACCAACTCCTTTGGCAGCTAACTTGAATCGAGAGGTCTGTTACCGAGTGGAAATAAAAGAATTCACCAGAAGCCTTTTTCGATCCTGGTGAGAAGCGCGATATCGCCCGTCGGACGAGTTGCATATCCAGTACCAACGATCTTAACCGCGCCAATGTTTTCAGCTGCTGAAAGAACCACGCCATCTCGTCGTCATCTTTATACACCATAAGTTGTAGATCCAAATGGGTAAGCGTCGCCAAGCACATCCAGGGCTTCTGATGGTTGTACAACTCATATGCAGGTTCTATGATACTATTCCCGCGCATATTACAACCGACTTTGATCGATTCTAGTCCCGAAAACTTGATCATCAGTTGCAAAAGCACCTTGAGAGGGTCGCTGATGTTGCCGACAAGGCTGATTCGCTTAAGCTGGTGTTCCTGGTATTGGCGTTGCTGTTGTTGACCACACGGGCTCCAATCCGTGTTGAGGTCCAAGAAATTGAAGATACTCCAGTAACCTGGACCCCAGAAGCTCTTGGGGTGCACAACGATGTCGTTGAGGTTCGGAAACATGGAAAGCAACTGTGTGATACTTGGCAATGATCGTAAATGACAATCTTGGAGTCGTAGGTACTTCAATTGCTGGCAACTGTTGGCAATGATGATCCAGGAGGCTGGGCTGATCGTCCAGATAGACTCTTCGCCCACGCGCTTATGGTCCTCAAGAACAAGTTCTTCCAGCAGAGGACATCTCGAAACCAACATCAGGAGGTCGTCCTCTCGCAGGCCTGGCGTATTGAGTGTGAGCTTCCGAACAAGTGTCGGACTCGTGTACGTTGGATATGGAATTTGCTCAGTTACAGTCCGTAGCGCAAATGGCCAGAGAGTCGTGGATGAAGCAGACCAACAACGTAGGAATGAAGATCTAGGGCGCAATGCACGATCGATGGCCGTTTGAGGGGTCGCCGGTGCCATTTCTCTAGCCCTATACAACCTTGTCATCCAGTCCTCCACCCTCGAACCGAGGCGTCCATCTTTTGGTTCCATGAAGGATCCGCACAGGGCGAGCACAGGGATGTGAGAACAACAGTCAACAACGGTCAAGTATTGATCTGATGTATAAAAGATCCGAGGCTGACGGTATTGGTATAAAATCGAGAACGTGAGACGTAACTCGGTCAGATGCCTTGCGTTGGCTAGACTCCAAAGCAGGGTGAGACTGAAGTCGTCGAGATTGATCTCCAATGTGAGTTGACGGAGGCATGACATGTGACTGAAGAACGACTCCAGATATGAGTAGGTGAATTCAAAACCTGGGCTGTCAAGGACAATCCACATGCGTTCGACAAAGGGACAGTACCGCTGGACACGATCAAGCTCCTTCTTGCTTGATCGGTGTCTGGGATTGACAATACTGCGCACATGCCGGCCATAACGGGCTAAAGTCGCCAAATGACGCTTCTCGCCGGCTCGGTCGTACAAATCGAAGAGGGTGAGGTCGATACTCCACAAGTACTCTAGATGGATCTTACTCCACAAGAACGGCTCCAAATGACTATATAAAATAGTGGAAATAACAGTGTCAGTCGCGCAGAAAGTGCTCACCATGTTTAAACCTAATTCATGTCTGGAACTGATACCTCTTCCAGCAGCGACAGACCAGAACGCATAACTTGAGATCCGACATAGAAAGGTCCCTTAGAAGCACTTCTAGCAGCTCTGGGATACTCATGACTGTATCGTGAGCCTGCATGCCTTTTTTACGTCGTGTTATTGTCCAGTAGAATGAAGATGAAGGAAAGATGAAATCGTTTGCGAATGAACAATTGAATCACGGGCAATTTAACAAATCTACACCGTTCGCATTTGACCCAACATCAAAAATCGCTCACAGACGTGGCACAAAATCCTTTTATCGTAAAAACACTTTAATGTGGACCGAATCCAAGATACCTCATCTCTTGATCGTCAACCAAGGGTAGTTCACTTTCAGGTTCTCGGAGCAGTGCTTGTCGACACGCAGCTATAGCGAAAGCCATCTCAGTGATGGCGCCGACTCCACAACAAACGCGAGCTCATCACGCGTCATCGACACAGTGCCACACCATCCCTTGTATACATCTCTCCAAACCTCAAGGCTGGTCACCAAGTGAAAGCAAAAGAACTGACTCACTTCCTGGCCCGACTCCGAGATGATTGATCGTGCCTGACGGATATGCTGCATGGCCAACGCCAACACCAGCAGCGTCAGCCTATCCAGAGTCTGCAGTTGCTGAAAGAACCATACCAGCTCGTTGTCATCTTGATAGGCGATGCATTGCAAGTTCACAGAGGTCAACGTCGCCTGAGACGATGCGAGTGGGGCTTCAGGAGCACATAACCGAGCGAGGAAGGACAATCCATGACGCAAAGCACGATCCATGGTAGTGCGTAGGACATTTGGCCCCATCTCTCGAGCCTTGGCCAGTCTCGTTTTCTATTCCATGAAAGTTATAGTGGTCTTATTTCTTTTACGCAAAAATCATGCCGAACGGCAGACGGCTGAGGTTCTGTGCTGTGAAAGAGACAAGTGGCATTTGTGATCGAATCAGCATCTTCTCTGAGGTCACTGCTATTGGCAATGATACCCGAGAAAGACTGCTGCAGTCGTTTGGTGGCAACCTATCCTCGATCTGCGGATTACGCTATTAGACGCGACGGACATGGGAGTATTAGGTTGTGAACCAGAAAATAAATTGAACAGTGTCTGCTGATGCGAGTAAGTTGGTGGCTTGGATTATTTTTTGAGTCCTTGATCAGTACATACACTTATACCATGCTCAATTCCACTTCTCTCTGCCTTTCACGATGCTGCCATGCGATAAGGTCTTTGGCATTCAAGAAAGAACTCAATGATGAAAAGATGAATTTCAGACGTATCTCTTGCTCAAACACATCAAAGCGCGTTCTCTGGTCTGTCGACGCTGGCATTGGTAATCTGGCGCCTTTTTATCCGCAGGTTGGTTTAGAGCGTTTTGTCTGTTGCGCAGACAGTGACTGACTCAAAGAATGGCTCTAGCTATTTTAATTAGTGGATTATCCGTTCGCTGAAGTACTGCCATGGAAGCGAGCTCGAGCGAAGTGTTGAACGTGCGTTGCAAGATTGCGATCCGATTATGTGTCCATTTGGCCCGGAGGGGACTGCACCCAATGTTCCGAAACACGCACACGCCACTCCCGAAGGCCTGTTGTTTTGGTCCCACGGCACCGTACACGCCCACGGCGATTTCAGTTTCTCACCTTTGCTGTGACGCATCATGCAGCCCTATTTGAGTTTGACGTCCAATTCGCGTTTCCTAATTCGGTCGTGGGGTAACCATTGGCGCTGTGGGCACTGATGGACTCGATTATTCATCCAGCTCAGAAACAACAATTCGCTCTTCTCTGATCACATCCCATGATCACCAACCACATTACCCGCACCACTCGCACTCATTGCCCGACATTTCTCCGTCTTCCCGTGGTTTGCCATAAAAAACGTCCTGCCAGTCCACCTTTGTTCGCCTCTTCTTTCTTTACTTCGTGCTCTCCCCGCTTTCTCTCCACCTCCATAATCATGTCCGCCCACAAGCCTCAGTCTGGCCTCCACTACGAGTCCGAACTCGTGCCCCAGTACCCTCAGGAGCGCTTCTTCATTCCCGTCACCACCAAGCCCGGCGCCTACCTCGGCCCCCAGTTGCCCAAGCACCCCGATCCCACCCAGCCCGCTACCACCGAACATGACGCGCCAGTGCCTCTGCTCTTCCAGCCCCTCACCGTCAAGAACCTGACGCTGACCAACCGGTTCATGGTCGCACCTATGTGCATGTACTCATCCAAAGACGGCTTTTGGTCCGATTTCCACATGGCTCACTTGGGCAGTTTCGCAATCCACGGTGCAGGCCTGATCATTGCCGAAGCCTCGGCGGTCCAGCCTCGAGGACGGATCAGTCCACAGGACTCGGGCATTTGGTCTGATGATCATATCCCTGGCATCAAACGCGTCGCAGATATGATCCACGCCCAAGGGTCCAAGATGGGTATCCAACTTGCTCATGCTGGTCGCAAGGTAAGGAAAAATTATAAAGTCCCACGCCCTTTTTTTTTTTTTTTTTTTTTTTTTTGCAAGGGCAAAACGTCTTTCGTCATATCACACCTACATTGCGACTTCACCTCTGTTAATCTAATATTCCTTCTAATGTTATTTTCTTAACATCCAGGCATCATTGCAACCACCCTACAACACTGTCCCCGAGTCTGATCTGTGGCTCGACGACGTCGTGGCCCCCACGGGCGGTCTCCCCTGGAGCAGCTCGAACCCAACCCCTCGCGAACTGTCCGTGGACGAGATCCAAGAGACCGTCAAGGCCTTTGGCCAGGCCGCCATCCGCGCCCACAAGGCCGGGCTCGACATTGTCGAGATCCACGGCGCCCACGGCTACCTGATCCATAACTTTTTGTCCCCTGTGACCAACCGCCGCACAGACCAGTACGGCGGCTCGCTCGAGAATCGGGCCCGGTTCCTGCTCGAGATTGTGCGTGAGGTCCGTGCTCAGTTCCCGGCCGAGAAGCCCATCTCGCTGCGTGTGTCGGCCACAGACTGGGTCGAGTACCTTGGCGGCGAGAGCTGGGAGATTGAGCAGACGGTACAGATTGCCAAGTGGGCGCGCGATGCTGGGGTGGATATTCTGCATGTGTCGAGTGGCGGCAATGTGGAGGAGCAAAAGATTGATGCGGGCCCCAGCTACCAGGTGCCATTTGCGTGGCGAATCAAGAAGGACGTGCCGGGCCTGGTAGTTGTAGCGGTGGGTATCATTGTCACGGGCCGACAGGCCGAAGATATCTTGCAGGACCAGAAGGCCGATCTGATTGCTGGTGCGCGTATCTTTTTGCGGGAACCTAGCTTTGTGCTGAACGCAGCCAAGGAGCTCAAGGTCAAGGTCAAGATGTCGGCACAATACGAACGCGGTCGTCGCTAAGTAGCTCCACTTGGTTACCAAAACATTCTTCCGAACAGAAAGCAGAAACATGAAAAGGAATACATTAGGTAATAGGTTTTCAATGATTTATGTTTATAACGTCATCTTTTTTTTCTTTATCTACAATTTGTTGCTCTCCGTTTATCCCGTCAACTTGGAATAACTTGGCGGAGCGAATTTCCGGCGGAGCATCTTGATCACGTACAATGGGAAACTGCTGACCATCGTGATCACGGCAACCTTCCACACAAACGTCTTGGTCAGGATGAAGCTCATGTCTAAGAAGGAAGAATAAAACACACACACACACGATTAGCACCATGAACTCAATCAAGGCATGGTAAAATGTCGGACACAGTGAAAACAAAAAAAAAAGCTTACCAAAGTACGTCGGCAAAAAGACCATGGAGCCAACATAAATGACAAGGGTGGCAATCTCGGATACAATCATGAATCTGTGCCAGGTATTAATCTCCAATGCAACCATCAAGAGTTCGTTCAGGACCAGCGCCGTAAAGGAAATGGACACAATATTCACGAATTGGTTCTCAAACAGCCAGATCGACAAGATCATGATCGCACCACCTAATTGTCAAATGCCAAAGTGGAAGAGAAAAAGTCAGCAAAACTGTTATAAAGGACGGCCGTGAGAAGACATCCATGGGGATGAAAAGAGTAAACAATCGCTTACCTTGGTAAACACTGATAAGAAGCCAGCTGAAGAACGTCTTGTAGGAAAGAGATCGCCCCTTGGTCAAGTCTCGGTACAGTTCTGGATACAGCAGGGCAATATCCTCGGGCACATCTTGATCCAGGACCAAAGAAAATACAGGTGCGTTGGTATAGATGGTAGTGTATCCGACAATGAGCATTCCCTGGTAAAGCGCGATCGGAGCAAAATAAAACATGGCCGAGAACACTGCCTGCATGATCGAGATGATCAATCCACGATGAATAACAAACTGGGACAGCTTGGCCGATCGCTTGTAACTGTTGCGTCCGTGCCACAAGAGCAGTTTCGTCAGGTAGCTGAACTGCAGAACCGAGAAATCGGCCGCTAGTGATGCTTGCTTTCCTTCCTTGCCAACAATACCGACTCCGACATCTGCCTGCTGGATCATGCTCACGTCATTGCCTCCGTCACCGATACAACAGATTCGCTTCTTGGTATATTGCTTGATCAGGCGAGCGATGTCGGCCTTTTGGGTGGGTGAGCAGCGGCAGCAAACAACAACAGGTAGCCTGACAGTGATTTCGATAAACTCTTCCCGTAGGTAGTCCAGACACAGTTGAATCGATTCACCATCAATGACCAGGCAGCAGTCCTTCTTTCCACGCAGCAGATCCAGTTCATCCTGTGCATCGAGAGCGTTCGTCACTGTTATGAGAAAGAAATAGAATCCATCGTGAGAATACTGGTGAAAGGGTCACCAACTTTAAACTTTTCGAACAAAACAGGCTTGACTTACGTTTCGAAATTTGGTGGATGCTCTGGTTTCTGGCGACGAGTTTCGACGAGATGGCAATGCAGGTGGCAGTCTCGATCTTGTCTCCTGTCAACATCCAGATCTTGAGGCCGGCATTTCGAAGCAACTCCAAAGTGGTCTTGACGCCGTCCTGCAACTTGTCTTCAACACCTGTCAAACCCAACAGCTCCAGATCCTGCTCCAAAATTTGGTTCACAACGGCATTCATGGCGTTGGTGCGATCCGTGATGGAGGTCTTGGCGACATGGTATTTGGCTTCAAACTCCTGGTACAGCTCCTCAGACATTCTCTTGCGGGCCACCACCAAAGTTCTCAAACCTTCACGAGCCATGTTGCCGCACTCTTCTTCCAGCCAGTCGTTGTACTGCACAATCTTGGCCATGACCACATCAGCGCCCTTCTCGTAAAAGGTAATCTCGCCAGTGGCCAAGTCACGCAGAATGATACCCATGCGCTTCGTCTCACTGGTGAATGGGAAGACCTGGAGCACTTCAAACTCAAAGACCTCGCCCTGGGCGTTGCGGATATGGATATTGTTGATGTCGCGGAAAACAAGTGTCAGTCCAACACTTTCGGTCCATCTTACGATCGCCACTTCGTCTGGAGAAGACGCCTGATAGGTGATGCTTCCATTGTCTTCGGTGACAGGGGTGACATTGTGACAGACAGCAAGTGCGGTGACGATATCCCGGACACGTGATGAAATGTCGCGGCGTGCTTTGTTGCCACCAACGTGCGATTGAGCTGTTGCAATTCCTCGAGTCCTGTTGAATCCGCTGGCTATCAAGTTCAAGTTATGTAAAGGGCGTTAGATGTCAGCTTTTACGATCAATCCAAACCAAGAGCCTCATGCAGTGCATCTCTATTTACATTGCTGTGAGTATGCTGTATCCAGATGTGTCGAAATCTCATCCATTGTATCCACGCTGTATGACATTGTTCCCATGTGCAGTTTTTTCAGTTCCATGTCTATTGACAAGTAAGAAGCGGGAAAGATATTAGGACCAAGCTTGTAATGGAAAAGTGCGTATGTGCCTTCAGGGAAGGCCCAAATTTACCGTTCTTAGTCAGAGTTCCAGTCTTGTCAGACAACAGATATTCGATTCGGCCAAGTTCTTCAGGGATAGTGCTAGTCCGGACAATGGTTCCAGGAATCTCCTTGTCGTTCATGATTTGCCAGCCGTACACAGTCTTACCCATGTCCAGGTTCACACGGAGCGAGATGGGAATGATAGAAGAGAAGAGAATCAAAAATCGGAAGAGGTAGATGTACCACAGTCCCTGGAAACCATTGAGGGCGATCATAGATAATGACAGGGTCAAAGTGAACGCACAGAGAATCTAGACCAACAAAAACGAAGTTCTTGTTAATACGCAATTATCGAGCTGTGATCCAAAAGCCAGCGTACGTTCGTGTCTCTTGCTCTGTTCTGTACCTTGGAGAGACGATTGACCTCAGAGTCCAAGAGTCCAATCTTTGTTTTGGGATGGTTGGTGTTCATGACAGCGCGAGTATCCCGTCCGGTGTAGATCACAAATCCGATGGCGTTTCCAGATGCAACAACAGTGTTTGTCCACAGAGTATTATCCACACTTAACGACTCCATGTGCTGGCCCTATATAGTTTGATATGGTATAAGCAACTCAACTTGCCGAAAACATGCTCCATGACGTAGTCCGTGAGTACCAACTTACGGGTCCATCTCCTTCCTTGGTAAAGTTACCAATGAAGCTGTGGATGTCCTTGTGGGGCGAATCTGCATAGATGGAGGCGTTCAGATCCAGAAGCGCCTCGTCGCTGGGCAACGCCTGACATGACGGCACCGCCAACCTCAGTTTCCAGTCCGTTTCTCCGTCGAGCTGGTCTGTGCGGATGAAACACGCTCCCGATTCCTCGGTAGTTCTGAGAAGTACCATGTCAGCAGGCACATTCTGGTTCTTGTTGACAACAATCATATCGCCGACCCTGATTTTTGAGCTGGGGATCATTTTGAAGCCTCCGGGAGTCAAGATCTGGTACCGCTGCGAGTTGGCTTCCTGGTCTCGTCTGTATCTCTTCATGTCGTCGATAGCTTCTTTGCCGATGGTCACGGCGAGCACAAAGCACAGCGGTGCAACATATGTGACGATGTATCCTAAGAGAGTGGCCCAATACGCGTGTGAGCTGTGTATCCACGCAAATGTCATGCCATATTCCTTGATGAAACGTGTCCGCGCGCCTTACCAATCTTGAGTGCCGGTACAAACTGTGAGAGGGCTACCAGCAGAAAGTACAAGTTCAAGAAGAATTTGAACTAAGAATGGATTGACAAACGACTGCTGTTAATAGGGGCATTTTACGGGCATTTACTTACACCGTGATCCATGTTTTCGCTGCGAGTTACCTGCTCCCATAGAACTATTGGCAAGAAGCTGAAGATGCTATACTTTGTGTTCCGGGTGACATTGGGAGGGTACCGTTTCTTTTCTTTTGCTATTTGTTAGTTGTTGGAAAAGAACGAATGGAAACATCAATACGCCCAGTCAGAAAATACAACGTGGACAAACCATTTATCTTCTTTTTTCCTCGGGCCTGATAATAATAGGTCCCATGTGCCTACGACATACCTGAGGCATGAAAATCGATCGTGCGTGATTTGGCTGCTTTTGAGTTCTTGGTGGGCTTGAGGTCATCCATGATAGCGGACAGCTTCTGTCGATTAGGCCCGAAATTCTGTGGATGGGGATCCAGTGGAGGGGGATCGGATGATATAGCAACGAGTTCGTTAGGCGGGTCTGTCGAGTATAGGAAGTCTGGAATATCACTAAAATATTCCTTGCTAAATTCCTCGCTGTATTCTTTTGATGAATGCATTCGGAAGCGACAGTCGCAATGGTCGAAGGAATGGAAGTTGTTGAGAGAATCAAGCTTGAGTCAGCAGCGCTTTTCTTGCTGAGCGCGACTTGATTCCTCCCAGGGGTGTATGTGTGGGCATATTGATTGGATTGTAAGGACAAATGAGAACACTACTATTCGTGGGTCGACATTGGAATAGTGCTGTCGTAGTCGTCATCGTCATCGTTGTTATGCTGAGGGTAACAATCGGTAAGCACAGAGTGTTTGTCTCTCTCTCTCTCTCCACGCCAGGGTTGTTGCACCTCCTTTTTTCTTTTTTCTTTTCCTTTTGCATTGTTCGATGAGTTGCGCCAGGGATAAGTACATAGCAACATTGCCGCCATGGAACAGATCCATGTCCCCATATCTCCATGTTTGTTCCTGAATAGGAATGTGGTCGTGTCCGCTGTATAGCAAAAAAAAAAAAAAAAAAAAAAAAGCACGCGCGCAATGTGCAGGTGTAGGTGTGTCGATGGAAGAGGAGTATGGTACCTGGCTACTGTTGCTCTTGGTCCTGCCGCGGGTTGCGCCTGAGTTGGTGCTGGCTCCGCTGAAGGAGGTGCTGCTGTGCAGCAGCAGAGGAGCCTCGTCCTCGTCCTCCTCGTCCGAATAGCGGTATTTGGAGTGGCGGTAGCCGTGGCTCTGACTCATTGTTCCTGTTCCTGTGCCGGGGGGTGGCCGTGTCCCTGATGACGATGGCTGATGTTGATTGGGATGGGGATGATTGGGAGAAAGAGAGGAGGAGGAAGGGGTCGATGACGCACTGAAACCTTGTCCGTAGCTGCCTGGGTCGGTCGATGGCGTGTTGAATGCGGAGGGGAGGCTGTGATGGCTTGGCGTTTCCTGATGAGCGTGATTAGGTGAGGAGGAGGAAGGCGGAGACCGTGGGCGAGGGCTGGCGCTGTTGGTGCGTGTGATGTTGCTGGCGGATGTGGCACCTCTGGTTCCGTCCCGGTTCAGGCTGATGGTGTGGTTGTATGGCTTTGTGTTGTTGTTGCTGTTGTTGTTGTCAAAGGTGTCGTCGTCGTCGTCGTCGTTGTGCAGAGGAAGAAGCGCAAAGGATTCTTTGCCCTTTGACATATTTCTTTTGGACGAGGAGGGAAGGATTGGATGGGGGGGAGGTGCAGTGCAGCTCTTTTCTCTCTATGATGTTATGTCAGTGTTGGGTGTATGGTGCAACAATAAAAGGTTGCGCAAGGTGGTGTCGTGAGGTCGAGTGTTGTTGTTCCTGGCCCGTTCAACGAGAGGTGGACATTGAACGAATGAGAATCAAAGAGCAAGGAAAAGAACAAGAAGAGAGTGGACAGACAATGCAAATGGTGTCCCGGTGAGGAATAGAAGAGAAGGAAGGTTCTTTGTGTGCATCAGCAATCGACACAAATCTAACGTGCACGCAGTGAACCACGTTGGCACCATCTGCAGAGGCTGAGAGGGAGAGGGCGTTCCCCTTAAGCACGCATTTCCTGCTTGGACAATGTTGTGTTTTGCGCGGGAAATGGACAGCCCACAGACCTCGTACTTGAACTTGATCGATGGCACTTCAAGCGGGTGAATCATAGGGTTGCTACTCGCATACGTGCTTGATCATATGATTGGATTTCCAACTGAAGCCTCAACAAAGGCACCCACCCATCAAAAATGTCCCTTGGTGGTATCTGAACGAGTCCCTGGGACAGCTGTTGCCATTTATGCCTATGGTGCGGTCCTGAATGTGAAGAGTTCTGACCGTCAGCAGGGAGGCGAATCCTGAGTACTACCCGCAGCCGATAGGAACTCTTCTGAGAGGTGTCTCAGAGGCCTAGCCGCGATTAGCGAAAATCTCATGTCATCATACAGACGCCTCTCGCCGCAATTGCCGTAATAGATCTATATACAGCATACGTCCATGTTTATCAAGGTCTCGATGCATGACAGATGGAAAAGTCGAGGTTTCAATTTGGGTCTTGAATTTCCTCGAGAAGTCGATTCATCTTGGTCGTCGCCAACCGTAATAGTCTCAAGGCCAGGATGCTGGGTCATCACAGCGACAAGAACTTCGAGAAGCTCGTGAAACCGACTGCGATTGAGCTCTAAATGCCGGAGCCGTGGTGATCGCTTTGTTGTCATTGTTGTTTGATTGGATACATCCATGAAGTTCAAAGGTAGCTGCTCGCCATAAAAAATTAGCCTATCATGTCGCAGACTGGGTGACAGTGAAAGTAATGTTGAAATCAATGGAAAATAGCCAGGTGAACGGTGGCATCCGACTCCTATAACTCTCAGAACGCGCAGTCTGGTACACCAGACTGCAAAGCCCTTCCACGAGCCAACACGGAAAGGGGTCAATGGACGTGTGCAGACCGTGATTTAGGAGCAAATGGTGAGTTCCTCGAGTAGAGGGAACCTCTTAGTGAGCGTCAGAAATACGCGCTCATCCATGTCCTTGATTTCTAACCGGAGTACTCGAAGGGCGACTGATACGGGAGAGAACACCTGTAGTGATCCCGGTGCAGGTGAAGGTAATGGTCCGTTGACAACTGCGTTTGAGGTCAAGGACAAAGATGCGAAGCATGCACGGGGCTGCTCAATAGCCTTTGGGAGATGCCGGAAAAAAGTCGAAATGCCTGAACCTCTTTTCTCTGAAGGTGTAAGTGGGGATCCATCCTTCCGTATACAACCTGGATCCATGAAGGACTCCTCCAGTCAGAGATAACTGACGTGCTGACAGCAATCTATCACGGCCAAGATATCCTTCATGGAGTTCTTCTCAATCGCTCGGAAATGTCCCTTTCGTCGTAAAAGAGAGGTATTGAAGGGTCTCCAAGAAGGCGCCATTTTTACTGAACGGCTCCAATTTCGACAGACCAGGGAACTTTTCAGGACCGCCTTAAAATCCATGAACCGAAGGATCTGCTCCAACACTTCAGCGGTCCCATAGACCCTTTCGTATGGCACTGCAGACAGTGGATATTTTCTAGGGACTGGTGTTGAGGGAATGACAACTCCGACTGCATGCACTTGTGAATGGCAAATGAAGGAAAAAGGTTGATTTCTATTGTTCCGTTTGCTTTGCGCCTTAAAATTTTATGCATGCCCCAAGGTCGACCACATTCAACATAGTTAAACACAGAGACAGTACAGTATTTGTTGGAAATTACAGAAAAACCTAACCTAGACGAGAACGAAAGTCGACATCCCCATACCTTCACGCAGTCTGGCGATGATGTTACAGCTCAAGATGTCCTTCCACCTTCTTTGTGATCTTGGCGAACAGCTCATAAATGCGCCCAACTTTGACCAGCGTCTCGCTTCCATCCTCGTCCGTCGCTTTGGTCGCAAAAACAGGTTGCCCTGACGCATCTCTCTCTTGTCCGTCCACCTTCAGTCGACGCTGTGTATCGTAGTAGTTCCTGACAATCCGAAGTTCCCATATCGTTTGCATCGAGAGCATGTCCAAAGTCTCCAGCCGATTCGCAATGTCAAAGAGCCAGACATGCACACCAAGTGCTTCGACTTTGTCCGCCGTCAAACACTCGTATAGCACCTCCGTAAAGAACACGGCCCTGGCCTTGTCCTGTTCGTCGTCCAGTGGCAGTGATCTGCTGTGAAGAGCTTTACCACGATTCGGGGCCCTGCAGAGATAATTGGCAAAGGCTGTCACCTGTGGATCCTGCAAGAAAATTCCACAAAAGTCTTCACCATACGACGCCGAGTTTTCGCCGGAGCCTCCTGGTCCCAAAAGCTGCTGCATGTTTGCTCGGTCTCTGTGGAACTGATCTCTCAGTATCTGCTCGATCCGCTGCGCCATGTTCCCCTTAGGTGTCTGCGACTCGCCCATATCCCCATCAAGAAGCTTCGGAAAAGGTCTGGCAAGAACTCCACGTGTGCCAAGTGGATCGTCAGCATAGCTGAGATGGCCGAGATGTCGGATCACAGCCATGGAGCGCGCCTTCAGAATTCGCCAGAGTCGTGTCCGGCCAAATTGTCCAGCTGACATGTCAAGTGTGATGGGCCAGTACCGTGGTCCCAACACCTCAATCTTGGAGATCAAAGACAGTTCTGGGAGTAGACATGGGGTCATTGTTTCTAACACCTCATCTTTCAGCACAATGCTCGGATCGTGACTCCTCGGCACAACAGGGCTCGGCGCCCCAAATGTGGGCCCTTGACTTTGCCAGCTCCTGATCCAATCGTCTGTGACAGAACCTCGACGATCAAGGCCGATCTGAATCTGCGACTGGTAATAGGCCGCCTTGAGATGAATGCGGACTGGAACAGAGCAACAAGCCCCGGTGTGGGTTTCTCTCGTCACAAGACATCTAGGTTCCAGAGCCAGGACCCACAAATGTCGGAAGGCTTGCAAGTGAGCTCGATTGTCGGATGGGGAAGTCGGAAATCTTGGGTAGAAACTGCACAGCAATGTGGCCACGCAGCTAGGACTTGTGCCTAGTGTGTACCCACCGCCACCAACAAACAAGAGTCCGAGCGCCATGTGGTACGCCATGTGGCTGCCATACGAGATATCACCAGCTGTCTTTCGATGAAGTGTTCTCAACCGTCGCATGAAATCGATGCGTCCAGATCCTGCCACGACCATCGCAGCTGCCACAACTGATATATCGAGGCACCTTCGAATAGCCGATTTGGTAATGCTGCCTTCATATGACCCATCTATCAACAAGAAAAAGCAAAGGTTAGCACTCATTCGAGGATAACATTGCTGACATCGTCCGCAAAGAAAGCTGCTATTTACCACCAGCATTCCGTCCAAGGTCCCGGAACATGTCGACATAGTGAATAATACACTCAAAGGCAGTTTCGTTAGAGCTTCCAGCAAACCTGAGGCCCAAGGCAAAGCAACATCCTGCCAGAATGGCGTAGTAAGATTGCCGACTGGTTTCAGACACAGGAGGACCACCAGTGCTGCTTTTCAGGTAACGTGGAACTTGCGACAGAATCCATCTTTTTGTTGGAACAACGTTATCCCACAGCACCAGGCACCTGCAGATCACACGGAGAGTGAGCGCATCGGGAGTGAAATAGTCCAGATCAAACTGAGTATCAGGCACGCGGAGCTTGTCCGCGATCAAGACATCGTTGGTGCGGAGATACATCAGTCCCAGCGCCACGCTAGCTCCTGAGCTTCCTCGACCAACTCCCGACCGATAGCTGCTGCCAGGCATATGGCCCATGAGCACCTCCACGATTTTCATGTCATTCAGCTCCGTTTGTCGGTTGCCCTGCGTAAGGGTGACGAATCCCAATGCAAATCCTGCTGCGAGTGAGTGACACTCCTGAAGTTCGTGGCCTTGAGGTATGCGACCAATCTCGGAGAGCATTACTTCGGCCATGCCACGGTTGGATGTTTCCATGTAGAGCAACCCAACTCCTAGGACACACGAGATTTGGTCCAGAAGGGAGAGGTTGAGGGGTGCAGCTTCGGGTGGAAGAAGCCCAGGGATTCGAAGTGCGAGTTGCTTGGTTGTTGTCCGATCCATTGTGCCTCTATGCGCGCAAGCCAGGCCAAGCAGCAATCCAGTCGAAGTCATCTCGTGTTCAGCCGTGAGATACCGATACAACTGCGAAGCGGACAAAACTCGAAGGTGCCCTGTCAATCCCAGCGCGAGCAGAAACCCTGCGTGAGTACTGTCCAACGTCGTGGGACGATTGTAGATAACCCACGAGCCCTTGACATCGGTGCTGTTGGGTGATATCCGAAGGCCAGCTGCGACACCATTGTGAAACTGGGGCCAATCCAGCGCATGCTCTCCACCGATTGTGCTAACATCAAATTCTGTCACGCCATGGCTTGGGGTCAGCTTTGCTGAAAGAGTAATAAGTGGCACCGGATACTTTTGTGGTAGGTTCGAGGCCAGAGTGCCAAAAGTCAGGATAGCGCGCCCAACTGATAACGCCAAGGTCCTTTGAGCCAGTCTCCGCAGTAGATCCTGATGTGCCGCCCTGACATCTTCTTCCGAAAGGTCCATGTCGTCTGGCGCACTGATCTCCAGGATAGATGACGACTGAAGCATCCGCTGGGTCTCTGCGACACGTTTGTCTGCTCCAAAACGAAGGTTCGTGACTTCAGAGTCTGTAATTTCCGTGCCTGAAGTCTCTAGATCGCCTTCCTCACCGGTGTTGACAACATCCTTGCACAGAGAGTGAACGTCCAATTTCTTGGCTGGCTCCTACAAGGATGTTGAGAATTAATATCTGCCAAGAAATACTGCAGTATCTTCATTCTCTCCAAGACTGTAAAACACACCGTTGCTCGTCGAGATGGCAGAGTGATATAGTGACCTGGTTGCTTGATCGACTTAAGTTCTGCAAGGTCGTTCCTACCGATGAACGAGAGTGCCTTTGGACCGAGATCCGGAGAAGGGTTTCGACGGCACTTCCAGATCGCCTCGCGTAGTGGCAAAGAGACTCCAAACGGAAGCTGATCCAGAAAAGTGTTGGAGAAGTCGTCGCTTGCCAGGGCGCGGACAACAGCCTGCTCGCCGTCAATGTCCAGCATCAACGTCGTAAAAAGTTTTGTGATCTTATTTGTCTGCTCGCATGGTGGAAACTCCAACCGCATAAAGACGGTCTGCGTAGGATCTCGTTCCTTCCGTAGAGATGTCAATGTTGGAAATGGCTCTGTCGCTTGTGCGGGACTTCTGGAAACAATACTCGATATCCACTTGAAAAGGTCAGGCGGGGGGTGCCCATGGTCTGGCGGAACAAATGTCTCGCTCAGGTGGATATCTAAACAAAACAGGTGGAGAATCAGATTTCAGGAAAATAGAAAAGTAAACCCAGATGGACAACTTTCCATGACCTACTTTGTAGAGCAGTTATCCATCTACTCGACGTATCGTAGCGTGCGTAGAAATCGATCCAAGTCGTCTTGCCGCTCAGATGGCATAGAAGCATCAACAAGGGCGTTGGGTCTCCTTCCCGGCAAGTAGCGATATTGATTTTCCGATCTTCAAGGAGCAGATGTAAAGTCGTTATAATAAACTGCAAAAAATGGTCCAGCGACGATGTTGGTGGGGTATTAGAGTGTAGAGCAGCCAGCTGTCTAGACTTATGAATCATGTCGATGAACGGGTTGATGGATGGGAGTGGAAGCAGTGTGCTTCCTCGGAAGGACGGATGGCCACCCAGGTGCCGGTGCATATCCGAGTTCAAGAAGACATCCCAGTCCGACTCTGGCGCTGGTTTCTCTGTTGATGATGCGAGATCGATGCTGATTAGTGAAAGGAGAGTTGTGACCAAGTTGTCCCATTCTCTCGGTGATCGCACGTCGGCGTACTGGCTGTCCTGGCTGAACTCGAGCTGCAGGAAACGGTGCTTGACCATTTGGAGAAGGTCGATCGGCAAAGCATAGCTGAGGGCATCGAGTGCTTCTCGCACAAGGCTTGAGCGAGCCATAAAGCTGAGTTGTGCTCTCATGATAACACCGGTCCTCAGCACTAGGGAAACTCTGTCCTGCACTGCATCCTTCAGCTGTATGATCTTTTCGACCTTGGCCTTGCACGAGAAAAATTCGGCAGCATATCCTGTCCACAAAAGCAATCCTGGGTCTTGGTTCGGTAACGGAAGGACTAGAACATCCAAAAGGTTGGGCCTTGTTGCCTGAAGCGATATGGCGTCGGCAGCGGGTTTGGTCCAGAGGGCCGCGATTTCGTTGCCGATCATATAACAATCCACCTTCTTCCTGGTTTTGCTGAAAACACAGAACACATACGAACCATCCACAGCATGGGCTCCAAACACTCTTGCATCTGGCCTACGATAGCAGAAGTATACGTTAATATAAGGCGATCTTCGGCCTTCATCCCATAATCCTTTAAAGCAAAGGCAGAAGTGGCACGCACGATGGAAATTTGATATCACTGCTGATTTCAAGGAAATGTGTGTTGGGCTCCATTTCCACTGCAGTTGGTCGAGGCATTGTTGACATGTACTTCCAGACCCTGAATCGCTTCTGAACAACGTCGACTGTAACAGCAATGCTGTGGAGGGGATCCATACAAGAAATGTGCTTGAGTGTGTTATGGACTTCTGTGTCCTGGATGCGCGATGACGATGGAGCGGGGACCATATTGACGGTAGCGAACTCCTCTAAGGGATCCAGAATGCTGTAGAACGGCGGCATTCCAGAGTTTTTGTCATAAGGGATCTCGATCAGAAGTCCAAGATCCATCGCCCAAGCCTTGTGAACTCTGAACGGGAGGCTGACCGAGTGTGTCTCGCCGTTGTGAAAGTAGATTTTGGCGACTCCTCGAAGAATAACAACCAGCGCCTGCCGCCTGCTCTGCTGACTAGCATCTTTGGGTTCGTCCTGTGAGATTGGTGTTACGTGAGGCGTAGTGGTGTTGTCGGCGAACCAAACAAATAGCGCCTGAGTCACAGTGCCAGCTTCAGAGTTGTAGTCGAGGACCTTTCGGAGTATTGTTCCCTGAGCCCAAGTGACCCTTGATTTTGATACAACCAGCTCAACGTCATAACCTTGAGGAGCCGGTGCCTGCTTGACACTGCCAGGTACAACGCCATCGACAATAGGTGGGAACAGGCTAGACTGTGGACGGTCCGGTACTGGTGCGATATGAGGCGGGATACTAAGAAGGTCAGGCCATGTCCCCGAGGTGTTGTTCAATATCTCCAAGCGATCTGGCGAGCTTTCCTGTCCAAAGTACCGGTACTCGCCCAGAATCGCGATATCCATGTGGTTTGCAGTTGAGCTAAGCTCGCTTGGCCGTTGATTTCTTGGTGTCCTTGTCTCGGTATTTTCCTCCGTTCCGTTAGTCTAACAGCATCATTCCCCGTCAACGGACTTTAATGAGTTGATTGAGATGGTTGGATTGGTGATTGTGTCCTAGAGCAAGAAGAGATGGACATTTGATGCACGCGTCGTTTCTTATTTCCGCGCGATGCATGTGATGCATGTTCAGCCACCGCGAAGAACGTGTGTGACTGCCAACGGTTGATCAACCTCGCCATGACAAAGGCACTCCTTTTTCTCTCAAAGGCTAAATTATTTCTTTTCTTCATTCCTTCTTAAAGCATCCAATCGCCGCGCTGAAGGATGCACCACTAGCATCGACTGCAGCAACCCTCCCCTACATCCACATTAACACCTACACCGCTGCATTTTAGTAAAGATGGCTGCCCCTGAAGTGGCGCCCTCGCTCATCTTCGAATATGCATCTGCAACCTATGAGGAAGAGGACTCAGTGGAAAAGGTACGCCCACTCCAACACTGCCGTCTTGGAAGCCGCGATGATCGCACAGAATACTAAACTTAAGGGTCATCATACATGTCTGCAGGAAATGGCTCTGGCGCACCAACAACTGATCGAGTCCTTTCAGGGCAAATCTGACCACGAAATCCACAACTTCCTTCAAGAAGGAGCCTCAGCAAGCATGGCGCGTCACGGAGAGATCATTAACGGCTTGCTCTATGGGATTCTCACCAACAAAGGCACCGCCACCGACTTTTACCGCCACATGAATTTTGTATCGCGCGACCAACTCGCCTCTGCTGGAAAACAGATCCGCTACTTCTGCATTCACGTCCACTTTCAAAAATTCCGTCAGACAGTCAAGGAGCAACTCGTCTGGATTGTGGGTCAACTGACCGAGCTGAGGTTCCAGGGATGCGAAAACCTCTACATGAACCTGTTGAAACAGATTCGCGGCGGCGACATCTCCACAGGCAACATCCAGCATGCCGAAGCCATGTTGAATCTACTCAACACTCATCTGCCTTGGGTGTACAACAACCCTGTCCTCATCGCATACTCCTGCTTTACATACTTGAGAATCATCCTCGACCACTCACGATACCCATCTCTGAAGCAAGCCGAGATTACATTCTGCACGAAACTTTTGAGGGAACGCTTCAGGGAATGCTCCGACATGGGCCGTGATCTGGTCAGAGCGCTGCAGGACGTGTCTCGCATCAAAGAGTTCGAGGAAATTTGGGTGGATCTGCTTCACAACCCAGAGAATCTCAACCCACAACTGGACGGCATACACAAGCTGATGGCAGTTCCCTCTCGGGACTTTATTCTCGGGAGCCGTCTGACTTTTGACATGGAGCGCAAGTTGTTGTTCATTCTCAAGACGGTATGTTTTGAATTTTTTTCGGATAGTTGGTTTGATGGATGATAAGAGTGTTCTAACTTCATTTACAACCTCTATCTTACAGCTCAATGTTGGAGAACACATCAAGAACACAAACTGGTTTTACGAGCGATACCTGGCAGCACCAGAAGCTGATGCCCTGTTCTCTGACATCATCCGATACATTTGCGGCGTGTATCACCCTACGAACGCTGTGCTTGCTAGTACGATCGTTCCGAGATGGGTATTTATTGCGACACTCCTGCGATACGTCAGAGTAAGTGCCATATGTCGTGTAAAACAGGATACTGCGAGTAAGAGATTTTCTGTCTAATCAAGCTTTAAATTCTTGTATTGAACATAGTCGAACACCACGGCTGCCAACATCAAGCTTGCTCTGTTCTACGATTGGCTGTATTACGATCCCACCAGAGATAGCATCATGAATATCGGTAAGCGGAAATTATTCATATCAAGAGCATTGACACATCAGAATTGTCACAGAGTTCTCATCTTGGAACTTTTTTTTTAGAACCGGCAATGCTCCTCATGGAACGATCCCTTATGCGAGAGCCTTGGGTGACTGCCATATTGGTGGAGTTCCTACATTTTACCGTTTTGAACTACCACCCGACACAACGTGAGGTGATCCAGAAGCATGTTGGCATGGCGATGCAAGTTCTGGTCGATAAGCAAGTGATCAAGTATGTATATAGATGACCAAAAAGATTTGATAATGTGATTGTTTTAATACTCTGTATTCACGAATAGTTCTCTGCCTCTCATGAATGTAGGAAAATCGGTTTGATTTACCAAGCACCGATACTGAACGACTACCAGTCCGCTAAAGAATATATCCTCGCATTGTTTCCACACCAATTGGCGGCAGAAGGCATTTCAAACATCCAGATCAACAACACAGCGATGGAGAATCTGGACGAGAATCACCAAGGACCTGGCGCGGAGAGCGATGGTAGCGAGGGCATCGAAGACTTTGAGACAAATTCCTCGAACAGGACATACGACAGTCAAATCATTGGGCAGGGCGACGACGAGGACGCTTTCATGTCTGGAGGCCGGAACAAGATTGAGAGACCCAGATCCAGGGACAACTCACGGGAGTCGTCCCACGAACCTATGCAAGTTGACGAACCCCCTGTTGCTTCCTCGCGTCCAGCTCCATCATCAACTCAAAGCAACGACGAGGAAGAGCCCATCGAGGACGAGGTCATGGAAGCAGCAGTCGTTGAGTCTTCAACCTCAGCACAAGCTACAGGAGAGGCCATCATACCCAATTGGAATTTTCCTTCACCAACATCTGGTTCCGGAGGAACTACTTCTACAAAGGACGATAATCCCACAACTCCTATTCCCGGCGCCTCTCTTTGGATCTTTGGCTCAAGTTTACAGGATTTCAAGAAAGCCTACGAGCTTGCACCCGACGCACCCGAAACTGGAGACATGTTCCGAAAGATCTGGGACATCTACAGTGATGTGGGAGGTGCAAACGTTGAGGGAGCAGATCTTGCCAATGAGATTGGGCAAGAGATCTGTGCTTATGCTCAAAAGGCCGATGTTCCTGCCGACTATCTCACCACCATTGCAGAGGACAATCAAGGAGTCCTGGATGCGTTGATTTCTTGTCTTTGGCGAGTAATGGATCGCGAAGGCCAAGATGGTGCACTCAGGGTGGCACAAATGTTTATGCGGAGCGAGGTCAACGTTTCGGTCCAAGATCGGCTTTTGGGCATGTGGTACCTCCTTGGCTTGATCAGATGGCACATGCGCAGCGCTGGCACTGCGAGCCTCACCTTCGAGCAGGTCCTGGATCTCTATGCCTCATATCTGCGGGATTCGGCAGCTCAAGAACAGGCACGAGAAGAGACGGAGAGCCAATCCGAAGAAGACACTGAGCTGGCGACACTCGATATGGCGCAGGAGTTCCTGATGCGAGATCTTCAGCACTTGCAGGACCGACAGCTCGGCACGTTTGACACAGTGCTTCCACTTATTCTTCAGCATCTTCCAGATTTGGTCCCTAAGAACGAGCAGTTCCTTCGTCTGATCCTGGCCATGACCTCCCCTCTCCAGATCTACGGCCTGTCCATGGGACTGTCACGGAGAGACTTTGTTCTCCTTTCCACACCGATTCTTTCGACCAACTCGACGTCAGGATCCAACGACAAGAAAGCCAGCAACTCCAAGAGTAAGGGCAAGACGTCACGGACAGAGAACCCTTTCAGCGCTCTCAAGGACATTCTGACTGGCGAATGGGAGCCCAAAGTGACACTGAAGCTGGTGGATACCCTTGGTCAGACATTGGATTGGGAGACGTTTGAGCAGATGGGAGTTTGGCAACTGGTGCATTCAGAGCTGGGTGGCGACTCGAAAGCCACTTCTCGGATCCTCCGAGCCTCATGGATCCCTGGAATGACTCAGACGGCCAACAGTGAAGCTTTGAGCGGTGTCTTGAGTTTGATCCGCGCCCTGAGCATTGCACCACCGAATCTCAAACTGGGCAAGGCGTTGGCCCATATTGCTGCCGAGGACCAGGTCTCGGACGACATGATGCACTTCAGCCAGTCCTGTGCTGCTCGCTGGGCGAGCTCTTATCCTGATCACTTGGCCGCCCTGTTGATGCACTTGAGCGACAAGAGTGTTCCCCAGGACCAAGTTGCCGAATTCTCGATTGAAGACGGCGATGTTGACATGGACGATGTCTCGACCAACACCACTTCTAAGACGACTAGGAGCTCCCGGTCGAAAGTGTCTAGTCCCAGCAACTCAATATCTAAAGTCAAGCTGACCGCCAAACAACGAAAACTGCAAGGTCTGCTGTTGCAAGGTTTCTTGCGCCTCTTGAAGTTGTGGTGGATTGAGGTCTCGGAGAAGAATGCCAGTCAGTCGTTCTTCCGTGTGTGGTCAACGCAGGTGCGAAACCAGGTCCGCGATGCTCTGGTTGAGAACTTTGGATCGAGCAACCTTGCCGTCTGGCCTGAGCAGTGGTGGCAAAAAGGGGATGAAGCCAAGAAATCGAACTCGGTCGCATCACGGCGGAAAGGTGGTCGTCGTGGTGAGAAGAGCGAGGATGACGAAGACGAAGATGATAACGGAGATGGCAACGAGGACAGCGACCAGGACGAAGACAAGTCCAAGAGCGAGAACGAGGATAATAACAGCGAGGAGGAGGAGGAGGATGAGGATGAGGATTCCAAGACGCGGTCTAAGTCCAAAGCCGCCAATACCAGGATCAGGAAACGTCCACACAACGATGATGACGACGATGAGGAAGAAGAGGAGGAACAGGAGGATGGCTCTGACGACGAAGATGAGGCCAACAGTGAGACAGAGAAAAAGACGCGGCAATCTGCCAAGGACAAGAAACGGTTCGGGGGAGCAGCCGATTCTTTGCCATCGTCTGGGTCGTCCAGTAGGCGCAATAGTCCCAAGGCCGGAGCCGCGAAGAGTACTTCTGCCAACAACAAGACTGGTATCCTAAACTCGCGTGCGTCTACCAGGAACAAGACCGCCGCCGCTGCCGCTAGTACCGCAGGAAGGAGAGTACCTGTAACTCGGCGAGGCAAAGCTGACACTCGGAAACGCAAGATTTCCGATGACGACGAGGAGGAGCAAGAAGAAGAGGAGGAGGAGGAGGAAGAGGAAGATGAAGATGAAGATGAAGAAGAGGAGGAGGACGAAGGCGACGATGATGAAGAGGACGCCGAAGAAGGAGGCGAGGAAGATGGCGATGAAGGCGACGAGGACGCTGAAGACAACGACGAAGACGACGAGAACGATGAGGAGCAAGAGAATCCCAAGACTCTGAAACCCATGCTGTACTCACAACGCAGGGCAGCTGCATCTGCCAACTCCAAACTCATGTCCAAGGGCAATGCTGCCAGCAACAGCAGCACGCCGTCGTCATCGTCGTCGACCAACTCTTCTGCCAACTCAACGCCGAACCCGAACGCCAAGGCCAAGGCGTCTGCCAACACGGCAGCGAGCAAGAAGCGGGGTAAACCCAAGAGACGCATCATGTCCGAGGACGAGAGCGATGAGTGATTTTTTGGTCCACATTTTTGATGCAAAATAAAAAGAAAAATATTCATTCCCCTTCAGCAAATCTCGTCTGAATCGTTCAACAAATAGCAAGCAAGCGATGATTTGTTTGTTTATAATGTCTATTCGCGGAACTTATGCTTGTCGATTACCAAAGTACTTTGGCGCCGCTTGAGACAACCATGCACTCTCAAGTGCGCTGACACCACGGATGTAATGCTTGGTCGTGAACACCAGCTCATTGTACATGATTGCTTCCCGCTTCTTGCCAAACAGAGTACTCGACGGGTGAATGCTGACGGTCAACCCACCCAAGATCGACTTGTATGTCGAGTCTGGCTGCAACAGCGCCGTGTTCTGGAAGAACCCAGCTAGGAAACACTTGATCACAATTTCCAAGTCGTGGCCACACGATTTCCGAGGATCCATCCCGGCACGTTCACAGAATTCGATCAGCTGTTTGCGCACGTCCAAGACGTGTCGCATATGCCTCGAGTTGATAAAGTTCTCGCGGCACCAGTCCCGATCGCCCTTGACGGACTCGTACGCGCGCAGGGTGTTGAGCAACGTGAGGTGGTCGCCGTCCAAGGACATGAACTTTTGGCGAGCTTCGTTGGCTTCCTCACGTTTGCTGGAGGGGGCAGAGAAGATAGTGTCGACTGAGAGGAGGGAAATGATCTCGATAGCTTCCTTTGTGCATTCCATTTTCTAGAAGTGTAATATAGAGTGAATTGTTTTTCTCGGTTAGTTGGGTCATTTCCTTTAGATCACAGAAAGAGCATCTGGGCGTGTTTGTAGAAAGACCTACTTCAGACTGCAACAGAACCTTGGCGTATGGTGGGTCTACAGGGAAGGCCGCCATCTTTTTGCCAATCTCGGTCAAGGCACCGGTATCATCCAATGCTTCCAGGGCATACAAATGCTCCAAAGACTTGAGCAACCCAGACTTGGAGGGCCGGTCCATAAAATCGAACTTTGTCGGATCCTCAATCCCTGTCGCCTTGAGTGACAAGATCGCCGATTCCAGATTACAGCGCTTGATCTCTGGGATCGAGTCCTCGTCCAGCTGGTCAAACGAGTTCTCCGTATACAGTCGGAAACACAATCCGGGTGCCTCACGACCCGCACGACCCATCCGCTGTCTTGCTGAACTCTTGGAAATGGGCTCCACCAACAAACTTTCAATACCAATCTTGGCGTTGTATCCACGCGACTTGTGGCATCCTGTGTCGATCACATACCGAATGTTGGGGATGGTAATCGAGGTTTCAGCAATGTTGGTCGCCAGAATCACCTTGCGCGTACCGTGGGGTGCAGGCTCGAAAATCTTTTGCTGAGTGGCCGAGTCCTGTGCAGCGAAAATGGGGCATGGGATGAGTTTGCCAACTGTAGGCGGCAGATCCACGGCGTACTCCTCAATCAGTTTCTCGAGCGACTCAATCTCTTCCTGACCAGTCAAAAAGATCAAAATGTCGCCGGGCGCCTCATCCTGATGGATTTGGAATGCTGTCACTAATGCCGAGTCGACGTAGTCCGATTGTGGCTCCACAGTGTTCAAGATCTTGACTGGGAACATTCTTCCAGAGATGTACATAATCTTGGCACTATGTTTAGAAGGGGAAAGGAAGAGTGAGTCTTACTGTTTTGGTCATAGCCAAGAATGATCTCCTTCAGGATGTGACTTACTTGTAAAAGTACTCTGAGAACTTTTCAGCATCCAGAGTAGCCGACATGATCACAATCTTAAGCGGTTGAATATCTCTCCTGCCTGCCTGGATCATATCTGCACGCTTCTTCTGGATCGACTTGACCATACCAAACAAAATATCGGTTCTCAATGTCCGCTCGTGTGCCTCGTCCAGAATAATGACCGAGTACCGAAGCAGCAGCCGATCCGACAGCAGCTCACGCAGCATGATACCGTCGGTCATGTACTTGATCAGCGAGTCCTTGGAAGATGTGTCATCGAACCGAATGCTGTATCCCACTTTTTGTCCGATCGGTGTGCCCACTTCGTCGGCCACACGCTTGGCCAGGTTGATGGCGGCGACTCGACGAGGCTGAGTGACCGAGATGGTGCCGTGAGCAGCCATGCCGGCCTCGAGCAAGTATTGGGGGATCTGCGTTGTCTTTCCGGATCCTGTCTCTCCCACAATGACCACACATGCGTTCTCTTTGACTTCTTTGATGATGATATCCCGAGCTGGTTTGTTGGTTTGCGTCATTGTTGGACAAAGTGGAAAGATAAGCAGGTTAGTTTCTTGGTCGATTTGCAACATCGTCCAAGCTCCGAATGAAAGCAGAGTGCTTACCGGTGTAAATGGGGAGTGCTTCCCGGTGCTTCTTCAGATCCTTAGCCTTGGCAATAATGGCTTCTGTGGTTGGCTCCTTGTTGGCAATCTTCTTTGGCCGATCGTATTGGTGCTGTTGTTGGCGCTTCTGCTTCTTGGTGAGAGTTGCTGCGGATGA
Organism: Podila verticillata NRRL 6337; assembly: GCA_000739165.1. Classification (NCBI taxonomy): domain Eukaryota; kingdom Fungi; phylum Mortierellomycota; class Mortierellomycetes; order Mortierellales; family Mortierellaceae; genus Podila; species Podila verticillata. Next base: position 1,237,962 of record KN042416.1, on the reverse strand, counting down.
GGGCGTAGGCTCCTCGGCGTGTGATTCGGATGTTGATGGTGGTGCTGAAGACTCAGAGTCTGTTTGTGGTTTGGCTTTGATGGCCTTGCTGCTCTTATGCTCTGTTGGTGTTGGAGTAGACTGGGTATCGTGTCCCTGAGACGAGACGTTCTCGTCGTCGTCGTCAAAGGTGATGACTTTCCGCTTGGCTGACTTGATACTGTTGAACATGATGAGTCTAGAATGTTGTTGTTCTCCCTTGCTTGATACTTTATATCTCCTCGCAAACTGCGGCTGCTTTCTGTATTAATGAGTTGACCGAGGGGTGGAGATGGGAGTGATGCCAATGGGTCCAAGGTGAGGAATGCTGGCTGCTTCGACCAAAAAAAGAAAAATGAAATGTTTACTAAAGTGACTGCTAATTGTATTGTCCTTTGAGAAAGGGCGAAGGCAGTTGACGACGTTCAGTCGTCTTGTCTCTCACTTGAACCATCCAAGCAACAGACATTAATTAATGACGGTAATGAACGGAACACAGGGCATCAGGGATGCATCAGGAGTCAAGATGCGCCTCGAGGAAGAAATCCTCTCCCTCATCTCAGAAGTTCAAGGTCAGGAAACACAACACATGTTCGGCACTTCTGTTCTTGTCGAATACTGACTACGAAAATTTGTCGGCTCTCATAGACTTCAACCTGTCGACCATTGAGCGGATAGAGCTCCCAACCCCGCTCGAGTTCCACCGCTACGTGGCTTCCAACCGCCCTGTCATCATCACCCTCCCACCCACTGCCACCACCACCCCACGCGCCGATCTTCCAGACTCTGGACGCGGATGGTCCTGGCCAGCGTTCACCAAATGGACCAACGAATACTTATCCGGTGCCCTTGGAGAGAAACAGATCACTGTCGCCTGCACGCCCAACGGCTGGGCTGACGCCGTTGTTGACGACAAGTACTTTGCGATGCCCTGTGAAAAGAAGATGACCTTTGAGCAGTTCCTAGACGGTATGCCTATTCGGATGCTTAAACCTGATAGCAAAGAGGAAGGTCGCGAACAGGAAGACAAGGAGAATGTAGTGGATCCGTACCAGGAAGTGCGTTATATTCAACTCCAGAACGGGAATCTGATGACAGAGTACAAGGAGTTGATGGACGATGTGCCTGCCAGTATTCCTTTTGCGAGCGAGGCGTTGGGCAAAGAGCCGGACGCTGTCAACTTTTGGTATGGCGACGAAAGGAGCACCACGTCGCTTCACAAGGGTAAAAAAAAAAGGACTTGCCAGAAACAACATGACCTGAGAATCGTTTTCTTATAATTCCATCTTTCTGACTTGTTTACTTTCCTTTCTTGCAATTTGCTCCGCAGATCATTATGAGAACTTGTATGCTGTCATCGCTGGACGCAAGATTTTTACTCTCATCCCACCCACAGAGCAATTTTGTTTGCATGGTAATGGATTTGCCTCGAAGATAGTGTATCTGGAATCGTAACGGATCACTCACCATGAACACTCTTCATTTTTCGCCTCAACAAATAGAAAAGCAATATATCGCAGCAACCTACGTCGACACCACAGAGACACCCTCATCATCATTACCATCATCATCATCATCATCATCATCATCATCATCATCATCATCATCATCATCATCATCATCATCATCATCATCATCATCATCATCATCATCATCATCATCATCACAAGTTGACACACCCTCGCCCAAATACAAACTCGAACCCATGGATCCCCTGACATACACGAAATGGATCGCCCTGAACCCAGCTCTTGAGCCCGAGGACCTGTACGAGAAATACCCGCGCTTTCAGTGGTGCCAGCCCTTCCGAGTCGAGCTCAACCCTGGCGAACTGCTGTACCTCCCCGCGATGTGGTACCACCAGGTAGAGCAGGAGCCCGACCACGAGGGCAAGTGCATTGCCGTCAACTGGTGGTACGACATGGGCTTTGAGGGTGAGCGATTCGCGACAGCTGCGTTTATGTCCAACCTGGTGCAACTGGTGGATCAGATCAATGTCTCTTCATGACCAAAAACATAGAAGCAAATAAAAGCTCGACTTTTTTTTTTTTTTTTTTTTCATCGCTAATTTATTACTTGCAAACTTGAGAGTAAAAAAATTTGTTTCTTGCAAAAGTTGTTGTAGGCCTCAGTCGTCGATTATCAAGTCTCTCTCTCCGGTGTGTGAGAGAGAGTGTGTGAGTAGTCCATTCGCCTTTTCGTATTCCCTGTGTTACTATTTTTTTAGCGATCGAAATCACAATCGCCGTTGGCCTTGTGGAACAAGTAGTCCCGACCGTTGATCAGGAGGATTCCGTCCTTGAGAACAAACTTCCATTTGTTCTTGGTCCGTGACACCTTGTCGTACTGGCACAACCCGATATTGTCCAGCTCCTCGTCCATGTCGTCCTCACTGTCGTCCAGATCCGAACCGAGCTCTGTATCGTCGTGCTCGTCGTCTGCGCCATCGACTTGGCCAATCACAGCGCCCTCAAAGGGTCCTAGGCCGGTGCGGCGGGCCTTGCGTGCAGCACGGTCCGACATGGTGAACTCAAAGCTCATCTCCCCGGGGGCCATACCCGTCAAGGCCTCGGCCTCGCGAGCTTCCTGCAGCTTCTTTTCGACGTATGCATCCAGTTCTGCTCTGTTCAAGAACTCGAGATCCATAGTGTCCGATGCGCCGTCCGTCTGGGGGATGTTCCTGTTGCCTCCCGAAGTGTTGTTGGGGCGAGGAGGGGCATGGGGCTGGGGGCGTCCCACGTTGCTGCTGTAGTTGTCGCCAGGCAGAGTTGAGGCAGAGTTAGAGGCAATGTTGGCAAGGTTGGCTGCAGGTGGTTGCTCGACCTTGTATGCGGGCTAAAATAAAAACATGCCAAATAGGTTCATCAGTTAAAAAATGTTCACAATGTGGATCTGTCGGAACAAAATAACATGATCTTATCAAAAGAAAACTCACTGGTGGTGCGACATAGGTTTGAGCTGGAGCAGCGGCACGGGGGGCGGGTGCTGGTGCAGCTCGTGGTGCAGGTGCGGATGTAGGAGCTGAAGCTGGAGCTGGAGCAGTGGGGGCTGGAGCAGGGGCGGAGGTGGCTGTAGAGGCTGGGATCACTGTATGTTCGTAGTTGGATTCTTCAAGTGGGTACGAATCCACAGAGGCAGCGGGTTCCGCCTGGAAAGCTGTGACCCTTGACTGAGCGATCTTGTTCTCCCAAGACTATTTTTTTGCAAAAGGTAGTAGATGCAGTGATATTAGGCAAGATGGATTCATGTCACTTCATCCAGAATTGCATTTTTTTTTTTGGCTGTCTTTGTAACAATGGACAGTGTTACGCAAAAGCGATCGGAAGGGAACAAAATCGTACTCTTTGCAACTCGTGCATAATAGTTTCGTCAACACCCATGTCTTCAAAGTCTCTGCGGACATTGGCGATCACATCGTCAATGACGAACCGGTACACTGCCGTCTATGTAGTTTACAAAGCAGCGGAAAAACATCACGCACGATGTGTTAATTACACTCAAAATCTCTCTGCAGGGGACAAGGATTCATAGAGAGCTCCACTTACCGCTGCGTTGCTTGCCATGACTAATCTTAGGTGCAATAAGTGCGGCTTTGATGGATATAGTGTGTAGTGTGGCTATTAGAACTGTGAGGAATGATGTGAGGAAAAAGTGTTTCCTTGTCGAATGGTGATGAATTGGGTAAAGAAATGCAAGAAAAAAGACCGTCTATTTATACTTTAGAGAAATCGAATTCACGTGATCAACCAATTGGCGGCAAAGCACAAAAATGAGCATTTTTTTCTGCTCAGCACTTTTTTCTGCTACGCTATTGAGAAGAAGCACAGCGCGTTCTGCTAACCTTTTTTTCAAGGTGCTCCATAGCGATCGATGAAATAGTCCTTTCAAGAAGTCTACATGGGTGCCTCCTGCCACTGGAATTCGCCTTTGGCCTCCCTGAGTGGGTTGTCGCAGTTATTGATCGACATGATGCCGTGCGTTAGGGTGCACTTCCATTTGCCTGGCTTTTGTCTGTTCATCTTGTCCCACTGGTACAACATTATGTCTCTCATTTCGTCCTCGTCATCTCCGTCGGTGTCGTCCAGATTCGGTCCAAGAAGTTCATTTTGATCCTCGGTTTCGTCACCGTCGACTGAGCCAATCGTCACCCCTTCCAGATATCCGAGTTGTGTGCGTCGGGCCTTGCTTGCAGCCTTCTTGGACAGCGTGAGCGTGAAGCTCATTTCACCAAGCGCATCACGCTGCATTTATTAAGTGGTCAAGAAACTGTACAGTTAAACGCCCTATGATTGGCTGAAATAAACAAGTGGCTGCTTGGCAACAAAAAACTGGACAAAATAATCACGTGATATCGTGTTTAGCTGGCCTGCGTTGTAGGGAGAACCGAGCTTGGACGGTCGCACTCTTGAATTCAACCTTGGGTGCGCACCGAGCAGTGCCCTCCTCAGTTCCTTTGAAAAATTCTTTGTGCGACCGTGATCATTGGCAGAACACAGCCAACAACACAAGAAAATGGCAAAGCATAAATAAGACACAGCACCCACTGTCTTGCAAGCTGTTGTTTTAAGAGGTTTCCTACACAAAAATCAGCCAGCATTGCATGCGTGCACACCAAATATGACCACAATAGCACTCAGATGACCAGGAACAAAAAAAGATGCATTGCGCTCTTTCGTGTCCTTTCTTTCACATCGCTCTCTTCTTTTTTCCTTCTTCTTGAACTCTTTTCTCAGTACCAAATCTCACCCATGTCTGCTATGTCAGTTCTCCAGACTCCTCCAAGTTCTCCACAGCGGTTCGAGGAAGACGACACCACCTCCAGTGGGTCCCACCAGAAGACCAACGATGTACAGCAGGGTAAGATCGAGGCTCCTGAAACTCTACCACCAACCCCCAGATACGAATGCGACGATGTCGAGCTCCATGCGACCGAGAATGGCACGAGTACTACCAATGATGCGGCCGACCATCAGGCTGACCCGCCCTTGGAGCGCACGGAAGAATTGAAGGCCCTTCATGGCGACACTGAGGTGGGCGGTCTCGAAGTTTCCCTCACTCCACCATCTACTCCTCCCACCCATGAAGGCAAAGAGGACAAGACCGAAGACGTGGTTTCGGCCGTGGGCACTGGCAAAGCTCAAGATAAACGAACGATTACCAAGGAGAACGAAGACGACCCCTTTTCGACAGGAGTCATAGCAGACCATACCACTCCCGCGGAGGACACCAAAGCAAGCCTTTCTTCAGAGTCGTTTGAACATTCTGAAAAGGATGAACAAAAGGAGACCGATCACGTCACCACTGCAGTTGAAACTACAGACTCTTCTTACGAGGAACTCGAGCAAGTCGAGGGAGCCAAGGTCGAAATCCCACCGTCAAAGGCAGAGGCCAAAGAACCGCCAGTGTTAAGCCCTGCCAAGGTGACTCAGTCGATATTATCCACTTCGGTGCAGCAACAACCCGTGCAACAAATCCGAGTGATAACACCTGGGTATGAATCCGCTCGCTTTCGCTGTCAAGGAACAACTGTGCACGGCAAGCAATGTAAGCTGCGAATGAACTGCAGGCATCATCTAGCAAGCAACAGAAAAGTCCTCTTGGAAACTGCTCTTGCTGGTCACCCCCAATATCTCTGCCGAGGTGTGACCAAAGCAATGACTTTATGCAAGAATCCGGCACAAAGTTGCGGACATCCTGAACATCGAGGTGAACGCGGAATCACCAAGGGTGACGTTTTCCGAGAACACCTTTCAACTCACATTCGGACACTCGCAAACAAGAAATTATACTTCATCACCGAACGAGATGCGAACATCGAACTTGTCAAGGGATGGCCAGCAGGTCCAGTGGGGCCAAATTTCCGTCACCAACTCGTGTCGCAGGACCTTTATCCCACAAACGCGCGACCCGAAGTCCGTACGAAAATCAGGGCTTGCATTGATAGCTTTGTTCAAAAAGCGGAAGGTAAGAGAGGGTGATTCGGCCACAACCAAGGGTTCGATGCATATTTTGTTTGACTCACCGTCTGTAACCTATTCGATTTAGAAATCACTTCCAGCTATGAGAAATACATTAGACAATCCATCTTTCATGCTATTCACGAGCATCTCATCGATCTCAAGAGTGCCAAGTGCTTCCTTCGCGACGATGAGAAGACTCTGCGGCCATTTGCGACAGGATATGTCTACTTTGTCATCTATATCCCTGGGAGTTTCCTGTATTACGATGAGGACTGTACGTACATGCGAGTGCGATGCTGTGACTTCAACTGTTGCAAGTTTGAATGTGCACTGTCAAAGAACCCTTCCGTTAATTTCTCGAATTCTTTTATGTTTTATTTGTCTAGTCATATCGAACCATTGCGTCGTTATCAAGAATGGAGTGAGCAGAAACGTAAATGGCCGATTTAAAGGGCGGGACGGCCATGAGAAGAGGTGTGGCATTGATCCCAAGTATCGAAGGTCTTTTCCCGATGAAACAAACCCCAACGGCGTCCCGTTCGCCTGGCTCCTGGAGTCCATTTTGCATTGTTTCTCTCGCGCACACCAGTTCACTTTTCAGTGTAATCGACCCACTTGCGACACTCGGCACGAGGAGATGTTTCTGTACAAGCTTCTCCCAGGCGAAAACCAGGTGGAGGCGTTGCATGATGTGGTGGATCACTTGGTGCGCGAGATCAAGATCGAGGACTGGATCCAAGCACTCTATACTTTAAAGCCGTTGCAAGAATTCTTTAAAGAATTGGTGGTTTAGCGCCTACTTCGCATTGGTACCCTATTTCTATTCTCTGATCAGTAAGTAAATGCTGATTTTTTTTCCTTGCCTCAAAATAAACCTATTTTTTATCAATAGCGACATGAAAGCAATATGTTCCAGTGTGTCTATGTCGACACTGAGTGTGTAGACGAATTGATTCTGAAAATACTCCATTCACCCTGTCAATAGCTGAAATCCTCGCACACTTTGCAAGAAAAAAGAAGCATGAAAACCAACCAAGCACGCAACAGTGCTCCCCCAAAAGGATACATGAACACAAACCTTACACGCGTTAAATTTTGTTTCGGAACATTGACGCGTTGGACATGGTCTGTGCTGGGACTTACATGAACTCAAGTGTACATGGGTAATTAGTCTGCAGAGGGTAAATTTGCCCACTCCACTCCATCCAATATCGGATAAGGTGTGAGAGCGAGGGGTACATCATTACAGTTCGACTCTAACCACTCTGATATGGAAGTTTCACTAGGTTATAGCCATGGCCAACACATTCATCAAAAGTTGTGGCTGATCCGCCTTAACAGTGCCAACTTTGCTCATCTGGCGTTAGAATATATGAACCTGACAGCATCTCAAGCACTCCGCCGCCTTGTAGGGTGGTCTCACAACTGTACCTCCAGGGTGGTCTCACAACTGTACCTCCTCAGGGCTCTACGTGCCTCTGCTCAGTGTGGTATGTTATCTCCTTGCTCCTAATCAACAATCGAGACTTTTTTCCTGATCTGCCTCCGCTTCCTATCTGTTGAGGAATGGATGCCTCCGGACCTGGCCATCCTGCTTAGAGTTGGACTGCATACGTCTCAGCATAATCTATTGAAGACCAAGCCATTGGTGATACTACATCTCTCGCCTCGGCAAGCAGGAGATTATTAAGCACAGTCGACAGCGAAATGATAGCACTCTGCCTGCATGCAGTTCGACCCGCGTTTCAGCCATTCCATATTCATACTGCCCATCACCTCTACTTCGTTATGATACAAATGGTGACAGACCGGTTCTTATCCCCATGGGCAAACACGTACAGAGTGGGTAAACAGACAAATAAAAACCGTTTATCTATAGTATAATTGATTTGACTCTAAAATCTTAACAGCATCTCAATTGAGATGCTATATCCTATGTCGCGTTCTACACTAGGGTTAGGTCAGACCGGTCGACTCTTGGCTCGATCAATCGACTCTTGACTTGCTTGGTCGACCCTTAGCACAGTCAATCAGCCCTAGTCAAACACGAAAATTGCCCAAAGGTATTGTTAGATAATTACCTCCGAATTTAACGTAAGATACACACACATATATATACACAGCCCATAAAATACTTACCTAGTATTCAAATAACATTCTGCCAACACCCTGAAAAATCACCTTCTGACATCTATACCCTTATCCTCCGCTCGCACGCCTTCATCCTACCCAGACCTTGGGAAATGACCAACCCTGCCTCAGCCCTGTCAAGATTCGCGACACCCTACACGTTGGAACAGAGAATGGGCTTTCTCTCCTTGGTTCCATTGCGGTTGTTGCTGTTGTTGTTGTTGTTGACGATAGTGTTAAATTTGCGCGCTGGGCATTTGTACATCCGTCTGATAGCGAGCACATCGCTCTGGGTGAAGTCGTTTCCGGTCCCGATCCTGCGGTAGTCAACATTCGGGACCTTCGAGGTGAAACCGGGTCGATTGTTGATGGACCAGCTCGGATGACGGTAGGAGTAGTGCATGATCGAGTAAATGTCGTAGTCTGTATATTTCCCGATGTTTCTGGAGGATTCTTTTGTAAACTGGCTCTTCCAGCTTTCCACGATGTTCCCCCAGTGCATAGTGATGAAGTTGTCGCGATCTGGTCGTTTCTGTGTATGAATGAGTCCTGCAGCATGGAGAAATTCGTGGATCACGGTTCCTTGATAAACGCAACCGTTGACTGATAGCGATAAGGATTGACTGCCACCAACTCTGCCTATCATGCTAAAGCACCCTCCGCCATTAAAAACGTTGATAAAGTCGCGATCACCGGCTCGTCTTGGCTGAAGCGGGAGACAGTCGCCTAAAACTTGGTTCCATCTCTCAATGCCGCGCAGTACAGTCTGTCGTGCTTGCTGAGGATAGTTCGGATCGAAACTGTACGCCATTCGACGTACTCCGTTGACTCTCCAGCGCAGATTTTCGTTGAGTACGCCTTGCGCTGCGGCAAAGCCAACCAACACGCAGACCAACAGGAATTTTGCAAGCATCATGGACGGCAGGTACAGCAAACTAAAATACTGTTATATTAGACGATCGAGCGGCAACAGTTGTTGGTAGTGACAGAGTCATGGCAGGAAGAAGAGGAGATATTAAGGCTCTCGGTTAGCTTTTTGCAGCAAGATGTTGTTGTATCGTAGCATCTAACACAAGTAGAGTAAAGATTCCAGCATCCAAGAATTGTGATCACTCACATTGATAGCCTTGCGTGGTCTAGTGAAAAGGACGGAATAGACGATTGAAGAGGAGCAGATGTAATGAAGAAGAATAGGTGTAGTGAAGAAGAGTAGGTGTAGTGAAGAAGAGACTCTAAGTTGAAGTGAATTGATGAGAAAAAAGAGGAAGTTGCAGCCAGCTTTTATAGAACGACCATCATGTATATTGCGAGGGCTTATGCAAGATATCTTCTATGAGTAGAGGTAAGTGTTGCACAGGAGGTGTATACATGGTCGGAATCCAGCTCTTTGAAGAAGGCTAACGTGTATCATGGATTCCGTGCTAGGATGGCACACAGATCACAATGACCGTTGGAGAAGCTCAAGTATTCGTATACAGTTATAAAATACACGGGGCTGGAGGTACATTAATCAGCAAATGGTTATAAACACAGAATAAGCACTGTCCTTGTCTTTTGAATGGGACACACGATACCCTTTTTAATATACCATAAACCATTGCGGTGACGTCGTGTTTCAAGACGCGGCAGTGAGCATAGGCGCCAGCAGAAAGAAGGACACAAGTAGCACATTTGGGGATATGTTAACTCATCTATGCACAATTTTCATATGCAGGGTAATATACACCGTTTTATTTCTCAAATGAGAGATGAAAACTCCGCCCATACGGGCGCTGGGATACCTTAAGGAGGTTACAGAATAATCGGTAACTCCGCAATTCAGGCCGTTTGAAGGCCGCGAGAAAACCTGGTAAACGATAGAATACCCAAACTATCCTTCGCTTTGCACCATCACTACAGAAAACAGCTAAGGACCTATATTCCAAGTTATTTTTGAACAAGAATAGTGCTCGCGGCTTCGGTCGTGGTATCTTCTTTTTTTTTTCTTTGTTTCAACCTGGTGATTGATCGCGGCGAAGCCAAGGTCAAGCACCAATTTTTTTTAATTGCATTACTTCAAAGAGACCACCCATAGCAGAGCCACGGTCATCCTATAACATGACCTACTTTATGACCTTCCAACTCCGTTTTTTATTGAGGCGTTCTGCTAACAGATAACCCTTGCTTTGACCACCACTCTTGTCACTTGGGGTAGAGTACCATCATTCAAATCCCTGGATGAAGAAAGCATGGTGATTGAACGCAGCGAGTCCTCCATTCGACCGAGCACTAGAAAGCGCGCATGATATCGGCTAACGAATCCAGTCTGATATCTTTGCACGCAGCCGAGGGAGCGATTTGAACCGTATGATTTTGTACAGAAGATGCCAAGATCCGCTTGCGCAACATCATTCCTCATCTAATACATGATAAACTATTATCACCCTTCTCCTCTCCTTCCAAAGGCCACCCTTTTCCTGGTAATCCACTGTGACCCTTTCCCCCTTTTTTTTGGAGATCAATTTACGCAAAAATGGTCTATCAAACACCCATGCTCGTTTCCTACCTAAGCCCTGTGAAAAATATATTGGTTCCTGAAAAGTGTCCATACATGTTTGCTGTATGTATCACTTTGGCTAAAGTGACAATGAATCAAATGGAAACCACACGCCTACGATTACGATACATTTGGGCTACACTAGGCAGATATCACCACAATGGTCATACATGTACCTCATCATGAGTAATAGCTTGTCTGTTCTGCGAAATTGACATTAGATGAATGAGAGAGCGTCGATAATACGGCGAGAATATGTCGACAACGTAGTTCAGTGAAATACGGTAACAGTACATTGATATTATCCCAATCCAAGGGTGATCGCATGGCAGTCACTCTCATCGAAGACCTCCATTAGATAGTATGTCTTTCTAACACCCAAGGGCAAGAGGCAGTAGCACCAAGAAATTTCTCACAGGGAAATACAGGCATAAAAGAAGCGAGATGCTGAAAATCAAGAGACTGCTGGAAAATAAGGGCTGGTCAGAAACAAGGGCAGTCAGATGAAGATAGTGATGCTAAGAAATAAAGGTACAGGAGTACAAAACAGGTGACAACATTAAGGTACAATATCAAAGCTGTAATAAAGCTCGGTTGTCTTTATTCAGAATCGGACAGAGGAAGAGAGTCAGGTACAAATCAGGAACAAAAGTATTCGAAGATATGTTCAATTGAAGCTACGGACTAGGCTATGGATCGGGACTATATATACTAATTGTTATAAAACAATAGACCTATGGAAGTATCTTTGTCTTCGTTAATACTTGTCCGGCGATCCGCCGCATGCCTCACTGCACGACCGGTCGGCTGGCCGTTCCTGGGATCGGGGCTAAGTCGAAAGACTTGTGCTCGCCGCCTATTGAAGGGAGGTGAGCCACATGTCACATGATCAAAATTGATCTTTTTCAGGCGAGAATTGACAAAAGCACTGCACCATGGTATGTCATTAATGTACAATATGAAGGTAAAATATCAATGGACACAGTCAAGATATAACACAACAATAAAGGTATTACATAAAGGTTCAACACCAAGAGGTAACATCAGCAATCAATGGTACAAAACAGCATCAAATGACAACAAACGATGAAGAAGGAGGGATGGTCAGACTTTGGGAGGGATGACGACATATTACGTGGCCGTAGAGCTATTGCTTAGTTACCGAGAAATTTCCTTTGACGCGTATTTATCAACTTTCTTTGGTCGCGGAAACATGCACTTCGGATGATCTTGAGAAGGGAAGAAATCTTTTTTTCAATTATTAATACTAGTGTGAAAGCCCGCGGTCCCCGCTGGGCGCCCCCATGGCATCTATGACTGATGTTGAGGGCATGGTAGTTTCGGTGGTGGTGCATCCTCGCAGTGATCCTTCACTGGAGTTCTTGATGGATGGGCGACTGTTTCGATTGAATGGTGGTAGAGTCTGGCGTTTGGGTGAAAGGAGGTTGGAGGATCCCGCAATGTTGATATTGAGAGCAGCGTTGACGTCCCGAGGCTTAATCGTCCTTCCTTGTTTGAACGAGAGGCAGTTGACGTTGAAGAACTCAACTGCCCCCATGAACCGAGACAACCTTGACTTCGTTTCCCTTCCACCGTCGCTGTCTTGCCAGCTTCACTTTGTGCCAGCAGTCAGAGCACAACTAGAGGACTGGTGTTCGTTTGTCATACCCACGGTGGTGTGTCTCATGTGCTTCTTCCGGTGTCGTGAAGAAGTACTACAAGAGGTAAATAGACTATGGTCAGTTTTGGTCTATGGGTCAGAAGAGCAAAATTGAAATGGGGTGGACGAATGGCTTACTAAAAGAGGGAGAGCGACTCTCAAAGAAAAGCAAGGGGGTCTATCGGTCTATATAGTACAACGTGCTCGTACACTAAGACAACACAGTAGAGTGGGGATTTATGGTTAGCTTAGGCATGGGATTGAGTCTGGCAATCAGGTCTGCATTCTACCGGCATTATACAGCCACGTGGTTCTTCGAGGGCAGATCAGGCTGTGTCAGTGAAGACCTTTCCTGATCTATCCTGTCAGCGTGAATGAGTGATGGTCGAAATTGATATTGTCAGTGTCCCTTACGTTCAATATCCCAGTCGTTCGCGGTACAGTTGGAGGAGGGAATGCTGACGAGGGACGTGTCGGTGACGGATGAATGGGACCAACAATGGATAGATATCAGATCGGCAAATGGATACTTGGATCAGATCAGTGGATGGATACAGTGGATCTGATCGACGGATGGATGCAACGTATCAGATCAGCGGATAGATACAGTAGATAAGGAGAATCCATGTTCATATATAAAATCGTGGGGATCAAGAGGTGATGAGTAGGGAAGCGAAAGGATTTATTTTTCACATTCTGTGCTAGCTTGTACATAAAGCGGAACATCTGCATAGTAACGTGAGACGCTCTTAGTTAAATATAAAAAGGCGCACTAACTCCATATAATGCGCACATCACGCACTAATTCCACGTAAAGTGTGCTCTCCGGTACACCTTAGTTAACCACTAATGCGTTCAAAGGACCACAACTGGTCATCGCTGCCATTAGCAGGTTGAAGAAAGAGAGTGACAGGATTATCAGGCCGGGCACGGAGAGCTGTTATGACGAGATCCTTGTTTGGTGCTAAAATCTTGAATTTTCCGTCACCAGCGCGTTCGATATACCACTTTGAGGATGCTGGGTCGAAGTCAGATGACCCATAAACTTCTTCGTTATGAGCGGTAAGCCAGAATCCGGTGCC